>JANAVB010011000.1:2677806-3169025 GCA_029216955.1 Iris pallida | reverse complement strand
GAGTTAGAGTACAGGATAGCACATGTGAACAGAACAGATTTGTACATGATCTACACTAAAGAGTTTCACATGATCTACACTACTATGGAATTGTTCACATGACTACTAGCACTCCCCCGTTTCCCCAATCAATACACAAGGATCTAAGCAGGTATGTTATTATACATGATATCACATGGGGCCCATGAAAGGTTGCACATGATATTATAAATGAGGGCTCCGTGAACATGAGAGTACATGATTCACAGGAGTATACATGTATAGTGAAAGCACAGAGTACATGAAAGTGAAACGCACATGACACAATATACCCGATGCTCCCGAGGTGATAATATCGCATGAGAGATCCATATACCAATTGATAATGTCGTGACAGCATCAAGTAAAATAATCTAAAGCAGAAAATAATTCTAAGCAGGATATGGAATGATCAGAGAATGTACTCGCCTGGTATCTGAGTGTCCAATATAAAAGTACTGTCCGAGAGCGGTGTCTGGCTCCTAATCAGAACAGCACAAGTCACAACAAGTCTATAATGGTAAATAAAGTACTACTATGCACTCTATATGAGTCTAGGTCAATCTAGGCCAAAGTCAACTCTTGGTCAACTCTGGTCAACCCTAGAAGTCAAACTTGGTCAACTATGGTCAAACGAGGTCTAACAAGTCTAAACTAGGTCAAACAAGTCATTCTAGGCTACATTAGCCTATACTAGGCCTAACTAGTCCAAACCAGTCTAAACTAGGGTAAACTAGTCTATGCTAGCATACCAAGTCCTTACAACTTATACCAGCTAGTACACACCACAACTCAACCTAGTCACTACAAGTCTATACACATAGGGTAGCCATATACATGGATACCTACACATAGTCTACATATATTTCACTTACACATACTAGGTTATAGTACAATATATTAGGAACTTTACATATATATATATTATATATACCTAGGCTCAAATCAAAATACACATGTCTAGGATACCCATATTGCATATACATTCATAAGCATAATTTATATACATAATACATATTATATATATATAAATATACATACAGGATATGAGAGAGAGTGTATATGTGTGTGTGTGTGTGTGTAGAGAGAGAGCAATGTGTTTTAGAGAGTGAGGGTGGAAAGTGTGTGTACGTACATTCTTTTGTGTGTGTGTATGTGAATGCTTGTGTGTGTAGGGTGTGTGAACTGTCAAGTGTTTATGTGAGGGTGTGAGTGAAATATGTGTGTGTGCTGACTGTGAGTGAGTGATGAGTGAAATATGTGTGTGTGTGTAATGAAGAGTGAGGGTGAGTGTTTTAGAGAGTGAGGGTGAGTGAAATATGTCTAATGGACTGAACAGGAATAGGAAGAAGGGAAAATCAGTTCACAAATCAGTTTAGGACAGTCCCTAAAATCCAGTTTTAGTCTACCCCTTTCATTCTCAGATTTATGAGCCAAATCACATCCAAACAACCCCAAAACTCAACCACAGTTAGCTTACCTATAGGAGAACCCATTTAGGAACTAAAACCAATATTTAACAGTATTAAATAGGATAAAACAACTGTCAAATTTCATATTTAAAAACTGGAAAATAGGAATTTAATTCTCTGTTTCGGAAAGTTGGGTAAATGAGGGATACCTATTGAAAACACATTAAAATACAAATTAAAAGGTTGGTAATGAACATATATATTATACACGTGTCAAACAATATATTCGTGTCCACCAAAGTGGACACAAACATGTCCAAATGATTCAAGACACGAAACAGTGCACACATGTACTGTTCAGTGCACTGCATCGTGCACGTGTACACGCGTGTCGTACACACGACACAGTCCAACCCAGGACACGTGCACACCAACCTAGGTAGATCACCTATAGGTCTACCCAATAGGCTAGCTAACACGTGTCCAAGTCGTGTCAGTGAGTGATACGAAACCTGTATCAGTGTCGAGAAATACCCGACTGAACTGTCAGTCCCGACCAGTACAAGGAGGATTACTCCCTCGACACGCCACGTGGGCCCCTAAAACTTGACACGTGGCGTGTCAGTGAGTGCCCCATGGGGTGTGTCAAATCTTGTGTCCAGTGGTCGCGTATTGTGTCCAGTGCAGCTCCCGAACAGCAGGACACGCGCACAGCCTCGCGCGCGCGCGCACCCGTGAGTGCACGTGTCAAATCCGATACGATACGACACAGGGACACCCCCAGTCCAAAAGAAATGCATAAGCTACCTCAAAAACTAATTTCCTATTCAATTAGTTTCTACAAATTAGGTCGAAATGCCCATTGGGGCATTTCATCAAACAGTTACATAGGGACACTGATACGTGTCCAAATAGGACATGAATTGGACTCAAATTCTAGGGTTTCCTATTCCTACAGTTAGGTTAGGCCTAGGGCTCCCTAGATATGCAATAAAACCAAAATTTTATGGTGTAAATTGAAAGTTACCTCTATGTATCAAAATCACCAAAAAGCTCTAAAGAGAGGTGTTCCTCTTGATGGTCAAACTCCTCCACATTGATTTGAATCTGAGAATAACATGCAACAACAGCAAGAACACTTTATTTAAAATCTATTACAATTTGTTTGAGGGAAAATAGAGCTAAAATGGAATTTTTAGGGATTTTTGAAGTTGAGAAATTACCTCTTTCTAAAGCTTGTTCTTCCTTAGAGGCTAGTCCTAATTTCTAAGAGAATATTTATAAGGGGGAATCCCTAGGATGGGTTAAGTGGCTGGACAATTAATGTTAGGTTAGGGTTGGGCACTTGGCTAATGGGCTTTGGGCTTAGTCATAAAACAATGTCTCAAAAATCACAAATCATGACTTGTGATCAAAATCTTTCTATTCTAATCTCTATATTCCTATTTGATTTCACTAACTAGAGTATGGTTAACTTAATTTAACCTAAGGTCTCATATCTAGCCAAGTCCAACTCAACTAGGGTTAGGTCACAAAGTCAAAGCTAGTCAAAGTCAACCTAGTCAACCCTCATTCAAACAATTCTAAAATAATTTTTAAAAATTTCCAAAAATTCAAATAAATTCTAGTAAATTCAAATAACCCCAAAAATGTCAAAAATATCCTCAAACTAAAAATATGGTAGTGACACAGACACATCAGGACTATACATAAGGGACTAATTATATTCTTCTACAAAAGATCTAGTACAGATTCGATAGAAGCCTAGATATATCTACAAGGGATGCAGTTTTTATCGAAGCGTAGCCTTCCTTCTTCTCGATACTCATGCTGAAAGATTGACCTCTAAGCATGTTCTGATTTTCTTGTGGATGCAGCCCCTCATAAGCATATCAGTAACTCAGTACTTTGAAGAAGCCAGAGCCTTCAAGCCAGAGGCGCAGCTACCTGCCTACACCAACCTCAGAAACAAGATGGTGGTAGGACCCTCCCCTTCTTTTATTTCAGAAGTCAGTGTCTTCACTCCAGAGGCACAGGTACCTGCTTGTGCCAATCTCAGATGCGCAAGGGTTTCATACCCTTCCCTTCGCAGCCAACGCCTTCACTGTTCAGAGGTACAGCTACTTACCCGCGTCCGTATGAGGCACAGGATGGTGATATGCTCACACCATCACCATTCCTACGGAACAGTCATCTGCTCCAGATTAGAAGCTTAAGTCACTTCTCTACATAAGACTTGGGAACTCCTATCGTAACCAATGCAAGTCAACCTGTCGCTCCAAAAGCACAGACACCTCGCCAACCTAAAGCACAAGCCTACTTGTTGCCTACAGCACAGTGACTCCGATAGCCCGAAACACATCTTCATAAGTTGCTCTATATGCACAGAAGTTTCGTCGTCATTCGAAGCCAAGTCCACTCGTCGCCTGAAAGCACAGAGGTTTCGTTGTCACGGTTACTCGTCGCCCCAGAAGCACAGCAGCACTTAGTCCTCACCAGAGGCACAGGAAGCATGGGTCCACCCCAAGTGGTTTGTTTAAACCGCCTCTTGTAGAGAAGATTGGGACAAAATCATGATTGATATCATATCAAATTGGTTTAAATCTTAGACGAGGATCAGTTAGACTCCAAATCTAGGATAAAATTCCAAGATTTACTCGATTGTATCCGTGCAAGCAAATCAGCATGCACCATGTGTCACCTCCTTCGGTTATCTTTATAACCACCAAAGATCTCGTTTGAGGGAAATCCCGATGTCCGCCACGTGTCAGCGCCGCAGACGTCCGCACCGTGTAATGACGACAGATTCTTTCATATCTCAGGAACCCTAATACACATCGCATATATGCTCGATTCTCTATAAATAGAAGGAGTTCTTCTTCCACCAGCAATCAATGAAAAGAGAGAGAGAGAGGGAACATTGACAATCGAAAATCTTCAAAGGATCAACAATCTTTATCCACAAAAAGTCGACCACCCTCATCCACCTATCAACCAAAGAACCAACCAACCAACCATGTTAAAGGGATCTTCTCATCCAGACAACCTCTTGATCGGTGACCCTAGAGTCTCATCAAAGGCGCCAGAGAGCCATAGCAAGGTTGATTCATCGTCAGATCGTCAACGGAGTAAAGGAGCCACTACAACGCTCGATCTCCACCGTCATATTTTCTAGAAATCTTTTCTCCCTGTACTTAGAATATCCTGTTTAGGACTTTCTTCTTTGTACACAGATACCTTATACGTTCAATAAAATAAAAAATTTGTTCAACCTTTTGTTACGTCGAATAGCTACAGGTTTTGATAATACTTCTGTAATTTTTTACCGAGATCCCTTTTGGGTTGGGATTCCACCGCTGCCACGTAGCCCTTATTTAATTCCTCCGCCATTATCTCTGCGATTGTGCATCTTGTTTTCTTTCCTCTCATCTGATGGGAACCGTGTTGTTCTGATCTCATTTGCTGTATTTATGCTGCCTTACACTCTGTGGGGAACTCTCTGTCGACTTGTTCTATGTTGGTGCGATGACCTGACCCCCTCCACTCTACCTCTTCCCGCTTTCGGTGGCCGCTGCCGCACCAGCACTCCTCTTTTCTTCCTTGCTACAGTCGTCCAACCCCCTCCGACTTCTTTAGGGTTATCGTCCTTGGCTCCTTCCGCCGCCTCTTCGTTCCCTTCGTTGTCACCAGTGCCTGGAAGAAACCCTAGCGCCGTCGCCTACATATATATATATATATATATATATATATATATATATATATATATATATATATATATATATATATATATATATGAAAGAAGGTAATTGTGGCGAACGCTCCCAACGGAAATTGACCTCCTGACCACTCGGACCACATGCCTCACCACTAACACTTGGCTAGGCTAGAGGGTCATTGGCCATATTAGGGATCGGCATTGGGCCGGGTCGGGTCGACCAAGCCCATAAAGTACGGGCTCGGGCCGGACATGGGCCGAATTTTTTTGGCCCTAAAGAAATTTTGGGCCGGACTTAATTATTATTTATGAAGCCCAAGCCCGCCCACAAGGTTCGGACTTTTCGGGCCAAGTCGGATCGGGCCGGGCTTATTCTATAAAAATTGATAATTTGTATGTTTTACTCTTTCAAGATACAAAAGAAAAAAAAATCTTTGCTTCAAGTAGAAATGGGATATTATTTTATCGGACATTTGTGTTACAACCATGATTTATGTGAGGGTTATTACTGTAGCCCAAGCAGCCCGATTAAACAGTATCCCATTTCTGTACGTGGTGATTATGAGATAGATTTCTACAATAGTTAGAGTTAACATGGTTCGGACTCGTGTTACCTATGTAATATAATCTTATAATATGTGAGATTTATTACAGTTATTACTGTATGAATATATGAGAGTTATTACTGTACGTGGTGGCTTGTGGTTAGGTATATATAGCTCCTTAAATAAACTGCTTGGGCTGCTTGGTTAGGTAACACGAGTCCGAACCAGCCATTTTTAAGGTTTATAATGAGATACCTAACCACAAAGACTGTTTGTGTTACATATACCTAATTATTTGTATTAATCGGACAGGCCTCGGGTCGGGCTCGGACGGACGGATGCATAGCCTAAGCCCGGCCCTATACTAATATGGACCGGATCGGGCTGCCCTAATGATCGGGCTCTATCGGGCTTTGGCCCATCGGGCCGGGCGGACTTCTCGGGCGCCCATGGACTTCGGGCCAAATGATGATCATATATATATATATATATATATATATATATATATATATATATATATATATGACCTCTAGCCTAGTGGTTAAAAGAGATACATGCGGCCCGAGTAGTCAGGACACTACCAAAATAAGTCATCAGCGACCTACTTAGCGACGCCAAATTAAAACGTCGCTAATATTTTTGGATTTAGCGACACCAAAATTAAGCGTCACAATACGTCGCTGATAGCGACAAACAGCGACATATTGCGACTACCTTTAGTGTAATAAAAACCAACGTCGTTGATTTATTGAAAAATATCGCCAGTTTTATTAGTTCAGCGACGTTTAGCATCGCAAAGATTAAGACGTCGCCGAATATTAAAGGAAGGCCGACGCTTTGCGACGTATTTACGGACGTCACTAACTTATGCTAAATAGGGTTTCCTCGGTTCCACTTTTCATTTCACCCTCTCCCCAAATTTTTTGTTCCCGCCCCTCTTCCCCCGACCTCGACGACAGCCCGACCCCCTTCCCTCCGGCGCCGCTCACCCTCCTCCTCCATCGCAAGCCCCTTCTCCTTCCACCGGCGAGCCCCTTCTCCTCCTCCTCCTCCACTACTAAAATCTGCTCATATAGCGACGTATATTAGCGACGGATGCTTGTGGCGTCGCCAAACATTGAATATAGCGACGCCACGAAGGAAACGTCGTAAAACGTCGCTGACTAGCGACGTTCTGCGACAGAAGACTAAAAACGTCGCTGAATAGCGACGTTTTGTGACGTAACTTACTTAACGTCGCCATTTTGGCGACGTTTAGCGACGGCTAATAAGGACGTCGCTAACTCTTTTATAATTAGGGCAGAGAGTTCAGTCGAACGAAAATTTTCGAACGAAATTTTTTTTCCCCCCTCGACCCGATTTCCTCCTCCGGCGAATCCCTCCCCCCCCCCCCCCGACGACTCCACCGTCCCCCCTCCCCCCCGACGAGTCCCCTCCTCTCCCCGACGACTTCCCCCCTTCTCCACCGGCGAATCCCTCTCCCCGACGACTTCCCCCCTTCTCCACCGGCGAATCCCTCTCCCCGACGACCCCCCCTCCCGTCGAGCTCCTCCTCCTCGAGCTCAGGTAAACCCTAAGCTCCCCCTCCTCCTCCTCCTCCTCCTCCTCTCCCACGGACACACACACACACGGACACACACACGAACACACACACGGACACACGTACACACACAGACACACGTACACACACAGACACATGGTTTTGTTAGATAGATCTGAGTTTTGTTCAGTCTTTAAGCCTTTTTAATGCATTTGTTTAGTTCCTCCTTGATCATTCATGTAAACCTTCATAGATGACCACTTCCCCTGTGCGCAGCTGCATACATACATCCCTATTTTGTGTTGCACTCTCTATTTTGTGCTGCTTTGCCTTGGCTTGGGCTTTGCTTAGCATCTACAACCCCCCTTGCAGCAGCAAGCAGGCAGCAGAAGAGTAGCAGCAACCAGTAGCAGTAGGCATGACCATTTCAAAGGTTGGGTTCATATCCTCCATCAGTCCATTTTACCCATGTATCAGCCCACATCATTATGTACTGTCCTGCACTTTATTTGCCCATGAATTCCTTCACTGCATACATTTTCTTCTGCCCAGTGTATCTCAGCCAGCCTTGAATACCCCCACCTTGGTCCTAGTACCTCCCTTGGTCCAACTGCAGCAGTGTGTAATATGTTGGGTGCCTATGTGGTCTGCATTAGAAATATACTGTGGTCTATGAGTTGAGGGTTAAAGTTAAGGTAATACTCCATGGGTGACCCTATAATCTATAGTATACATATGTATTGGGTTGTTGTTCTTGAGCTAATGTATGGGTAGATATTTAGGACTAAGAGTTTTCAGACTACATAGATGTGAGAGTTATATTGCATAATATGTTATCTATATGTTATTGGATATATATAGGCTATTATGGTTACATGAGGATGTGAGTTATAGGTTAGAGGTTGAATTGGGGCTGAGTTAGCCTTGAAGTCATGGGTTGAGAGTTGAGAGGTTGGAGTATGGAGTTAGGAGTGAATGTGAGGGATAAGTTTATATGTAAGGTATGAATTATATATATATATATGATGTTTTGAATACATGTGATTGGTAGTCCAAGTTATTATAGGATTTTGGTTTATAGCTTGTATATAGGCTCTTGTATATATAGTTTACCCAATTAGGATTGTTTCTAGGGTAACATATAAGGCTATGTTGGTTAGGCCTAATTAGACTTTAGTTGACTAGCCCAAGACCTAGAATGCCTTGGTATTGAACCTAATAGGCTATGTTTGACCAATAGTTGACTTTAGTCTAGATGAGGCTAACCTAGACTAGTTTGACCTTGTTTGACCAAACTAGACTAAGGTTGACCTAGTTTGACTGTTAGAGTTGACTAAAGTTGACCAAGTTTGACTTTGACCTAGATTGACCTAGAAATCATATAGATTGCATTGTATCCTTCATTTCTCTTGTATTTTGCATATCATGACCTGTATTGCTCTATTTAGGACTTTGTGGCTCAGATTCAGACACCTGATATTTATCCGTCTTAGAGCCTTGGTTTGGGATACCAAGTTGGGGTTAGAAATAGGATACTAGTTAGCTATTGGTATGTGTAGATATATATTAGATAGATAGTTGGATGGATAGGTGGATAGATGGATGGGGAGTAGAAGGTGAGCTGCTGCCCCCATTCCAGCAACAGCAGCAGCAAGAACAGCTGTTGTAGCAGCAGTTTACATCAGCAGTAGCACCCCCATGGCCCCCCACTTGTAGTGATTAGCACTAATGGGGGCAGGAGAGGTAATTATAGGAGTAATTAGATCTAGATCTAATTAGCACTTGGCTACAAGGCATATTCCAAGAATATTCTAGAGAATATTCCAAGTCTATTCTAAGGAATATAGCGACTCCTATCGTTTGAATTAACCACATCTTGGCTATTTGTTAAATAGATCGACCCTGAGCTCCCATGTTCAGTCGTGCCTTCAACATCATGTTCAAATGAAGGTGACAAGCAGATGACTATAAAAAAATATGTCGTATTGAGCTTCATAAAGAAATGCAAGATTACTACATAGGAGGAAAGGTTTGGTAGGATTACGTCAAAGCACACGGCTTAGAAAATTATGACATATTTGTCTTCCGACACCGTGGTAACATGGTTGTCACATTAAGGGCCTTTGAGGAGGTGGCATGTTGTGAACAAATATATCCTTAGTTCTCCTACGTAATGTTAAAGTAAATCCGTAGAAGAACTATAAGGATATATTTTTTCACAACATGTCACCTTGTCAAAGACCCTTAATGTACCAACCATGTTACTACGGTGTCGGAAGACAAATATGTCATAATTTTCTAAGCCGTGTGCTTTGACGTAATCCTACCAAACCTTTTCTCCTATGTAGTAATCTTGCATTTCTTTATGAAGCTCAATACGGCATATTTTTCTATAGTCAGCTGCTTGTCACCTTCATTTGAACATGATGTTGAAGGCACGACTGAACATGGGAGCTCATGGTCGATCTATTTAACAAATAGCCAAGATGTGGTTATTTCACAGAAGCCATGAATTACCGGGAAAGCTGATGTCGCGGTCTAGTCACAAAACGTCGCTGTTTTGTTTAACTCAGCGACATTTTGCGACTCCACATTAGGGACGTGATTATCAGTATGTGTCAGATCTTAGTATTCCTAAGTAAGAGTGGGTATATGTGAGTGAGTATCATTAGAGTGTTAGAGAGTTAGTTCAGTCCTAGTACCTAGAGTATATAGAGTATCTTAGAAATATAGGTATGATTGGTACAGTGTTTTGAGCCATTCTTTAGAAATTAAATTTACTTATGCCAAGCCTTTTGGGCCTATCAGAGTTATAGATTTTTTTCGGAAATCTAGTATAACGCTGATTGCCTCAAAAGGCTTGTATAAGTAAGAGTGTATAGAGTACCTTTTGGGCCTATAAGAGTTACTTCACTCAGTTTGTCAAGACAAGTAAACTTTTTAAATGTTGACGGTATATATACCGTCAACATTTGGTTTTGCCTTGTAGCTACAGGCAGTTGCCTGCATTTTGCCTTATAACTTGGCCTATGGCCTGTGCTTAAGCAGTGTGGACTTCCAGGTTAGGGTGTTAGTTCATGATTAGCATTATTTAGATATTAGTTTCAGTTAAAGGGTTAGTTAAGATTAGGATATTAGTTTATGTTAGAAGGAATATGAGAGTTAGTAGATGTTAAAGTAGGATATTAATTTATTAGTTAGGATAGATAGTTTGAGTTAGGATACTGCTCAAGCACAGGCCAAAGGGTCGATATTGGGTATTAATTTAAAAAGTTTTACTTGTCTTGACAAACTGAGTTAAGTAACTCTTGTAGACCCAAAGGGTCGATATTGGACAGTTGGTGTCGTGTACTCCTACAAGTACAATTATACCTCACCAATAATCTCAGTTTTCTCTAAACTGTCGCTCTCTACTGACCTCTATCTAAATTGCGCACCCATATCTAAACTGCCTTAATATTCATTCACTGACTGCAATGTGCATCTATCTATCTTACAGAATTATCCTCAATTGGATATGGATATGAATTACTACTTACGAAATAAACTGCCTTAATATTCATTCATTTTACTAGATTGTTGATCGAGTTGACCAATAGTTGACTTTGACCTTGATTGGCCTAGGAATCATATAGAATTGCATGTATACTTCTTTTATTTTATATTGACTTCCATGATATGACAGCTCCTCAAAAAAAAGAATCCTCTACTAGACATCGCACTCTCCTTTTCAGAACATCAACTAGTATTACTACCTTGATGTATATATAAAGTATGCATGTATAATAGTAGGTAATGATATGCAAAACTGAAAAGATAAATGCAATGCATGAATGAATGGATGAAAAGATAAATGCAATCCATCGGAAAAGCTTTGACACTTGCATATCATTCACTACCTTGATGTATCTATCTTACAGAATTATGGAGCTGAATTACTATCTGCGGAATCGTACTTGGATGTACAACCGTCATCCTGATGACATGTGCGGTGTGCGGGATGAATTCATAGAGGGTGTACACCAGTTCCTGCAGTTTGCCAAGGCGTTCCCTCAGTACATGGACGGTACCAAAATTAAGTGTCCGTGTGTGAGATGTCGTAACTTTAAATATCATCCAGAAGTGGATGTCACGTATCATTTGTACTCGAAGGGTTTCACGCCGAATTACTATCAGTGGAGCGAGCACGGAGAACTTGTGTCTTTAGCATCGGAGTACGAGCCTTATGTTGATGTCCACAACAACGCTCCTTACGACGATGGGTTGGTGAACATGGTTTTTGACGCGGCCGGGCCTAGTTTCGATCCGGATGATCATGATGCACCTGAGGAGGCACCGAACCCCGATGCTGCACAGTTCATGGAGTTGCTGGAGAATGCAAGGACTCCATTATATCCTGGTTGTGAGGATCATTCACCGTTGGAGGTGGTTACAAGATTGTTGAGCATCAAGTCCGATTTTAACATGTCGCAAGATTGCTACAACCGTATTATGGAGTTGCTTATAGAAATATTGCCTGAGGGTGCGAAGTTGCCTAAAGACTTTTACCGGTCTAAGAGGATGGTTAGATCGCTCTGGATGGGATATGAAAAAATCGATGCCTGTCGCAACGGGTGCATGTTGTACTACAAAGACGACAAGGATGAAGACGCCTGCAGATTTTGTGGTGTCGATCGCTACAAGGCCTGTGGTAGAGGAAAGTCTGTCGGTACCAGGAAGCCTACCTCTTCGATGCACTACTTGCCGTTGACGCCGCGTTTGCAGCGGTTGTTTATGGTGAAGGAAACTGCAGAAAACATGAGTTGGCATAAGCGGGAACATACCGAAGGAGTGTTGGATCACCCATCTGATGGAGAAGCATGGAAGCACTTTGATCGAGAGTATCCAGATTTTGCTTCTGATCCGCGTAATGTTAGATTGGGTCTCTGCTCTGACGGTTTTACCCCATTCGGACTTTCAGGATCCCAGTATTCGTGTTGGCCTGTGATCGTCACCCCGTATAATCTACCGCCTTGGATGTGCATGAAGACTCCATATATGTTCCTCACCGTTATTATCCCAGGTCCGAACAATCCAAAAAGGAACATTGATGTTTATTTACAACCATTGATTGATGAGTTGAATCAGCTGTGGGAAGTAGGTTCCAACACGTACGATGTATCTAGAAAACAAAATTTCCAGATGCGGGCAGCACTTATGTGGACCATCAACGACTTTCCGGCCTATGGAATGTTATCTGGATGGAGCACGCATGGTCGTCTTTCATGTCCGTGTTGCATGGACGACACTAAGGCTTTCCGTTTGAAACACGGAGGCAAACCGTGCTTCTTCGATTGTCATCGACGATTCCTGCCGAAGGATCATCCGTACCGGAGGAACAAGAATGCTTTTCGTGCTGGCGTTGTGGAGAAGGGTGATCCACCGACAAGGTGGTGCGGAGCCACGATATGGGAGGAGGTTAGAGATTTACCAAGTGCTATTGAGCAGCCTGCTACGGGCTACAAGTGTGACGGATTTGGTCGCACTCATAACTGGACGAAGAGGAGTATATTCTGGGATCTGCCATACTGGAGCACCAATCTGATTAGACATAACCTTGATGTCATGCATATTGAGAAGAATGTGTTTGACAACATAATTAATACTGTAATGGACGTAAAGGGGAAGACGAAAGACAATCCTAAGGCTAGATTGGACTTGAAAGAAATATGTAGACGTCCTGCATTGCATTTGATAGAGGACGGGAATGGAAAGTTGAAGCAGCCTAAGGCAATTTTCTCACTGGAGAAGGAGGATAAAGTGAGGCTTTGTAGGTGGATTCAAGGTCTGAAATTTCCAGATGGGTATGTTTCAAACTTGAGAAGATGCGTCGACCTCAAGGAGAACAAACTGACAGGTATGAAGAGCCATGATTGTCACGTATTCATGGAGCGGTTAATTCCGATTGCATTTCGGGAATTCTTACCGCAGGCAGTTTGGGATCCATTGACGGAGCTTAGCATATTCTTCAGGGACCTTTGTTCTAAGAAATTGCTCGTTGATCGTCTAGAAAAGCAAGAGAAGGACATTGCGGTAACACTGTGCAAGCTAGAGAGGGTGTTTCCTCCTGTATTCTTCGACTCTATGGAGCATTTGCCGATTCATCTTTCCTACGAGGCACGTGTTGGTGGACCCGTCGAATATCGATGGATGTACCCGTTCGAGCGACATTTGAATCACCTAAAAAGAAAGGTAAAAAATAAGGCTCGGGTCGAGGGTTCTATTTGTGAAGCCTATATTCTCGAGGAGATTACAAATTTCTGCTCCTCCTATTTCAAACCTCATGTTGCTACGAATAGAACGAGGGCTCCGAGAAACGACGACGGATATCAAGAATTTAATGATGGAATACTGAAAGTATTCAATGCGTCCGGAAAGCCTTCGGGAAAAATGAAGAAGAGATATTTGAATGACGAAGAGCTAAGGGCTGCTCAGTTGTATGTATTACTCAATTGCGACGAGGATGAAGTGGAGAAGCTAGAAGGGTAAGTAAGGAATGATGAGTTTACGTCATCTCAATGTAATAGTATAAGCTAATATTATTGTACTAATCGTTCTAATGCTTCGTTGTTTTCCAGCACATATAATGATGAGTTGAGGCTGGTTAGACCCTACCTAACAGACGAAGCATTAGAACAAGAAATGAGACGTCATTTTCCTTCTTGGTTGAGCGAATATGTAAGCAGTTCGGTAATATTTACTGGCCTCTTCTAATGCAACTGCGCAATAAATAACTTATTATCTCTTCTTTGATATTCAGGTCGATCGTCTAATTTCACCCGAGATTGAATTAATTAGAACTCTTGCCAAGGGACCAATTACTTTTGTTAAAACATGGCCAAGTTATTGTGTCAATGGCTTTCGGTTCAAGTCGACAAATGCTCCGATCAGAGACAGCTTCCTGGATCTTGATTCCACGAAGAACAGTTGTTTGTGTATCAAGTCTTCGAACTACAAAGACGTCGATCCAGGAAATGATTTCTTTGGCATCTTGCGAGAGATTGTGGAGTTGTCATATAATTATGGCAGAGAACCTGCAAATATCGTGTTGTTCAAGTGTGAATGGTTCGATCCGATTGAAAATCAAGGCTGGAAAATTGACAAGCATGGTCTTGTGGATATAAACTACAAGCGTAGATATCAAGGCTACGAACCGTTTGTCCTAGCAACTCAGGCTCAGCTCGTGTATTTTACAGCTTATCCGAGACGGGGAGCAACGAAGTCTGACTGGTGGGCAGTATGCAAGACTAAAGCTAGAGATACTTTTGATGTTGATGAAAAAGCTTACCAGGAGGACGAGCTACCTCCTGTAACCAATATTGTCGATGTGGACTCCACGGAAGTTACGCATTACACGACACATAATGTAGAAGATGTAGAATTATCCGAAGAGGAAGGCGAAGCCGACGAAGGTGAAGACGAAAGTGAAGATGAGGAGGAAGAGGAAGATGAGGTCGAGGAAGACGAACAAGATGATTATTCTGAAGATGATTGAGAGAGATATTATCTGGACTTAGATGTTTATTGTAGAATGTATCATCATATGTTACCTTGGTTATTATCTTTGTTGTACTGTCATATTTCTAGTCTCTATTATTTGTTGTACTGTCATATTTCTAGTCTCTATTATTTGTTGTACTGTCATATTTCTAGTCTCTATTATATCTTGTACTATCATATGCTGTTATCAGGTATGGCAGGTCGTCGCGGACATTTGCGAGGGCCACGAGGAGGTCGGGATCATCCGGTACTTCCTACAGGTACTGCTAGGGGACGGAGTTTGCCTTCGGTACCTCCTATTGGTACCGGCTCTGGATCCTCGTCGCCGATTACTCCTCCATATCGGACAGTAGCTGGGCCGGTTGGGACGACGTCACGTGGCATATCTCCTGGGACGAGTAGTTCCAGACCTGTTGAGAGGGCTCCCCCGTCTAGCGTTCCTGATGTTGATACGACGATGGAGACGGATGAGCAGATGGCCGAGGAGGATGCGCCGACGGCCGACCAGCATCATGAAGATGATGCGTGCGCACCTCCGGAGGAGGGGAGGACGGAGATCTGGGCCGACGGTACAAAGTAGGTATTTTGGTTTATTATTATTTTTCTTCTGTTTTTATCATAAATTAACTTTTTTCATGAATATAATATGTATGTATAGATATCGTCCTTCAGGGGTACAGAGACGCCTAGGCGATATGCTGAGGCATAATTATGGTGGTCCCTGGATTAACTACTCTGATGCTCCAGACGAAAGGAAGAACTTCTGGTTTACCGCGCTTCAAGGTTAAAATAGATTTGTTTTTAACATGAATCATTTAATTTATGCATATTATATATAACTAATAAATATTTGGTTTCGTACTGTTCTAGGATATGTTTTACTATCCGCCGCACCGGGCCGAGCAGATCGAGGGGATGTTTCCTTCCGTCGCTGCCAAGCTGATCCGCGACTCTATCAACGATCAGAAGGATCGTGATCGTGCCGGAAAGCCGATCCAAGGTTGGATCACCCCTGATCAATGGAATGCGATGAAGGCTCGATTCGAGGAGCCAAAGTACAAGGAGAAGTCGGAGAAGGCCAAGGCGGCTAGGCAACATGCCTCGAAGTGGTGCGGTGGGTCGATTCCGATGACGGAACATTTCCGTCGTCTGGTATGTCTTTCTCTTTTAGAAATATTATTTTAATGCAAATCCGATAAATTATTACTAAGATAATATATTTAATTACAGGTAAGGAAGGTCGGTAACGCCGACATGGTGACCGTCTTCCTGGCCACCCATCGGAAGGGCGGAGTCCTTATTGACGAGAGGGCCGAGCAGACCTATGTAAGTATTACAATACGTTATCTTAATTTAATACTTCGTGTCCATTTTAATATAACTTAGTAAATATGATGCAAATAAATATTCATGAAGTTAGTAAAAATAAGTACATTAATTATAAATTAGAAATCATAGAGTACTATCCATACTTTCTAGGCCGAGTATAAGAGGCTGCGGGAACGGGCGGCTGCTAGTGCACCTGATGCAGGAGAGGCCGGTACTTCCTCGCAGCCCACTCAAGCTCCGTCGGAGGACGAGCTGTGGATGACCGCCGCTGGTGGCCTCCGTAGGGGTACGTACTACGGTACGGGATCCTATGGCGCCCTAGTTGCGACCCAGTCCTCTAGGACATCTCCTGCTAGTGTGCATGGTCCACAGCCGTCCCAGGAGTCTGCCCGAGTCCACCAGATGATGGAGTCTCTCCGTGACGACCTGCTACGACGGATCGAGCAGCAGTCTCAGCATCCTACGGACGATCCTGCGCTGCTAGCACGATTGGATGCGCTCGACCGCGGCATTATAGACCTCAGGGAGACGACTGAGAGGACAGAGCGCGCCGTTGGAGGGTTAGAGCGCACGGTGACGGAGTTGCAGACAGGACAGGTGACCATGGCCGAGACGGTGAGAAAGGCGCAGGATTCGATGGTCCAGAGCACTGGTAGAATGTTATCTATCATGGATTCATACAACCAGCGACTTACAGCGTTGGAGCATGCTGGTACTCTGGGTGCGCCTTCATCGTCGTCGACTCCGCCGCCTCCACCGCCTTCTTCTTCGACACCGACTCCACCGACGTCACAGCCTGGCGCTCCATCTGTATCGATTTCACTTGCGGAGTATGAGGAGTTTTTACGCCTTCGTCGCGGCGGTGCCCCTCCTGCACCAGATCACTAGTAGTCCTAGTTAGGACTTTTATTTGTGTTTGTATCATCTTATGTTTGTGACTTATGATTGGATGTTTGTATTGGATGTTAGTTGTGTATTGGATGTTTGTGACTTATGATTGGATATTTGTGACTTATGATTGGATGTTTGTATTGGATGTTTGTATTGGAATTGTGAGTGGGGGTTTCAATGCGCTGTGATTTGGAATTGTGAGTGGGGATTTGAATGTGTACCTATATGTGTTTTATAGAATTGTGAGTGGTAATATAGAATCTGTGTTTTATTTTTTTTTATTTTTTTTACAACTTTAGCGACGTTTAGCGACGCTTACTGACGTTTAGCGACTTCGTTTTCCGACGTTTACCGACGACAAGCTGCAAATAATATATGTTTGCGACGTTTTACCGACATTTACCGACGACTAACTGCAAAAAAGTACAGCTCTCCGACGTATTTGCCGACGTTTACCGACACTAGCTGCAAAAATGTACAGGACCATTACCGACGTCTAGCGACAAAACTCACGTCGCTATATTACCGACGAAACGACGCTAGACGTCGGTAACTATTCCAGGTTTTACCGACGTGTGGCGACTACATATACGTCGCTAATATACCGACGGAACGACGATAAACGTCGATAACTCACCGACGTACTCGTACGTCGCTGAATGTCGGTAATTGCGACGTTCAGCGACGTTTTCGTGATCACCGACTAAGGAAACGGCGACAAAAGCTAAACGTCGGTAAATACGTCGGTGATACAGATTAGCGACGGAATTTCCTATTTTTCCGACGTTTTTGGGCGTCGCTAAAACCACTTATTTTGGTAGTGCTCCACCGCGAGCCCCTTCTCCTCCACCACCGCGAGATCCTCCTCCTCCACCACCGCGAGGAGACTGAAGGTAAACCCTAACCCTAATTGAGGTGTTTTTCGTGTCCAAAATAGACACGGAGACACATTACGACCATATGTTCACTGATACAGTGTGTTTGTGAGATTTTGGACACTTTGTGTCCATTTGTTGGACACGTGGACACCCGCAAGTATGCATATATATATGTATTTCACCTCTGTACACTTAATCCCTCCTCCACCACCACTGAACTTGTCCTCCTCCTCCTCCTCCACCACCGCGAGGAGACTGAAGGTAAATCCTAACCCTAATTGAGGTGTTTTTCGTGTCCAAAATGGACACGGAGATACATTACGACCATGTGCTCACTGATACAGTGTGTTCGTGAGGTTTTGGACACTTTGTGTCCATTTGTTGGACACGTGGACACCCCCAAGCATACATATATATGTATTTTACCTCTGTACACTTAATCCCCTACATACACTTGTGTATTTTCGTATTAATTTGGATTTGCATATTGGGTTTGGGTTTCGATATAGTGTTTGATACATTGTTTCACCTTGTAACATTCCTACACTTATTTTAGACAATAAGTATATGAACCAATTAGTCAACATCTATTTGTTGAAGTATGGTACTCCATTCTTCGTAAGTTCTAGCTATATATGTCTCAAGATCCAATACTCGAAAATCCCAAGAAGAAGAAGAAGAAAAGAATAAAATGACATCGCTCAACACCCTATGACAACTCTTTGTAGAATTGTGTTAAAGTGTGAGTTCTACAGTATGAGTTCTACAGTATGGTTCTCTTTGTAGAATAAAATGACATCGCTCAACCCTATCGATCCTCCATACAAGTCTTCCTTCATCTATTGTGTTAAAGTGTGAGTTCTACAGTATGCTTCTCTTTGTAGAATTGTGTCTTATTTTAGACAACAAGGATTTCCTATTTTTATAGGTAACATGGCAACATGTGTAAGGGAACATATAGGTGTGTATTTGTGTTTGAAAGGGAGTGCCACAAGAGTAAGGCGTGAGCATGTGTTAGTATTTTGAGCTGTGAGAGTGTTTGTTCTATTGAGGTTAGTACCAACTGGAAAGTTAGGTTAAAAGAACCTGGGAACTACGGTGTGGTTGTATACATCATGTATATGTATGTGTGTGTCTAGTGGGAGAAAGGGGGAGGGTTAACTAGTACCAGGTATTTGGAGAGGAGGGAGAGTTTATACTAGTATATATAGACTAATATCCTTAAACTTGACTTATACAACTTAGAAATGGCTAGTTTGACCAAGTTGGACTAGTTTAGCTTAGAGTTGACTCGGTTGGACTATACATAATATATAGACTAATATCCTAAAACTTGACTTATACAACTCAGCCTATATGAAATATTGTAGACACGGGTGATATACCGCCGCGATAATCTCTGACTACCGCACGCACAAACACGCAAAAGAAAAGTTAGCAATGCGAAAAGAAGATGACAGATAATCTCTGACCATTTAACGTAAAATGTCATGTGTACATATACTGCGGAAAGTGTAGACCGCATGAACTGACAATTGCATATCATTCACTACCTTGATGTATCTATCTTATAGAATTATGGAGCTGAATTACTATCTGCGGAATCGTACTTGGATGTACAACCGTCATCCTGATGACATGTGCGGTGTGCGGGATGAATTCATAGAGGGTGTACATCAGTTCCTGCAGTTTGCCAAGACGTTCCCTCAGTACATGGACGGTACCAAAATTAAGTATCCGTGTGTGAGATGTCGCAACTTGAAATATCATCCAGAAGTGGATGTCACGTATCATTTATACTCGAAGGATTTCACGCCGAATTACTATCAGTGGAGCGAGCACGGAGAACTTGTGTCTTTAGCATCGGAGTACGAGCCTTATGTGGATGTCCACAACAACGCTCCTTACGACGATGGGTTGGTGAACATGGTTTTCGACGCGGCCGGGCCTAGTTTCGATTCGGATGATCATGATGCACCTAAGGAGGCACCGAACCCCGATGCTGCACAGTTCATGGAGATGCTAGAGAATGCAAGGACTCCATTATATCCTGGTTGTGAGGATCATTCACCGTTGGAGGTGGTTACAAGATTGTTGAGCATCAAGTCCGATTTTAACATGTCGCAAGATTGCTACAACCGTCTTATGGAGTTGCTTATAGAAATATTGCCTGAGGGTGCGAAGTTGCCTAAAGACTTCTACCGGTCTAAGAGGATGGTTAGATCGCTCTGGATGGGATAAGAAAAAATTGATGCCTGTCGCAACGGGTGCATGTTGTACTACAAAGACGACAAGGATGAAGACGCCTGCAGATTTTGTGGTGTCGATCGCTACAAGGCATGTGGTAGAGGAAAGTTTGTCGGTGCCAGGAAGCCTACCTCTTCGATGCACTACTTGCCGTTGACGCCGCGATTGCAGCGGTTGTTTATGGTGAAGGAAACTGCAGAAAACATGAGTTGGCATAAGCAGGAACATACCGAAGGAGTGTTGGATCACCCATCTGATGGAGAAGCATGGAAGCACTTTGATCGAGAGTATCCAGATTTTACTTCTGATCCGCGTAATGTTAGATTGGGTCTCTGCTCCGACGGTTTTACCCCATTCGGACTTTCGGGATCCCAGTATTCGTGTTGGCCTGTGATCGTCACCCCGTACAATCTACTGCCTTGGATGTGCATGAAGACTCCGTATATATTTCTCACCGTTATTATCCCAGGTCCGAACAATCCGAAAAGGAACATCGATGTGTATTTACAGCCGTTGATTGATGAGTTGAATCAGCTGTGGAAAGTAGGTTCCAACACGTACGATGTATCTAGAAAACAAAATTTTCGGATGCGGGCAGCACTTATGTGGACCATCAACGAATTTTCGGCCTATGGAATGTTATCTGGATGGAGCACGCATGGTCGTCTTTCATGTCCGTATTGCATGGACAGCACTAAGGCTTTTCGTTTGAAACATGGAGGCAAACCGTGCTTCTTCGATTGTCATCGACAATTCCTGCCGAAGGATCATCCGTACCGGAGGAACAGAAATGCTTTTCGTGCTGGCGTTGTGGAGAAGGCTAATCCCCCGCCAAGGTGGACCGGATACACGATATGGGAAGAGGTTAAAGATTTACTAAGAGCTATTGAGCAGCCTGCTACAGGCTACAAGTGTGACGGATTTGGTCGCATTCATAACTGGACGAAGAGGAGTATATTCTGGGATCTTCCATATTGGAGCACCAATTTGATTAGACATAACCTTGATGTCAAGCATATCGAGAAGAATGTGTTTGACAGCATAATTAATACTGTAATGGACGTAAAGGGGAAGACGAAAGACAATCCAAAGGCTAGATTGGACTTGGAAGAAATATGTAGACGTCCTGCATTGCATTTGATAGAGGACGGGAATGGAAAGTTGAAGCAGCCTAAGGCACTTTAGAAAACTCCATAAAAACCCCTCTCACTCTAATCCGTAATTTAATGTTAATATTAATATTAATGTTAATATTAATGTTAATGTTAATATTAACATTAAATACTATAATTAACATTAAACTTAACATTAAAATTAATATTAACGTTAACATTAACATTAATATTAACATTAACATTAACATTAATATAAAAAACATAAAAAAAATTAATATTAACATTAACATTAATTTTACGAAGTAGAGTGAGGGAGGTTTTTGGACGATTTTCTAAGGAGGGCTTTTGATCCGCTCCCTATATATATATATATATATATATATATATATATATATATATATATATATATATATATATATATATATATATATATATATATATATATATATATATTTGGAACCAGGTAATTGTATTAATAGAGAGTCAAAACAATGTTACAATATTATGGGTAATTATCACTAATTCCCATCCTTCTAATATCAAAATCGACATTGTGAAGAATGCCAATGACCGATGCTCTACTCTCATGGAAAATTCTGTTATTCCTTTCACGCCAAATATGCCAAACTGCTGACGCTAAGCGGGCGCAGGCCTCTCTGAACCATGTAGTTGTTCTCCTTCCAGCTGCATGATGATCCCGAATACACTGCATAGCTTCCTCGAAATTTTGCACTTTAGTTTGTGATATGCCGAGTCGATGTTGCTGCTCCTGCCAGATCTCCCTTGATAAAACACAATTGAAGAATATATGGTTTCTAGTCTCCTCTTCGAGCTGACACAGTGGGCACGTCGAGTCCGTGACAGAGATTCCAAATCTCTGAAGGCGGTCTCTGGTTAGTAGACGCTTCATGGCAACTTTGTAAAGTGTAAGTTGCATTTTCCTAGGAATGTCCTTCCTCCATACAATGTCTGCCCACTCCGGTCGCTGTTGTGGAGCGGTGATTCTCCGAGCCATAGCAGCAGCGTCAAAAGAGTGGCACCCCTCGCCATCTTGCACAACCGTTGGAAACGGCGAGGCACCCCTCGCGATCTGGAAGCATCAAGTGAATCTAATAGCTGACAAGAGAAGTATTATACCATGATCTGGAAGCTAGGATCTAAGACGAAATCCGAAATGAAGAAAGCTAGGACATGTCCTGGCCTAGGATAACTAGGGCGACTGCATAGAGCCCACGAACCAGAAGGACAAAAATAAAATAAAAAATAAACATAATTCAATGTAGAGATTGGCAAAAAAATCAATGAGGCAAAGAAACCAAATAGACATGAGGTAATTTTTTTTTCCCTTTGTCTGAGATTTTGTCCCAGTAGATTTTTTTTTCGACAAAATTTTAACATGATCTTAAAACTACCAAAAAAAAAAACATTTTATAAAAAATTATATTTTTAATAATTAGACGTGTGAATAATGGTACATTTTATATTTTTGCCATGAGCCTTCATATAGTTTGGACCCTCCTGGATGAATGTATGAATGAATTTGCCATATTTTCTTAAAAAAAAAGTGGAATATCACGAAAAAAAAAAATCCCAATTAATAAATAAATATAAGTCAATGGTGTACCATTTATAAAGTTTATTTCGTGAAATGTACAGGACAAAGCGTGGCTCACGTGAAGACTTGGACGGATCCAAAAGAGTGGATTTCAAATAAATGTGGCACACATGCGGCGCGTGTGTATCACGTGATACGTCCCTAGAATCGATTTGGCGCTTTCCTTATTATTATTTTTTTTCAACGATAACAACGGGGGACATAAAAGAAATCAATTTTGGACTATTAGAGGTTGTGGGAAAATGTGTTTTGAGTCTTTTGACTTGTTTATACATGATAAACATATATGGGAACATGGGTTTAGACCAAGAATGTTAAAGGATCTCCAATCCTATTATCTTGTTTTGGATTGTGATTCTTATATGGTATGAGACACAAAATAATATCTTTTTTATGTGGCAAGATGACATTCACACAAGAGAATGAGATAAAAAAATATTTTTAATACAAGAGTTTGATAAGATAATAAATTTTTTTTTTCCAACTTCAAAGCCAACTTTTCCACTTCTTCCTTTTTTTTATAAATATTTTTATTTATAATTGATGATGTGGAAGTAAAGCATTGTGAAGTCTATTGTCTCGATCTAG
This sequence comes from Iris pallida, assembly GCA_029216955.1. NCBI lineage: Eukaryota > Viridiplantae > Streptophyta > Magnoliopsida > Asparagales > Iridaceae > Iris > Iris pallida. The sequence continues at coordinate 3,145,593 of JANAVB010011000.1, read as the reverse complement.
ACAACCAACTTCACATTGTCTTTGACATGTCATTGCCATGTCAACTTCACAATTTATTTCACATTTGTATTGGAGAATAAATTTTGAAATAAGAAGTGGTGATTCTTATGTGGCAACCATTTTTTTTCAACTCACAATGGGTTGTTAGACATGATATAGTTAACATGTATATTGCAATATTTATTATAGTAAATTGAAATCTAGCATTTAGTTATAATTTTATTTTATTTTATTCAAATATATATATATATATATATATATATATATATATATATATATATATATATATATATATATATGTTGGGAATGCGGTATGAAAGAGCACGTATATCCGTGTATACGCATGAACATTCAGCACCATTTGTCTCGAACCAATTAGAGCAGTCCAAACCAGCTACGTAACCTTTGGCTCTGATACCACTTGTTGAGAACGCGGTGTGATTCGAACCGGAGTTGGCCCATGAGGTGCAATATTGAATTGGTCCCATATGCGTTAAAAGAGAATTCTCATGTAAGGCATGAACAAATCTACATCTCATTATCCCACCTCCTAACCGATGTGGGACTAAATTACTTACTCCATTGTCACCCCCATTTGAACGCTCAACCGAAAACAAAATACAATCCAATATATATATATATATATATATATATATATATATATATATATATATATATATATATATATATATATATATATATATATATATAGGCCACGACCCCGCATATATATATAATTAACAAACTCAAAACGATTAATCCAACTAGTTTTCGACTAGTCCCCGATTAATCTCTAGTCCCCGCAAACCGACTAGTAACCGACTAGCAATTTTTACAACCCTGGCAATTAGAAAGTTTATACCCTATATTTTTATTATTTTTTCTATTATACTCTCCGTCCATGCTTGACAATGAAACATTCATATATAGAATATGGAGTGTATAATGGAAAAAATTAATCAAACAATAAAAATTCAGGGTCTAAACTTTCTAATTGGATAAGTCAGAACTTAAATTATAAGCTGGTATAAACTCGAGGGTCTAAACTCTAATGAGCACTAAATTTTACTTAGATTTTGTTTCTATATTTAGGATTTTTCATGCTTCTACAGGTAGTCGGACGACCAATACATAACGAAATCAAAATTGAAAAAATACGTCATGCTTAATCACGTTGAACGCTATCCATGTGTTGGACAAGTTCCAAGGGAAGTTGAGGTTCCACAAGTTCAATTTTTTGGAGCGAAAGTTGGATTGGAGCCAGAGTTGGGGCAGAGGAGTTCAACTAGTATGTTGGACTACGTAACCCTTTCAACAATACCGGCGTTGGGCCAAAGTGGGGGAAGAGTAGTTCAATCTATATGCTAGCGGCATACCAATAAACGGTACAACATACCGATTAATTTGCAGATCATGCAGAACCATTCTATCGAGTGAATGTGATTTATCAAGTTGAGATGTTTGGGAAAAGGTTATATTAGATCTTTCCGGTCCTAATTGAGTAGATAGAGAAGAAGTCTAGTCTTTGAAAAAAGCTTTGCAACTCTCAGGAAGAGGAAAAATGAGATTTGGGGAGAGTTTTTGAAAGATTCAGAGGAATTCTATTTGGAGGAGATCTGCATCGGCTCGTCCTCGAGAACTGGTAACTAGTATTTTCTCAATGGTAATCTAATATCATTCATTAAATAGTTGTGGTGGATTCCTTCTCGAACCGCTGGAAGAAGTTGGAGAGAAGTCGGTATATTTCTTTATTCTATTCATTTGAACTTTTTCAGGTTATACTTCGATTGTTCTGTGATTTTCTTTTTCATTTTGGATTTTTACATAAAGTTCTGTAGGAAATAATAATGCCTTGTTATTATTGATTGGAGCTGATTACAATATATATACTTTCTACACTATTGGACTTATGGGCCATATTTACATTAGCGACATAAATATAATCTAACACCCCCTCAAGTTGGAGCATGCAAGTCACAAATGTCCAACTTGCGAAGTAAAGAATCAAACACATGCTTCCCAAGGGGCTTAGTGAAGATGTCAGCCAGTTGGGAAGAGGTAGGAACATGCGAGGCTATTACGGTGCCATCTCTAATAGTATTGTGAACAAAATGCAAGTCCACCTCAATATGCTTACTGCGCTCATGAAATACCGGATTCTGAGCCAGGTGCAGGGCTGACTGACTGTCACAATGCACCTGCATAGCAGACTCTTGGCGAACGCCCAAACACACCAATAACTCCTTCAACCATTTCAACTCACAAACAAGCGCAGCAAGATATCGGTATTCAGCTTCAGCGGAAGATCGTGAACCAGTTGGTTGTTTCTTGGTCATCCAAGAAATAGGAAACCCCCCCCAGAAATACCAACCAGCCTGTAACAGAGCGGCGAGTCAAGGGACAAATGGCCCAGTCGGAATCACACCAACCAGAAAGACGGAGATCACAATCAGCTTTCAAAAGAATACCCTGTCCCGGTACATTTTTGAGATATCTGATAACTCTCAAAGCTGCATGACAATGATCTTGTCGAGGCTCCTGTAAGAATTAAGACAATATATGCACGGCATAGGCTAAGTCAGGACGAGTAAATGATAGATAAATCAACCTCCCAACCAGCCTCCTATAAGTGTCAGCATTCGCCATCTTTGGACTAGTCGATTCTGGCAGCTTGTGATTCGGCTCCATGGGAAAGCCGGTAGGTCGAGATCCCATCAAGCCACATTCTGAAATGATGTCCAAAGCATACTTCTTTCACTACTAAAATATCATCAAATAGCGACGTATATTAGCGACGGCAAAAAAATACGTCGCCAGTAGCGACACCTATATAAGCACGTCGCAAAACGTCGCTCACCAGCGACGTTCTGCGACATCAATTTTTTACGTCGCTGAGTAGCGACGTTTCGCGACATAATATAAATATATGTTGCCACATTGCGACGTTTAGCGACGTCATAAAGTGACGTCGCTAAGTTATTTTACTTAGGGCACGCCGCTGCCTTCTTTCCCCCCACTCTCACTCGAAAATCCCAAAATTCTCATTTTCTCCCGCCCCCAACCCCCCCGGCGACTCCCTCCCCCTCTGCGACTCCCTCCCCCTCCGGCCACCCACTCCCCCCCCCGACGACTCCCTCCCCCTCCGGCGAGCTCCTCCTCCTCGAGATCCTCCTCCTCGAGCTCCTCCTCCCCCAATCCGAGCTCCTCCTCCTCTTCCTCAGGTAAACCCTAACCTAAGTCCTCTCCTTCCTCCTCCTCCTCTCCCACGGACACATACACACACGGACACACGGACACACATCGTGTCCCCAAAGACTTGTGCCCATTGGATTCGTGTCCCCAAAGACTCGTGCCCATTGGATTCGTGTCCAGTTTTGGATATGTTGAGTTTGGTTTGTTTTTGGACACATGGTGTCGAGTATTTGGACACGAGTTTGGTTTGGACACATGGTGCAGGTCTTAGGGCCTGTACAGGCAGCAGGCAGGAGATAGTGGTTTTGGGGTGTGTGTGTTTGTATAGGTAATAAGAAAGGGTTTTCATATGTGTGAGTAATAGGACGAGCAGTGTTCAGGATCAGTCAATAGGGTATAGGTAATGGCAGTGGATTGGTGAGCCAATATAGGTAGGTAGTGAGGTATTGTGTAATATGAGGTATAGATATATGTAAAGTATAGAGTATAGTATGGAAAAGGTTTAGGAATACCTAGATACTAGAGTATGGGAAAAAGGTTGATACCTAGACAATGGTATAGATGGAAAAGTGTAGTTAATAGGAAGTGGTATATAGAGTAAGTCAAGATATAGATAGGGTTAATTGGCTTATAATCTATATACATAGAGTATAGGGTTTAACGGGGTAAATTAAGATAATGACTATTTTTCAATATATGAGTTAAATATCTTAAGATATAGTTATACTTAGGATTTTATGGTTGGTAATGGTTAGAAATAGTGGAATTAGACTAGTTTTGACCTTGGTTGACCACAGTTAATTATTTTGATCAAAAGTTAACCAAAAGTCAATCGTCGCCTAGTTTTGACTAGAACTTGACCGAAGTTGACCAATTGACCTAGTTTGACCAGAGTATTGACTTGGGTTGACCCAGGGTTGACCAAGTTTGACTTTGACCTTGTTTGACTTTGTTTGAGTTAGTACAACCTAGTTTGACCTAGATTGCATATCATTGTTATTAGTAACTGTCCGCTACTAATGTGTCCCTAATAAGACATAATATACGAATTTGTGCCTGTTGGATAATGTGTGTCCATCTTTGCAGAATTATTTCCAAATAGATATGAATTACTACTTGCGGAATCGTTCATGGATGTACAATCGTCGTCCTGATGATATGTGTGGTGTGCGGGATGAATACATAGCGGGAGTAGAGCAGTTCCTGCAGTTTGCTAAGGCGTTCCCTCAGTACATGGACGGCACCAAAATTAAGTGTCCGTGTGTGAAATGTCATAACGTGAAATATTATCCAGAAGTGGAAGTGACATATCATTTGTACTCGAGGGGTTTCACGCCTAATTACTATCAGTGGACCGCACACGGAAAACTTGTGTCTTTAGCATCAGAGCCGGAGCCTTATGTTGAGCCATATATGCATGCGGAACCTAATTTTGTTTCAGATAATCATGCATATGACGACGGGTGTGTGAACATGATTTTTGACGCTGCGGGGCCTAGTTTCGTTCATGATGCACCTGAGAAGGCACCGAACGCCGATGCTGCACAGTTCATGGAGTTGCTAGAGAATGCAAGGACTCCATTGTATCCTGGTTGTGAGGATCATTCACCGTTGGAGGTGGTTACAAGACTGTTGAGCATTAAGTCAGATTTTAACATGTCGCAAGAATGCTACAACCGAGTGTTGGAGTTGATTATAGAGATCTTGCCGGCGGGTGCTAAGTTGCCTAAAGACTTCTACCGGTCTAAGAGGATGGTGAGATCGCTCTGGATGGGATACGAGAAAATCGATTCTTGTCGCAATGGGTGCATGCTGTACTACAAAAACGACAAGGACGCAGATGTGTGCAGATTTTGTGGTGCTGATCGCTACAAGACAACTAGTACAGAAAGGTCTACCGGTGCAAGAAGACCGACCGATTCAATGCACTACTTGCCTTTAACGCCGCGGTTGCAAAGATTACTTATGGTGAAAGAGACGGTCGAAAATATGAGTTGGCACATGCGAGAACAAATTGAAGGAGTGTTGGATCACCCATCCGATGGAGAAGCGTGGAAGCACTTTGATCGAGTGTATCCCGATTTTGCTTCAGATCCGCGTAATGTCAGGTTGGGACTATCTTCTGACGGTTTTACTCCTTTTGGTCTTTCGGGATCCCAGTATTCGTGCTGGCCTGTGATTGTCACTCCGTATAACCTACCGCCTTGGATGTGCATGAAGACTCAGTACATGTTTCTAACCGTTATAATTTCTGGTCCGAACAATCCCAAGAGGAACATTGACGTGTACTTACAGTCTTTGATAGATGAGTTGAATCAGTTATGGAAAGTAGGCGCTAACACGTACGATGTTTCCAGGAAGCAGAATTTTCAGATGAAGGCAACCCTTATGTGGACCATCAACGACTTTCCGGCCTATGGAATGTTATCTGGATGGAGCACTCATGGCCGTCTCTAATGTCCGTATTGCATGGACCGTAGTAAGGCTTTCCGCTTGAAACACGGAGGAAAACCGTGCTTCTTTGATTGTCATCTGCAATTTCTGCCAAAAGATCATCCGTTCAGAAGGAACAGGAATGCATTCCGTGCCGGCGTTGTAGAGAAGGGTGATCCACCGCCAAGGTGGTGCGGAGCCACGATATGGGAGAAGGTTAAAGATTTTCCAAGTACTATCGAAGATCCTACAACTGGGTACAAGTGTGATAGATTTGGTAGAGATCATAACTGGACAAAGAGGAGCATATTCTGGGATCTGCCATACTGGAGTACCAATCTGATCAGACATAATCTTGATGTCATGCATATTGAGAAGAATGTGTTTGATAACATAATTAATACTGTGATGGACGTAAAGGGAAAAACGAAAGACAATCCCAAGGCCAGGTTGGACTTAGAAGAAATATGCAAACGTCCTGCATTGCATTTGATACAGCAGAATGGAAAACAGTTCCTGCCGAAGTCAATTTTCTCGCTGGACAAGGAGGATAAAGTGAGACTTTGTCGGTGGATCCAGGGCCTAAAATTTCCAGACGGATATGTGTCAAATCTGAGAAGATGTGTCGATCCGAAGGAAAACAAATTGACGGGTATGAAGAGCCACGATTGTCACGTATTCATGGAGAGGTTAATTCCGATTACATTTCGGGAATTCTTACTGCAGGCAGTTTGGGATCCATTGACGGAGCTTAGCATATTCTTCAGGGATCTTTGTTCTAAGAAATTGCTCGTTGATCGTCTAGAAAAGCAAGAGAAGGACATTGCGGTAATACTATGCAAGCTAGAGAGGGTGTTTCCTCCTAGATTCTTCGACTCTATGGAGCATTTGCCGATTCATCTATCCTATGAGGCACGTGTTGGTAGACCCGTCGAATATCGATGGATGTACCCGTTCGAGCGATATTTGAATCACCTAAAAAGAAAGGTGAAAAATAAGGCACGGGTCGAGGGTTCTATTTGTGAAGCCTATATTCTCGAGGAGATTACAAACTTTTGTTCGATGTATTTCAAGCCTCATGTTGCAACTAATAGAACGAGAGCTTCCAGAAACGACGAGGGAGATCATGAAAGTAATGATACAATACTGAAGGTATTCAATACTCCAGGAAAGCCATCGGGTAAGATGAAGAAGAGATATCTGAACGATGATGAGCTAAGGGCTGCGCAGGTGTATATATTACTCAACTGTGACGAGGAGCAAGTAGAAAAACTGGAGGGGTAAGTAAATAATACGTCTACATTATTTTAATAGTGTTGAGAATGATACTATTACATTAATTTTTTGATGTTGTTTTCAGCATATTTAATGATGATGTGAGGTCAGGTAGGCCACACATAACAGAAGAAGAACTAGAAGAAGAAATGAGGTGTTATTTTCCATCATGGTTGAGTGCATATGTAAGACTTGAGAACTCTGTAATGATCTTTCTATATATGCACTTGATTGAGAATGAGCTTAATTGCTTCTTTCGTGGTATTTAGGTCGATCGTCCATACGCAAGAGTTGAGAATGAGTCTATCAGAACGCTAGCCAAGGGACCAATTTATGCTACAAAAATATGGCCAAGCTACTGTGTTAATAGGTTTAGGTTCAAGTCAACAACTTGCCCAATCAGAGACAACTTTGTGGATCTTGACTCCACCAAAAATAGCTGTTTGTGTATCAGATCTTCGAACTACAAAGATGTTGATGCGGGCAACGATTTCTATGGCGTTCTACGGGAGATCGTGGAGCTAACATATAGTTATGGAATAGAGCCTGCTAATATTGTGTTATTCAGGTGTGATTGGTTCGATCCGATTGAAGGTCAAGGTTGGAAAGTAGACAAGCACGGTCTTGTTGATATAAACTATCGACGTCGATATCAAGCCTATGAACCATTTGTCCTATCAAGTCAGGCTCAGCTCGTGTACTTCTTAAGTTATCCTAAACGGGGAACAACAAGGTCAGACTGGTGGGCAGTATGCAAGACCAAAGCTAGAGATACCTTTGAGGTTGACGATATAGCTTATCAACAGGATGAACTACCTCTTGTAACAAATATTATAGAAGTGGACACGACGGAAGTTCCTCATTACACATCTAATTGTGTAGAAGAAGTAGAATTATCTGAAGAGGAAGATGCAGATGAAAGTGAAGATGTAGAGGAGGAAGAAGAAGAAGAAGAAGATGAGCTAAACGAACTAGATGAGTCTGCATCAGAAGAGGATTAAAATCTGTGATGTCTATCATATAAATATGTATTTTTGTAATAATAAATCTGTGACACTTTAGTGACGTCTATCATATAAATATGTATTTTTGTTTTATTGTCATATGTTATTGTCATATGTTATTATCAGGTATGGCTGGACGACGCGGAGCATTTCGCATCCGGCAGCCCCGTCAGCCTCGGCATAGAAATGGAGAGGACAGTTCCGTACCCTCATCCTTATCTCCGAGTACGCCATTGTACCATTCTGTTCCCGGTCCAGTACCGGGACAGGGCAGTTCCAGCAGGTTGCCGACTCCTTCCTCGTCGTCCAGCCTTCCTGATCCCGCGTCCAGCAGGTTTTCGACTCCTCCCTCGTCGTCCAGCCTTCCTGATCCCACGTTTAGCATCCCTGATCCCCCGTCCAGCATTCCTCCAATCGACGGCTCTATGGGGGGAGCCGACGCCGAGCATATGGAGGACGGCGATCAGACTGATCCTACCCAGGCAGGAGATGAGAGCGACCCTCCATGCGCTCCCCCAGACGAGACGCGTATGGAGATTTGGACGGACGGGCCTATGAAGTAAGTTAATTAATTAATATATATTTCTCAAATGATTATATGTACATATATATTCATGAAAAATTATTATTGTATAGATATCGGCCTTATGTAGTACAGAGACAGCTGGGGACATTTGTGAGGCAGAACTATGGTGGGGCTTGGATTAACTACTCAGATGCTCCCGCAGATAGGAAGGCCTTTTGGTTCGCCCACTTCAAGGTAATTTTTTTTTTTAAATTTTAATAATCATTTGTGTATATTATACAACTTTTGTATTTTACTTCTTGTAGAGGACCTATTTCTATCTACCACACCGGGCGACGAGGATCGAGGGCCAATTTTCTGCCGTCGTAGCCAAGCTCATCCGTGATGCGATCGACGACCAGAAGCGTCGTGATATCTCCGGAAGGCCGATCCAGGGTTGGATTACGCCAGAGCAGTGGACTGCGATGAAGGCTAGATTCAGCTCTCGCAGTTACCAGGAGCGGTCTGAGAAGGCCAAGGTGGCGCGGTCGAGCGCCGGTAAGTGGTGTGGTAGCTCCATTCCGATGACGGAGCATTTTCGTCGTCTGGTACGTTTCCTATGACGGACATTAATTTATATATAGTTCGATAGAATGTTTAATACTAATAATAGATAATATATTTTAACAGGTCAAGAAGGGTGAGGACCCGAACATGGTGACCGTCTTCCTGGTCACCCATCGGAGGGCTGGGGAGTTCATTGACGAGAGGGCGACGCAGACATATGTACGTTCTATTCTTTATATTAACTGACTATAATTTAGAAAATAGGAAAATAGATATCAATATAGACTTTAGTAAACACTTACATGTTAGCAAACATGTTCTAGGCCGAGTTTGTTCGGCTACAGAAGGAGGCGGCTGATGCTGCTGCTGCTGCTAGTGCGCAAGCAGAGGGAGTGGCTGGTACTTCCTCCCAGTCGCCTGTAGAGCCATCGTCGGACGAGCTCTGGATGACCGCCGTTGGCGGTCTTCAGAAGGGTACGTACTACGGTACGGGATCCTACGGCACGTATTTGGCTTCGGAGTCATCCTGGGCCCCCTCTGTCAGTGCGCAGTCTCCGGCTACGCAGGCGTCGTCACGAGCTGAGGATGTTCGTCGTCAGATCGAGGAGCTACGTCGCGAGTTGCAGCAACAGATTTCTGATGCGGTCGAGCGACGAATCGACCCTCCGATCGTTACCGGACGATTTGATGCGGTCGAGCGCAGTATACATGAGCTGATGAGTCTGTATCTGGCTGCAGCTGCCAACTTGTAGACGCTCACCGAGTCTACGCAGCGCATAGAGCATAGACAGGTCGAGCTGGAGGGAGCGCAGAGGAGCATGTCTGCCTCACTCGTTGACTATACTGATAGGGTGGTGAGTACCCTTAATGCGCATGGTGAGAAACTGCGATCGCTGGAGCAGATACGTCCTCCCGATCCATCGACGGCGCCGACTCCAGACATTGCACTGCCTCCTACTGCCCCTACGGTGCAGCTCACCCAGGAGCAGTATGAGTACATGCTATCCCATATGCCTGACTACAGGGGTCCGTAGTAATTTTTTTGGTTTTTTTATGAGTTGTATGTATTGGCCCTATGGGCAAATTGTTTATTGGTTCTATTTGTTGGTACACTTGGTGGGAGACTTTTTTTCATCTTCCATTTTTATTTGACTCTATTGGATGTTTGTGAGGATGTGTGTCTGTGATATTTACTTTGCACTGCCTCCTATTTTTATTTGGTTATTTACTTTGTGATATCTGCGACGGGGATGACAAATATACCTACGCTGGGTTATAAGCGATGATCTGATATACAAAGAAGGTGCTGCCGAAATTTTAAAAAAAAATATTGTGTATTTTTGTTATGATGTGTGTCTGTGTTTACAGTGAATGTGAAATGCAGTGTTCGGAACCATCGACAGTTTCGATTACTGTTGTGTGTGTTATCTTGGATAGAAATAGCAACAGTTCAGGGTGCACTTCTGAGAGCTTCATTTTCACGTCCTTCACTTTCTCGGGACGTCGTAAAGGTTCCCGAGAAGGTGAAGGACGTGAAGAGGAAGCTCTGAGAAGTGCACCCTGAACTGTTGCTTTTTCTATCCAATATAAAACATAGAACAGTAAGTGAAACTATCGATGGTTCGAACACTGCACTTCACACACACTGTACACACAGACACACAGCATAACAAAAATAGATATTTTATTTTTAAAATTTTTTTTTAATTATTGCGACGTATAGCGACGTTCTGCGACAGACTGCGACGGATGGTAGACGTCGCTATACGTCGCTCATTAGCGACGTTACGTCGCTAGACGTCACTAATTTACGTCGCTACATAAGTCGGTAGGCGTCGCTAATCTGCCCACGTGGCTGCCATGCCAGGTCATCATATATAAAGTTTACTGCGTCGCAAGTGGTCGCTTTACGTCGCAGGTTTGGCGACGTATGACTACGTCTCCATCTGTCGCTAATTTTGCGACGTCTAGCGACACTAAAGATTACGTCGCTAATAGCGACGTTCGGCGACGAAAGTGGCATCTGCGACTTGTCTATAAGCGACGTCCGATTTTCGTCGCTAAATACGTCGCAAATTGAATTTAGCGACGTATTTTGGTTATTTAGCGACGTCTCCTGACGTCGCTATTTGATGATATTTTGGTAGTGTTTTGACATAAGAAAATTCCTTCTGCACTCCGAGCCACCTCTATGCCAAGAAAGTACTTCAATACACAAGGTCCTTCATGTGAAAGCAAGAACTAAGGTACTTTTTGAAATTATCTAAAGCACCTGAATCATTACCAGACATAATCATATCATCCACATAGATCAAAACATGCAACTCTACCTTCCCTTTAAAAAGAGAGAAAAGGAAATAATCTGAATGAGATTGAGTAAATCCATAGGATATCAGAGAGGCAGCAAGCTTAGCAAACCAACAACGTGGTGCCTGTTTCAATCCATATAAAGACTTACGCAGGCGACACACTTTGTTGGGTTCACTATGCGAAAAACCTGGCGGCAACTTCATATACACTTCCTCTGTCAGATCTCCATGAAGAAAAGCATTATGCACATCCATCTGGTGCAAAGTCCAGCCTCTCACAGCTGCAACAGCCAAGAACATTCGAACTGTAGGCATCTTAGCTACCGAAGCAAATGTCTCTGAATAGTCGATCCCCTCAACCTGATGATTACCGAACACAACCAGCCTTGCCTTCAAGCGCTCAATACAGCCATCTGAGTTGTACTTTATTTTGTACACCCATATGCTTTCCAATGCTTTCTTCCCAGGAGACAAAACAACAAGACTCCATGTCCCATTATCTTCCAGAGCTTGTATTTCAGTTTGCATAGCCGCGTTAGCCTAAATCTCGTGAGGCCTGGCGATATGAAGTAGGCTCAACACCTGTAGTGATGGCTGCAAGAAAATCTCTGTGTCCAGCAGTAAATATGTTATAACTCAGAAATTGTGTTAGAGGATACTAAGTACCTGAGGAAGTGACGGGAACAGATGAACTGAGCTGAAGGGGGCTTTTACTTCGAACAGTATTCGTCACAAAATCCTGTAATCGTACTGGCTGTGATTTCTTCCTCATTCCTCTGCCCAATACAACCACGTCGGGTACCTCTGGCAACAATGTATCCCCTGTATCATCAGTAGTACCCGCATCACCCCCAACACACTCCCCTGTCAATACTTCTACAGCTACATGTGCATCCTCGCCACTCGGGGCCAAGCCGCCATCAATCACTCCGGCCTCAGCAACCGCAGCTAGCACTATCCCAAAAGCCTCTATATCGTCTTTCGGCACATCAACACATGCATGTCGTATCGCAGAAGACAGCTCGCTAGCAGTGCCACACCCAAAAAACTCTTTTTCATAAAAAGTAACATCACGGGACACAAAAAATTCTCCAGTCTCTAAATCATATAGCTTATATCCCTTTTTATCAAGAGGATACCCAACAAAGATACATTTTATACTCCTGCTAGCAAATTTATCATGTCTGGATCTCAAATCATATGCATAGCACAGACAACCAAAAATACGAAGATGATCATACGAAGGAGCCGAACCATATAAAACTTCATAAGGGGACTTAAAATGCAAGACACTAGAAGGAGTTCTATTTATCAAATAACATGCACCCATAACACATTCGCCCCAAAAATCCACAGAAAGAGAACCCTGAAATCTTAATGCCCTGGCTACATTTAAAATATGTCGATGCTTTCTTTCCACCCTTCCATTCTGTTGTGGTGTCCCTACACAGGATGTTTGGAACGATATACCTTGAGATAAAAAATAATCTCGTAACAATTAAATTCAGTGCCATTGTCACTCCGCACACGACGTATATCAGCCCCAAACTGACGCTTCACCATAGCAATGAATTTAAGAAACATAGAATAAACAACACACTTATCCTTCAATAAAATAACCCAAACAGCTCTAGAAAAATCATCCACCAAAGTCAAAAAATATCTTTCTCCACTAGATGACGGAACACGATATAGTCCCCAAAGATCACAGTGTATAAGTTCAAAGCATCTCAAAGCACGACTACTACTATCAGGAAAAGCATAATGAGTATGTTTAGCTTGATGACAAATATCACAAGCCTTATGAGAAAACACACTACTACCAGAGAGAAAAGATAAAGTCTGCATTACTTTATCTGAAGGATGCCCCAGTCTACTATGCCAAACCTCGGAATCACTCTTTCTGCATGCCAGGATCATCGAAGCCAAAGAAGCTGGAACCTCCCCCAAGAAGTAAAGTCCACCCCTTTGTTCACCTGCTCCAATCACCATCCTCGTACTTCGGTCCTGAACAAAACACAAATCAGGAGTAAATAACATATCACAATTTCTGGCACCAATCAATTGAGAGACTGAAATCAAATTATAAGTCAATGTCAGAACATAAAGAACATCCGTTAGCACCAATAAAGCAGTCAAAAATACTTTGCCTCTCAGAACAGCCTCAATAGTGCTCCCATCAGGCAAAATCATAGGACATACAGGACCCTCAAAGCAATCAACTAAAAAGTCACGAGAACCTGTCGCGTAAAGAGTAGCCCCAGTATCGAATATCCAAGAGACAAAAGAATTCTTATCCATCAGACGATCAGAGTTTGAAGAACCAGAGTTGGAAGGAGTGTCGTTACCCAGCAAGCTCATCAGTTTCTGCCATTGTTCACCTGAGAGTGGTGAAGGATACCCTCCATGTATCGTATCCGCCGAACTCCTAGCTGTAAGACCAGCTATGATACCGTGACCAGCAGTGGCGACATGATGAACAACCCCGGCTCCACCAGCACCGCGTCCTCCCTCACGCCTCTGCTGTGTTGCCGGGCCTCTGCCACCACCAACACCACGTCCGCCCTCACGCCGAGGACGAGTCTCCCACGACCCTGGATAGCCAATCTTCGCAAAGCAATTTACAAGATCATGACCTGTTTTCTTGCAATAAGTACAGAACATACCTGATTTATCCCTGGAATCTGAGGTTCTACTATTAGAAGTAGTAGAAAGTCAAGGTGAAGTCTTGACAGCCAGCGCCAACACCTCCTCAGTAGCGGATTGGACCTGATATTTTCACATATCCTCCTCCTCACGGACTGCCTGATATGCCCGATCTAAACTTGGCTGAGGATCCTGAGCCAAAAGATTAGATCGGGTACGACCATACAACTCAGCATTCAACCCATACATAAAGTCCTGAAAGTGGTCTTCATCCCTCATAGCCTGTAGCTTTGCAAAAAGTTTACCACAGGTACAAGTAGGCAACGAAAAATAAGCAGCTTGTTCATCCCACAAAGACTGTAAATTTCTAAAGTAGGTTTCCACAGACATCAAAACTGTTTCTTTACACTCAGCCAAAGCTACCTTAATTTGTTACTTCCGAGTGTCATTGCTGACAACAAATCTTTTCTCCAACAAGTTCCACAATGGATAAACTTTCTCAAAGTACGAAAAAGATATCTTCAGGGGCGAATCAATGGTATTAAGAACCCATTGAACCAATAGCGCTTGCACACACCTCCATTCAAGCAATTTACTAGCATCATTAACAGGTTTGATTTCAGTACCTTCCAGAAAGGTGATCTTTCGCCTAGAGATCAGGGAGAGACGAATCGACCGAGACCACTCAGCATAGTTCGGTCCACAAAAAATAATATGAGTAATAATATTTCCTGTTGATCAGCAGAACTTAGAAAATACGGATCCTTCGGATTCGGATAATTTGGATTGTGTGTACCTCTACCGCCAGTTGCGATGGAGAAGCTGGATACAGCATCATCGGTCATTGTCGAAGTCGGATCGGACGAGAGAGCAGCATGATCGGGGGCGGATCGGCCGGACGGGCGGCGGATCGACCGGACGGGCAGCGAATCGGCCGCAGATCGGGCGCTGGACCGGGCGCGGATGGGGTCAGCGACGGATCTGCCGTGGTCGGGTGCCGGATCGGGGTCGAAGGGTTTGGCGGCGTATCTGCCGCGGTCGGGCGCCGGATCGGGCGTGAACGGATGGGGCGATGGCGGATCGGCCGCGGGTCTGGCGCCGGAGCAGGCGCAGACGGGGTCGGGCGACGGATCTACCGCGGGTCGAGCGCCGGAGCGGGCATGGACAGACGAAGTCGAGCGGCGTATCGACCGCAGAGAGGGCGGGGATTATTTGTGGAGTTTTACGGCTATAGTTTTTCTCGAGGCTCTGATACCATGTAGAAAATAATAATGTCTTATTATTATTGATTGGAGCTGATTACAACATATATAATTTCTATACTATTGGGCTTATGGGCCATATTTACATTAGCGACATAAATATAATCTAACAAGCTCAATGTGTTTGCACTTGTGTGAATTGTGTCCATGATTTTGCGTTTGCGGGTACTTAATTTTACTTATGCGGGTACTCTTTTTTTTCAGCACATGCGGGTTCAGTTAAATTGTGTGTCTCTCCGCACACGATTTTTTACTGATCGTCATATCATTTTGGACTCTTCGTGCGAATCTTGTCCACACTGGCTTTGTCATCATCGCTCCACACCCACACCTCGTACACTCTGTGCGCTCAGAGCTCCACGAGACGACCATAACGTCTTTCGACGTCCGTAGATCAACGTCTCGATTCGTCTACGATGTTGAAGGCGCCCTCGATGTCTTCACGATGCCTATGACAACCGATGCCGCTCAGCAACCTGTTCTATGAGCACGACGTCCTTATGTTGTGGCACAGCAGAAATAATTCCAAGAAACTCAAAGAAAATTCACAACCACAAAGACAATAATTTATGTGGTTCGGCCAAGATGCCTAGTTCCACTATGAAGAAGAAAAATAATTACAATAGCTCTCAACACTTCTCTCCTTACACTCAAGAACTCAATCTCTATCACAAAGATAGAAAAAAAACTCTCTCAAATTTTTGTGTTGAACTTATTCAACAACTTTAGCTCTCTTGTGTTGAACTTATTCAACAACTTGAGCACAATAAGATGTATCAAGGAGAACCTATAGACCCTTTATATAGCATAGATGGTCAAAAAAGGTCATGTGTTGAGCTGACACTATAGACTCCTTTATATAGCATAGACCCCTATAGACTCCTAATCCTATGTTGGATTACCACATATATGGTCAAATCCAATCTTATATAGGATTACCATATATATGGTCAAAAAAGGTCATGGGCCTATTTTTGGACAATTTTCTTCATATCTCCACATCGGCAAGATTTTGCTACAAAATTGAGCTGACACTTCTCCACTGCATAGCTTCACTAAATCAACCACTCGTCAAGTCCGCCCCTAAGGGCTCTCAAGCAATTGTTAGGACTTGGAGCAAGTCCAAGAAATGTTGGAACTTAGCTCCAGGAACAACCTTAGTCAACATATCAGCGGGGTTATCCTTGGTATGCACCTTTTTCAAGTGCAATATCACCGTCTTCTACAACATCCCGTATGAAGTGGTAGCGAATATCAATATGCTTCGTCCTTGCATGATGGACTTGATTCTTTGCCAAGTGGATAGCACTCATACTATCACAATGCACATCAACTACATCATGCTTCACCCCCAAGTCATTAATCAAACCACGAAGCCATAGGCCTTCTTTCACTGCCTTTGTTACCGCCATATACTCTGCTTCCGTAGTCGATAGTGCAACCGTAACCTGCAACATAGACCTCCAACTGACTGGTGCACCATGTAAAACAAACACGTATCCAATAGTTGACTTGCGTCTATCCAGATCATCAACATAGTCTGAATCCACATATCCACTGACTTGACTAAAGTCTCCACCAAAGTGTAATCCCACATCAGTGGTGCCCTTCAAGTACCTGAATATCCACTTCACAGCCTCCCAGTGCTTCTTTCTCGGATTAGTCATAAAGCGACTAACCATACTTACGGCTTGTGCATTGTCTGGTCGAGTGCACACCATAGCATACATTAAGCTGCCAACTGTACTAGCATAAAAAACTTGAACCATGTGCTCCTTCTTCTCATCTGTAGTAGGGGATAACTTGGCTGAGAGCCTAAAGTGACCAGCTAACGGAGTAGAAACAGTCTTTGCATCTTCCATACTAAAACGAGCAATGATCTTCTTAATGTACGACTTCCGAGACAAAGACAATTTTTGTTTCTCCATCTCTGTGAGCACCCTAAATTTCGGGTTGATTTTTAAAAAAAAATTTTGATTGATTTAGTTTTAATAAATAATTTATTCTGTTATTTATCTTTAAGTGTACTTTTCTGTGCCATTGATATTTAGAGTGTTAGGGATGTTCAACTCTGGAAATCTTTTTCATGAGTTTTGTAGTGGACATGATTGCCTTCATGACGGTATATAGTGTCCTATCCAAACTTGTTCCCTTGTACTCTTTTTGCTTCGCACAACTTCTGGTCGATTAAGACCATTTGATTATTAATTATTTTTTCCACTCTTTTCCTTGATCATTATTAGCACGTTACCGTGACTTTTAATTTGGGAGCGCAAGACCAGTCAGTTTCTTGAAACCAACTTCTCATGCATGATCTACTCGAGACGCTCGTCACCCATGACCTTCGTGTCCCACTCAGACACGCCATTTTGTGCTCCATTTGCTTCGCACAACTTTTCTGACACGAGACCCGATTTTATTTCATCCAACGGTGTCACATTTATTTTTCCAACTTGATTTGCGGGTACCCTGTCGACCAAAATATGTCAGCCCCAATTATGGACATGGCCCACATTGAGCCTACTACCCGTCCGACACTTGTGTCCCATTTATTGGAATCCCCATGTGCTACTTATTTACCCATGATCATCAACACCTATTTTTATTCGATTAATTCGCCATGTCCGGCTTTGATCCAACCCGGCTTGACCGAACCCAGCCCCAGCTCCATGTTACTCTCCATCACCATCATTCTCAGCCTCATTACCCTTGAAAAATACTAATTGCTCGTTCTACCTATTTTTAATTATTATTGGAAATTATTGTGGAATTAAATCCATTGGAATGACCCAATTTTAGCTATTTAAATCCTAGCCATAGGTTCCTCCCCTTTAATCCCATCCATTAATTCTTTCATGCAACTTTTTCCCAACCCCTTAGCAGCATTGACCGGCCCTAAGTTTTATGGAGAGAATCTCTTTCTCTCTCTACTTTAATATCTCATCTCTTTCTCTCTCTCACTCCTCTCTCTTCCTTTCTAAAAATTATTTCCCACACAAAATACCAACAGCAACTTCTACAACACCACCACACCACAACCGAGGTCCTCTCCCTGGCCGTGGCTCCGTCCACCCCTGGCCGAGCATGCCACGCCACCACCGGCCTCCACCGCCGTCGGCCTCCCCCACAGCGACCTCTCCTTCTCCTCCTTCTTCACTATCATCACCATCACCACTCCATTCCACCGCCACCACAAAGCCAACGCCACCACCTCCATCACCATTTCTTCACCGAGCCTTCACCGTCGCCGCCGTCCCTTGGCCGTGCAGCCTTCATCATCGCCGGCCAGGCAGCGCAGCCGCACACAAGCCGCGAGCAACAGCAGCTGCGGTAGCAAGCAGCCATGGGCCGCGCGAGCGCGCGTACGACGCTGGCCGCCGCCGCCGTCGGCCGCAGTGACTCTGGCGACCCCCCATGGGTGTGCCCTGCTCCGGCGAGCAGCCTCTGACGACCACCATCCTCCGGGACGCGCCGTCGAGACGATTCGTGCGTTTCACACGAAGTTTCGTCGTGACGCGCGCGGGATTGATTCAGAATTTGCATTCCGTTGCAGCGACTTCGCGCGTATTTTTCCAGAAATTTGACCGTTGGATCGGCGATTTCTTTGCTCTGTCACGATATCGGCATAACCACCTTCACTCATGTCAATTTTTATCCGTTTATTTTATCGTTTGATACAACAAAATCGGCCACCAAGTTGACCGTTTAAATTATATTAATTTTGGACAGTTTTGTGGGGTAAACTTTGTCAGCTTGTATCTCCTCCACTGCAGCTCCGTTTGGCGTGCTACTAGTTCCTGTGCGAAGCTGGTATAACCCTCTTACTACCCCTCTAGTTTCGTTTCATTGTGAGCTTGTTTGATTGGTTGAATTCGACGCCAAAGTTGGCCATCCGAATTCGTAATTTCCAACTTGAATAATTCTATTTTTGAACACGGGACTCCAGATTTTATTTCTGACACCACCATTAGACTTGTGGCATCGTTATGGCATATTTTTATATAAAGATTGTTAGATTTGGAGAACGTGGACCCTGGCACATTTTTCGGTGCAAAGTGAGTCCCACATTCTGGGTCAACGGAACTTTTTGACGCTGGCTCATCGGAATCCAATTCCGGATATACCGTTGAGTTCGTATCATCATTCTGGACTCGTTGACATATAATTTGCTAGGTTTTGGTGGACAATGGATCCGGTATGCATTTTGGTGCAAGTCGGATACCAATATCCGGGTCAACGGATCATTTTGAGATCGGCTCATCGGAATCCAATTTCGGAGATACCGTTGAGTTCGTATCATCATTCTGGACTCGTTGACAGTTAGTTTGCTAAGTTTTGAGAACATTGGCTCCGGCACGCATTTTCGTGCAAACCAAAATTCTAAGTTCTAGTCAACGGACCAAATTGAGATCGGGTCAACGGAATCCAATTCTGGAGATACCGTTGGGTTCGTATCGTCATTCTGGTTTTGTGGATATATAATTTGTTATATTTTGTAGACTTGTTTTCTTGCACATTTTTTGGTGCAAAACGGCTCCGACACGGACACCGTTTTGACCCGAAATTACTTTTTTGCCCTTGTGTCCAAATTGGACCGATGGGTAGGCTATCCTAGCTAATTTGACCATTCTGAACACGTTGTCGATGTCTATTTTATTGTCTGACAATGTTTGTTGATAATTTCTCTGAGTTTAACCTTTTTATAATTAATTAATAATTAATTCTTATAATGTTCGTATTTCAGGATTAGTACAACGAAACTGAGCTCATTCAATTCCAGTGATCTCACATCGCTAAAATTGACAAGATGGACATATGGATCACTATAATAAGATTATCAACTTTATCGTTGATCATCTCATCTCGATTTGCGTGTCGTAAGTTTTGACGTACCAATAACGAAGTACACTTTATATCTTTAATAATTAGACTAGAATTGACCCTGTTTGACCATAGTTGACCAGTTGACCCAAAGTCAACTGTAAGTCAACACTTGACCTAGTTTGACTAGATTATTGGCCGGAGTCGACCTAGAGTTATTTTGACTTAGAAGAACCTAGGATAATATAGATTGCTTGTAGAGATTCAATTATTACAACTTAAACACCTTGTAACCTGTGTTGCTTTAAATAGGACTCTCTGGCTTCAGTTGGACCCCATATACTTATCAGCTATTCAGGTTATCAGGCGAGTACATTCTCTGATCATTTCATATCCTGCTTAGAATTATATTCCTGCTTTAGATTACTATACTTGATGTTGTCACGATATTATCACGGATTAGTACTATATGGATCTCTTCATGCGATGTTATCCCCCTCGGAAGCATCGGGTACATTATGTCATGTGCGTTTCACTTTCATCATGTACTCCTGTGCTTTCACCATACATGTACACTCTTGTGAGTCTTGTACTCTCATGTTCACAGAGCCCTCATGTATACTATCATGTACACCCTTTCATGGGCCCCCATGTGATATTATGTACAATAACATAACCTGCTTAAATCCTTGTGTATTGATTGGGGAAAACGGGGGAGTGCTAGTAGTCATGTGAACAATTCTATAGTAGTGTAGATCATGTGCAACTCTTTAGTATAGATCATGTATAAATCTGTCCTGTTCACATGTGCTATCATGTACTCTACATCACTAGCCACTGTTAGTTCTCTATTTATAGTAGATATTTCTATTACAGTTCTCTCCCTGTTTACATACTGTATTTCTTCAGATCATGTATCTTACTTTACTGCATGATTATATTTTCTAACCTGCTATGATTTGTTGAGATGTATTGTGCTCGCTCCTGTCCTGACTGGACCTGTTGATAAATTTTACAGATAGCCTGGGATTGCCTGCTAGCCTAGAGGAGACACAGTAGAGGTTGTTTATATATTTTTTTCCATTGTCTGGAGTTGTATTATTTTATGGATTACTGTATTTTGAGATTTGAGATATATTTTTGAGTTTGTGTATTTTAGACACTTAGATTTCTCTCTGCTGTATCTCTTTTGGATTTTATGTTTTATCTATCCTTATCATGCTCTACTTTAGATGTGATTGAGACTGTATCTACTATGTCACCCCCATTCGGGGAGTACAAACTGTTTATCCTTATACTGCTAGATGCATGGGACCTAGGACAGCGTTCTACCACCGACACTGTGGCGTAGGCTGGGCGTTGTTACGTTCTCGTACCCTAACAGTGGGTGCGGGTCGTGACACGTTTTTAGTGGTGGCCCATGCAGGTCGAGTTTGTGTAGTGGTATTCGAACTAGAGTACCACTACAGCCTGCAGTAGGATTAGAATATATTCTTTTAAAGGTACTCAATCATAGTTAGGACCCCTTGAGAGATTCCTGGGATGACCCTTGAGAATCTTATTTTAACTTCGATTTGAAAACTCTTCTTCCCTTGATTTGATTTATCTTTACTTTCTGTTGTTGAATTTGATTTTGATGGATTATCGTTGAATTTGAGTTTGTATTTATTAATTTTGATGAAAGATTGTTGAATTTTGAATCTTGATGATAGATGTTGCATCCGAGTTTGTATTTTGATAGATTTTTGTTCATTTTTGAATTTTGATGTTCGTTGATAAATTTAATTTCTTTGGTATTCATTGTTGATTTAATTTAATTTTTGTCAAGATAAAATTATATGGGCTAGGTCATCTAAGTTATGGAAATCTAGTCTTATACGGTCACATTAGTCAGCATGGTGAGGACATATAGTCTGACTTGGATATATTTTTCGGGTGTGGAAATTTAAGGTTTTCGCAGCCAAGCTAGCGGCATCGCGAAAATGTTAAATACCATGATTCTAGAGATATGTGCATAAGTCAAGGACTCTGTGATTATCGTAGCCTTGCTTACTACTATGACGAGGATTTAGAGTACCATGATTTTGGATAGACGCATATGATTATCAGATTGTACCTTAAATATTTTCGAACATGTTTTCTCTACTTTTGTTGCAGTCCTTCAAAAAGAAAAAGAATTATTATTTGTTTTGTTTTGTTTTGCTTCTCATTATTTAACTTTAGGATAGCTTTAGCTGTTTTTATAAACCTTGTGTAACTTCTTACCATGAATTTTTTCTTAATACAATGAATCAATGATTTTGCTAGACCTTATCTTGGATTTGATATTTTAGCTCTAGGTTTCAAATGGTTCCTCTTTTTTTAACAGATAAGCAGGACAGATTCTAATACCAATTTTTTTTCCCTGCCAATATTTTTATTTCCATCATTCTTTTCTTATAAAACTGTCTTGATTTCGTCAATCACCTACTTTGTAATCTTGGTAGGAATCTAAATGTTGGTCTTAACATAAAATTAAATTTTTATATTGGGACACGAGAATATATATATATATATGAATATATAGTGGACACTTTCCTGACACGTATGCATGCTACACTTTGATTGCCACCTATCTGAATACATATTAATATGTCGTTGATGTTAAGTTTTCAAAACTCCAATATTTCTGGTTCTCTGCTTTTCCATGTTTAAATTCGTAATTTAGATATAAATTTTATGTTATTAGTTATGTTTACATCACTACACATGTATGTTATACATAGAGTTTCAATTAAAAAAAATTTGGTTGAGTTTTGTGTTTGAATTTGTCAAATCTGAGACTGTGTGCATATTAACCCTTAATACGGGTTCCAAATATTAGTTCAATTTATTGTTTTATTTTTTATTTAATATTTAGAGCTGTGTACATTGTTATATGTAGGGATATAATATTAGGCTTCATATTCTTACATGTTAGGTTTTGATAAACATTGAGTTGGTTTTGATGTTCAAATTCTCCAAAATCCTGAAAACTGAATACATGTTAACATTTTCATATTTGATTTCCAATGCTTAGTTCAATTTCAGATTTAACATGTAATATTGAACTGTATGCGTAGATAAATGTATGGATAGTATGTTAGGGTTTCATTTCTATCATGATAGGTTGTATTGGGACCATTGAGATTAGTTGCGATGTTCAAAACCCTAAAATCTGAAACTGCGTTATGTTCATATTACCCTGGTTTAAATGTTAGCTCATTTCAGATTTTGTATGTAAATGCTGAACTAAAACTGGATTTAACCTTTTAATACTAAGCTATAACCTTGTACAAGGACACACACACACTCTAACATAGTATACACTGTCATGTAACCTAACCTTTCCTCTCTATGTTATGATCATGTATCAATATAGATATATATAGAGTTTATACGTACATGTTATAATGTATATAGATACATAACTAAATCTCTACCTCTTTATATATAGATATATATGTATAAGGTTAGCCATGTATGTTACGAGTAAATAGGTTGTGTATTGTAGATTGTTTAACCAATATGCCATGATTAGTGTAACTGAATAGCTATTGTTTGAAACCCAAATTCTCACATACAATTTCATGTATATTTCACCTACACACATGCCTACTATCTAACCATATGAACATGTCCACATAACCTTATATAATGCTAGTTTTCCCTCTCTAACGCTCTCTATATTATATATTGTGATTAGATTTCAATGTAATCGACTTTCGTTAATTAAACTTGTGATTTTGATTTTCTTGGGATAGTACCCATTTTAGATGATTCGTAGTTACCTTTCTTTTTTTTTTTGATGAGTACCAGTTTTCATATAGGATGGTAGACTGCCTTACAGTTTTGATGGTTGTTATTTCTGTATCTTTTCTAGTTTAGCACCCTGGATTGCTTGTGTGTTTTGATACCCTATGACAATTTTGGTTTAGCATGACTAGTATACCTAGATGAGACTTAACTACCACCGTATGCCATGCCCCTGTATGCCGTTCTTTATTTGATGGTATGATTTGTTTAAGTTCTGGGACTTGATTGTGGGAGTTTGACCTAGAAGGAGTATGAACAATTTTAATTTTGAGGACGAAATTTTTTTAAGGTGGGTAGGATGTGAGCACCCTAAATTTCGGGTTGATTTTTTTAAATTTTTCTGATTGATTTAATTTTAATAAATAATTTATTCTGTTATTTATCTTTAAGTGTACTTTTCCGTGCCATTGATATTTGGAGTGTCAGGGATGTTCAACTCTGGAAATCTTCTTCATGAGTTTTGTAGTGGACATGATTGCCTTCATGACGGTATATAGCGTCCCATCCAAACTTGTTCCCTTGTACTCTTTTTGCTTCGCACAACTTCGGGTCGATTAAGACCATTTGATTATTAATTATTTTTTCCACTCTTTTCCTTGATCATTATTAGCATGTTACCGTGACTTTTAATTTGGGAGCGCAAGACCAGTCAGTTTCTTGAAACCAACTTCTCATACATGATCTACTCGAGACGCTCGTCACCCATGACCTTCGTGTCCCACTCAGACACGCCATTTTGTGCTCCATTTGCTTCGTACAACTTTTCTGACACGTGACCCGATTTTATTTCATCCCACGGTGTCACATTTATTTTTCCAACTTGATTTGTGGGGTAGCCTGTCGACCAAAACCTGTCAGCCCCAATTATGGACATGGCCCACATTGAGCCTACTACCCGTCCGACACTTGTGTCCCATTTATTGGAATCCCCATGTGCTGCTTATTTACCCATGATCATCAACACCTATTTTATTCGATTAATTCACCATGTCTGACTTTGATCCAACCCGGCTTGACCGAACCCAGCCCCAGCTCCATGTTACTCTCTATCACCATCATCCTCAGCCTCATTACCCTTGAAAAATACTAATTGCTCGTTCTACCTATTTTTAATTATTATTGGAAATTTCTGTGGAATTAAATCCATTGGAATGACCCAATTTTAGCTATTTAAATCCTAGCCATAGGTTCCTCCCCTTTAATCCCATCCATTAATTCCTTCATGCAACTTTTCTCCAACCCCTTAGCAGCATTGGCCGGCCCTAAGTTTTATGGAGAGAATCTCTTTCTCTCTCTACTTTAATATCTAATCTCTTTCTCTCTCTCACTTCTCTCTGTTCCTTTCTAAAAATTATTTCCCACACAAAACACCAACAGCAACTTCTACAACACCACCACACCACAACCGAGCTCCTCCCCCTGGCCGTGGCTCCGGCCACCCCTGGCCGAGCATGCCGCGCCACCACCGGCCTCCACCGCCGTCGGCCTCCCCCACAGCGACCTCTCCTCCTTCTTCACTATCATCACCATCACCACTCCATTCCACCGCCACTACAAAGCCAACGCCACCACCTCCACCACCATTTCTTCATCGAGCCTTTGTCGCCGCCGCTGCCCCCTGGCCGCGCAGCCCCCGCCGTCGCCGGCCAGGCAGTGCAGCCGCACGCAAGTCGCGAGCAACAGCAGCTGCGGCAGCAAGCAGCCATGGGCCGCGCGAGCGTGCGTACGGCGCTGGCCGCCGCCACCGTCGCCGTCGGCCGCAGTGACTCCGGCGACCCCCCCATGGGTGCGCCCTGCTCCGGCGAGCAGCCCCTGACGGCCACCGTCCTCCGAGACGCGCCGTCGAGACGATTCGTGCGTTTCGCACGAAGTTCCGTCATGACGCGCGCGGGATTGATTCAGAATTTGCGTTCCGTCGCAGCGACTTTGCGCACATTTTCCAGAAAATTCGACCGTTGGATCGGCGATTTCTTTGCTCCGTCACGATCTCGGTATATCCACCTTCACTCCTGTCAATTTTCATACGTTGATTTTGTCGTTTGATACATCAAAACCGGCCACCAAATTGACCGTTTAAATTGTATTAATTTTGGACAGTTTCACGGGGTCAACTTCGTCAGCTTGTATCTCCTCCACCGCAGCTCCATTTGGCGTGCTACCAGTTCTTGTGCGAAGCTGGTATAACCCTATTACTACTCCTCCAGTTTCGTTTCATTGTGAGCTTGTTTGATTGGTTGAATTCGACGCTAAAGTTGGCCGTCCGAATTCGTAATTTCCAACTTGTAAAATTCCATTTTTGAACATGGGACTCCAGATTTCATTTCTGACACCACCATTAGACTTGTGGCATCGTTCTGGCATGTTTTTATATAAAATTTGTTAGATTTGGAGAACGTGGGCCCTGGCACATTTTTCGGTGCAAAGTGGGTCCCACATTCTGGGTCAACGGGACTTTTTGATGCCGGCTCATCGGAATCCAATTTCGAATATACCGTTGAGTTCGTATCGTCATTCTGGACTCGTTGACATATAATTTGCTATGTTTTGGTGGACATTGGATCCGGCACGTATTTCGGTACCAGTCGGATACCAATATCCGGGTCAACGGGTCATTTTGAGATTGGCTCATCGAAATCCAATTTCGAAGATACCGTTGAGTTCGTATCATCATCCTGGACTCGTTGACAGGTAGTTTGCTGAGTTTTGAGAACATTGGCTCCGGCACGCATTTCCGTGCAAACCGGAATTCCAAGTTCTGGTCAACGGACCAAATTGAGATCGGGTCAACGAAATCCAATTCTGGAGATACCGTTGGGTTCGTATCGTCATTCTGGTTTCGTGGACATATAATTTGTTATATTTTGTAGACTTGTTTTTTTTGCACGTTTTTTGGTGCAAAACGGCTCCGACACGGACACCGTTTTGACCCGAAATTACATTTTTGTCCTTGTGTCCAAATTGGACCGATGGGTAGGCTATCCTAGCTAATTTGACCATTCTGGACACGTTGGCGATGTCTATTTGATCGTCCAACAATGTTTTTTGATAATTTCTCTGAGTTTAACCTTTTTATAATTAATTAATAATTAATTCTTATAATGTTCGTATTTCGGGATTAGTACAATGAAACTGAGCTCTCAATTCCAGTGATCTCACATCGCTGAAATTGACAAGATGGACATGTGGATCACTATAATAAGATTATCAACTTTACCGTTGATCATCTCATCTCGATTTGCGTGTCGTAAGTTTTGACGTACCAATAACGAAGTATACTTTATATCTTTAATAATTAGACTAGAATTGACCCTGTTTGACCAGAGTTGACCAGTTGACCCAAAGTCAACTGTAAGTAACACTTGACCTAGTTTGACTAGATTATTGGCCGGAGTCGACCTAGAGTTGTTTTGACTTAGAAGAACCTAGGATAATATATATTGCTTGTAGAGATTCATTTATTACAACTTGAACACCTTGTAACCTGTGTTGCTTTAAATAGGACTCTGTGGCTTCAGTTGGACCCCCTATACTTATCAGCTGTTCAGGTTATCAAGTGAGTACATTCTCTGATCATTCCATATCCTGCTTAGAATTATATTCCTGCTTTAGATTACTATACTTGATGCTGTCACGACATTATCACGAATTAGTACTATATGGATCTCTTCATGCGATGTTATCCCCCTCGGGAGCATCGGGTACATTGTGTCATGTGCGTTTCACTTTCATCATGTACTCCTGTGCTTTCACCATACATGTACACTGTCACTCCCCATTCCCAGAATGCATATTTTTATTCATGTACAACTCATATATATTTATTTAATATTTATCATGTATTATCCTGTATTTAAATTCCTTTAAATTATGTTAATTAATTTTCTGCATTTTATTTCCTGCATTTTATTTTCTGCTTTTAACCTCTCTGCTTGCTTTCGGGTTAGGCCTTGGTTGGATCCGCATAGACCCGACCCAAACCCCCACCTACCACCATCCTTCCTATTTAAGCTTCCATCTCCTTCTCTCTCCTCATAAATCTCATTCTTCACCATTACTTCTCCTTCTTCCTCATCACTCTCTCCACCAACCCAACAGCAGGCAAGTGCAATCTTGCTTCTTGCTTGGAGAACCATTTTTATGGTTCATTTGTCTTCCTCTCATGATCCTGAGAGAGTTTAGTACTTAGCATTTTTGATTTCTTTGGCAGGTTTTTGCTAGATCTAAGATGTTGTATTCTCGGCTGTTCATGGGTTTTGATCTCCCAACTTAGCGTGGATTCTCAGTCACGCACACGTTCTTACGTGTCTGCGTGGATTCTCAGTCACGCACACGTTCTTACGTGTCTGCGTGGATTTTCAAGCACGCTCATGTTCTTACATGTTAGCGTGGATTTTAGTCACGCTCACGTCTGTACGTACGTGCATGGATTTTAGTCACGCTCACGTCTGTACGTGTCAACGTGGATTTTTAGTCATGCTCACGTCTGTACGTGTCTGCGTAAATTTTAGTCACGCTTATGTTCTTACTGTAGGAACCCTAGAGGGGGGTAAATAGGGTCAAGCTAACTAATCAAGCACTTAGCACAAGCTAATTGGCAATTTAAAAATATAAGTGCAAGAGAAGAAGCAAACACAATACCGACACCCGATGTATCCTGGTATCCTCCTAAGAGGCAGTCCAGTCCCGGAACTCTCTCCGGCTTTAATCCACTATTTGAGCAAATAGTTACACACGAGTTTGGATCAGAAGAACTCGCCAACTTCTTACACAAGAGCTTTAATCCGAAGGGCTCTCCGACTTCAACCGAGAGTTTGGATACGAAGACTCCCCAACTTCAACCGAGAGTTTGGATACGAAGACTCTCCAACTTCAACCTTTCACAATAGGTTTTGATCTCCTTATACAATAGGATGAAGATCTCACTTTTCAACTCAATAACTCTAACACAATTTGTGAATGGCAAATGAAAGCTTTGTAGAGTTGTTTGTGGATAGGCTTTGGTGGTTTAGAAATTTTTAGGCTCAAAGCATCAACCTTGAATGAAGGGGTTCAAGGCTATTTATAACCAAAGCTTGAAAAGAAGCCAAAGGCAACTTTTCAGTCACGAACCGGCATACCGCCGGTATGATCCGGCATACCGGCGGTATACCGGTCTGGAATGCAACGGCTAAAAATATAGCCGTTGGGATCATTTATTGCTCAGAATTCGACCGTTGGAATTTGAACATTACTGAATCGGTATACCGTCGGTATGGACCGGTATGCCGTCGGTATGCCAGTTTTGTAGACAGAAACTTTCTGTGAACAAAAACCGGTATACCGTCGGTATACACCGGTATACCGTCGGTATGCCGTTTTTCAGCAGAAAACGATCCTAGGCTTATTTCTACCCTAGCTTTCGATTTTGCCATCCATTTCTTGTGTTTACAATTATTCCTAAGACTCATTACAGACTCCAGATATACTTAGGCAGGAGCAGGCTTTTTCAGAGTCTTGAAATGATGATGGCACGGCTTGGCTTCTTCCTTTGATAGGTGCTGGCTTTTTCCCTTGGCGGCAGCTGTCCAAAGATATCCAGTTTGTAAAAACTGAATACCTTTCGGGGGCTTCACCCCCGAACCCCCGACGAGGGGCGCTGCCCCCTCGACCCCCGTCCGCTGACCGGGCAGCGGAACCTCCGGTGCGTGGCTCCAGAGATGTCGTCGGGTGGTTCAGAAAAATCTTGTGGGATCCATCGTCTTTGGCCCACCATGATTTTTTCATTGCATATGTCCACATTGATCTTGCTTATTGCTTTTTTGTATGTATATGTTAGACGAACAAAGCAATATACGTAGTAGCAACTATGATAGGTTAAATGCACATTAGGACAATGCTGAGTTTAAGTATAAGTGCTAAGGCGATAGCATAAATGTTAGTGATATCATAATGATTAAACTTAATTGAATGACCACAATCAAAAACATAGTTTTGATTTTGGCAACCCAATTAAATTTAAGATAGATAAGCTCATATCACTAAGATGTAAACCAATGGGCACATATCACCAAAGATATAAGTATAAGTAGAAATGCTATAGTGATAGTATGAAGATTAGTGATAATGAAATGCTAAACTTAACATATTAACCATATTCAAAAATATAATACAATCATTGGGCTAACACTTATATGTTAGCGTAGATTTTTAGTCACGCTCACGTCTGTACGTGTCTGCGTGAATTTTAGTCACGCTCATGTTCTTACATGTTAGCGTGGATTTTTAGTCACGCTCACGTCTGTACGTGTCAGCGTAGATTTTAGTCACGCTCATGTTCTTACATGTTAGCGTAGATTTTTAGTCACGCTCACGTCTTGCGTGCGTGCATGAATTTCTTGTCACACTTTTCACGCTCACTTGTACGTACGTGAATTTCTTATCATTCTTCACGCTCACTTATGAGTGCGTGAATTTCCTTTCACGCTCACACTGTGCGTGCCAACGTGAACCACTTTTCACGCTCACGCTGTTTACACGCTCACTCCAACCTGCTAGACTTGGCGTGACTTGTGGGCCTTAGCCTAGCCTTGTTGGCGTGACTTTCTAACCTGGGTGTTTTATTTGTTTTATAATTTATTCATTTAATGATGGCATGATAATTCTTCTATTATATCCTTACGTCTTTTGGCATGAACTTGATAAAATTATGACATGTTAATATTGTTAATAAGGATTGTTATATGGAATGCTCCTTGTGTCTTGATTGGTTTATGGATACCCAGTATGACTGGAATTTAACCATAAGAGTTATAGACTCGACCCCATGTAATACTAATTGGCTTTCATGCCTTGTCACCATTGATAATAATGGTTATCTTGACTAAATTGATCATGCGTTCCTAGTTGGAACTAAGAGACTAGCTAGTCGTCTTATTGAATTGAATGAATGAGACACGTTCATATAATAAACTATTGTACTCGATTAACCAATCCCGAATATTGGCATACAGGCACATGCAGGCTTCAAATTATTTATTTATTTAGTTATCTATTTATTTATCTTACAAAAATAGCATATGTACTTTATGGTCAAGGCATAATTATTCCGTGGTTAGATTTGATTGTTGCATTACGCTATGTAAGACCTGCAACCTAACCGCACTGGTATCGTTGCAGAATTGTACATATCGTGCCCCGTACGAAAGTACTCATTTGAATGACCATGATCCACGGCATGGAACTTCACTCAACGTAGGGACTATTAAGTTAAATAAAATAATGATGGCATGGAGAGAATGGATTCCCGAGTTCTTATATGGCAGCCCTCTTGGGACTATTAAGTGCCCGACAGGCCGACTGGTTCCCACAGATACTATAAATCTGTCACACGGGCAGGGAACGATATCTGCTTATATTATTGTACATGCTATATTAACGGCGGGCATCCCACTGGGACTCGTCTAAATACATGATTGGCGTAATTGATTGACTGGATAGACTAGTCTTGCTTGCACATAGTAAGAACTGAGGAATCCCTATTTGCATAATTCTAGGATAACTTGGAACTCACAATAGCAAGCCGTAGTAGTTGATTGGTCGTTCAAGATGATTTGTTTGTGTACTGTACCTACTCTATTGCCTAATTGAGATGATCAGAATGTCAGGACATGACGGGCTAACTTCTGTCCTTGTTTGGTTGGGAGGTTGGTTCGAAGCGTCGTGATGTTATGTGAATCCTAGTGGGAAGCAGAGATCTATTATTATATTCTCTTACTTACTGGTTTAGCCCTTCATATCGTGCTCTCTTGTGGTACTTGCTATTAGAGGTCTAACCTCTCTTGTTTTGCATGGCCAGATTTAGAGCCAGTCCCCGAGGATCCATCTTACTTCTATCTCCAAGATGGTCAATACTAGGGGAAT
This sequence comes from Iris pallida, assembly GCA_029216955.1. Classification (NCBI taxonomy): domain Eukaryota; kingdom Viridiplantae; phylum Streptophyta; class Magnoliopsida; order Asparagales; family Iridaceae; genus Iris; species Iris pallida. The sequence goes on along the minus strand of JANAVB010011000.1, from coordinate 3,113,846 downwards.
GATCGCAGGAGGACTCGAGTGGGTTCCTTACTCCACCGCTCGTTTTCTTATTTACTTTATACTTAGCCGTTTGGCACCGACATGTTAGTCGGATTGTCTTGTACTTACTTTTGCATAATTGTAACTAAGTCAGACTGCAGCTGATAACAATTGTGTACATGTTACATACCATCTGGCTATGTTTTGTAAAGCCAGATCTCAAGAATATTTTGACTAAGCGTTTGGGACGCCTTACTGCTTTATCTTACATGTTCTCTATTTCTGTTTCTTGTTTTGAATGATTGAGACAATAGATGTGAAGTGACCATAGTAAGACTTTCATGTAGTATATACCCCCTCGTCTGGTTAGACAGCATTGATCGTATTATACGGTATTCATCTACCCGTAATACGAAGCTGGCTGAGTCATTTTCCCGCTCTCCAGTATTCTGGTTCTGGGGTGTGACAAGGTTTTAGTGGTGGCCCATGCAGGTCTGATTTCAGACTTGTGGGGTGTTTTGATTTATAAGGTGTCTCAATCACACGTGTTCCCCCTTGATCTCATGATTCGTTATTCTCAACCCTTGCTTGACATTCCGGTATCCTTTGACTTCATTGATCCTTCATGTCCGATTGTTTGATTGTTCTCTTGTCCCTTTTCTTAGGGGTACTTCGTCCGCATCGGTCAGAGCTGGGCAGCAGTAGGAGCAACATGGACAACCTGACCCTGTTGGTCAGCAACAAGGGCCAGTTTCACCTCAGGAGGCGACCCAGGAAGAAGTAATAGTGGAACCGGCAGCTGGATCGCAGTATCCGAATGTTCCACCACCACCAACAGTTCCACCTACCCAAGTGGACACACCAGCCCTTCTGGAGATCATGAGAGGAATGATGGCTACTCAGCAACATCAGATGTTAGCCCAGCAGCGCATGCACACTCAGCTACAAGAGCAGAATGTGTTGCTCAACCAAGGATTGCAGACGACTTTGGAAAGAGGAGCGAGGACTGATTCAGGGGCATCAACCAGGTTTTGCAAGTACAACCCCCGCCATTTTGAGGGCACGGAGGATGCCATCTCAGCAGATGCATGGCTTAAGGAAATGGAGGCTATTCTGACAGCAGTTAAGGTACCGGCAGAAGAACGTGTGGATCTAGTGAAGTTGTTACTTCAGGATCTCGCACGTGATTGGTGGGAATCAGAGGAAGTGGGCATCAGACGTCCTGTGGCTTGGAACGATTTCACTACAAGATTCAAGACCAAGTACTATGGAGTTGTGGCACAGTTTGAGCTACAACAGAAGTTTATCAACCTCAGGCAGGCCGGCAAGACTGTAGATGCTTATGCAGCGGAGTTCTGCAGATGGAGTAGATTCGCCCCAGAGATGGTAGCAACAGAGAGCCAGAGGGCCATGAGGTTTCAGCAAGGGTTTCATCTTGAACTCTTGCAATTGATAGAGGGACACAATTACCAGACTTTTGACAAAGTGTTGACGGTGACTCGAAGGCATGAGATCACCATTCAGAGGCTTGCGACAAGAACTGGGGGTCAGAAGAGATCCCACAGTCAGATTGAAGGAGGAGGAAGAGCAGCACCCCGAACAACAGCACCATCTACTGGCATTCGTATCCACGATGTGGCGATACGAGGACCAGCACCACCACCCAGGCAGCAGCAACAGCAACAGAGGAAGAACCAGCAACCCCCGGCGGGCTGCACTTATTATGGAAAGATAGGGCACACTAGAGATGTGTGTCGGACATTGAATGGACTGTGTCTGATATGTGGAAATCCAGACCATCGGGTTACCACATGTCCCATGAATTCGAGGTCAGGAGGACCAGGGCAGCAGTTTCCTGCTCTGCCAACACCAGGGGCAGGCCAGTATCGAGGGCCAGCGGTGGCAGTGAGGCCGTTGGCACAGCGTCCGCAGGCTCAGATGTTTCGGCAGCAGGGACCGCCGATGCAGCAACACCAGCATAGACCACCCCAGCATCATCAAGAAAGGGGCCAGCAGCAGCACCAGGCTAGGCCGCAGCATGGAAACCAGCAAGTAGGTCGAGGGCAAGCATTCACTCTGTCCTTGGAGGAGGCATTGGCATCGGAAGATGTTGTGGCAGGTAACATTCTCGTCGCCTCATATCCCGCAGTAGCATTGTTTGATTCGGGAGCATCCCACTCATTTATATCTGCACAATTTACGAAACGACTAGGAATGGAGTTCGAGGCATTGCCAGGGAGGTTGAATATACTCACTGGTAATGGGCTCGTAGGAGTTAGTAGAGTTATTCTAGCGTGTAGTATTGTAGTTTGCGGGCATTCCTTACCCGCCTGGTTGATAGAATTTCCTGTTGGAAATTTTGACGTTATCTTAGGCATGGACTGGCTGAAAGACAGTCATGCGACAATAGATTGTCGTAGAGGGAGTGTATCTTTTGATATTCCAGGCATGGAGAGATTCACCTTAGTCATATCAGAGGCAACTCAACAAGAGCAGGGAGTAATAGCAGCAATGGAAGAAGTTCAGATTCCGAAGGTAGTTGAAGAATTTCTAGACGTATTTCCTGAAGAACTTCCAGGTATACCACCAGTTAGGGATATTGAGTTCAATATAGAATTGGCACCAGAAACTAAACGATATCAGATCGAGTTTACAGAATGGCGGATTCAGAGCAGGCCAAGGTATGTCAGCATATAGAGGAACTGAAGGAGAAGAAGTTTATCCAAGCTAGCGTGTCACCATGGGCAGCACCAGTAGTACTTGTGGGAAAAAAGGATGGGTCATCCAGATTATGTATTGACTACAGGAAGCTTAACGCGGCAACAGTGAAGAACAAGTACCCATTACCCAGGATCGATGACTTATTTGATCAGTTGAGCAAAGCTAGAGTTTTCTCCAAGATAGATCTTCGTTCAGGGTACCATCAGGTGAGGGTTCGGAAGGAAGATATTCCCAAGACAGGATTCAGGTCGAAGTATGGGCATTATGAATTCTTAGTAATGCCGTTTGGTTTGACCAATGCTCCAGCAATATTCATGGATTTGATGAATCGTATCTTTATGCCATACTTAGATTAGTTTGTCGTGGTGTTTCTTGACGACATTCTCGTATACTCTGCTAGTGAAGAGGAGCATGAAGACCACCTCAGGAAAGTGTTACAGGTTTTGAGAGAGAACCAGTTGTATGCCAAGCTCAGCAAGTGTGAGTTTTGGTCGGATCATATTTCATTTTTGGGTCATATCATATCAGGAGCAGAAGTAGCAGTAGATCCCAAGAAGGTAGAAGCAGTAGAAAGTTGGCCAGTACCCAAGACCGTAGCAGATGTGCGGAGCTTCTTGGGATTGGCAGGATATTACAAAAGGTTTGTGTCAGACTTTGCAAGGCTTTCAGCACCCATGACCCGCTTAACCCGGAAGGATGTACCATTTGTTTGGTCGGCAGAATATCAGGCATCATTCGAGACTTTGAAGCAGAAGTTGATATAAGTACCTATTCTTACATTGCCAGTTGGACCCGAAGATTTTACAGTATATTATGATGCGTCAGGTAAAGGACTTGGATGTGTCCTTATGCAGCATGGGAAGGTGATAGCATATACATCTAGGCAGCTTCGGGACCATGAGAAGAATTACCCAACTCATGATTTGGAGTTAGCGGCAGTAGTGTTTGCTCTGAAGCTATAGAGGCATTACTTATATAGTGACCGAGTGGAGATGTACACAGATCATAAAAGTTTGAAGTACATCTTTACTCAGAAGGAACTAAACATGAGGCAGAGAAGATGGTTGGAGTTGATTAAGGATTATGACGTAGAGCTTCAGTATCATCCAGGCAAGGCTAATGTAGTAGCAGACGCTCTCAGCAGGAGAGGCGGCGCATTTATGTTGACAACGCAGAGGCATATCTTAGAAGACCTTCAGGAGATGGGCATCGAAGTTATACTTCCTAGTGATGTAGGAGTTCTAACAAGTCTGCAAGTTCAATCCGACCTGGTAGGCAGAATCAAGGCAGCTCAGGCACAAGATCCAAGGATTCAGAAGCTTAGGACAGAATGTGAGTCAGGACTCAGGAAGGAGATGAGAATTCATGAAGATGGTACACTTAGGTTTGGATCACGTCTATGTGTGCCTAGTGAAGATATCAGACAAGAGGTTATGGCAGAAGCTCACAGCTCTCAGTATTCTATTCACCCTGGAGGGACCAAGATGTACCAATATATCAAGCAACAATTCTGGTGGAACGGGATGAAGAGGGAGAAAGCTAGATTTGTTTCCCGTTGCTTGGTATGTCAGCAAGTGAAGGCAGAACAACAGAGGCCAGCTGGATTATTACAACTGCTTCCTATTCCGGAATGGAAATAGGAGCATATTACAATGGACTTTGTGACCGGTTTACCGAGATCACCAAGTGGTAAGGTCGCTATTTGGGTAATAGTGGACCGACTTACGAAGGTGGCACACTTTCTTTCTTTCAGAGTAGGGCAATCTACAAAAAAGTTGGCAGAGTTGTATATGCAACAGATAGTCAAGCAGCATGGAGTTCCTGTCAGTATTGTGTCGGATCGAGATACCCGCTTTACATCACATTTTTGAAAGAGCTTACATCATAGTCTGGGTACCAAGTTAAGATTTAGCACGGCCTACCATCCGCAGACGGATGGACAATCAGAAAGAACGATTCAGACTTTAGAAGATATGTTGCGAGCTTGCACTCTAGATTTTGGAGGGTCTTGGAAGAGTCACCTGTACTTAGTCGAGTTCTCATACAACAACAGTTATCAAGCCAGTATCCAGATGGCACCATTTGAAGCACTATATGGTAAGAAGTGCAGGTCACCGCTTGCATGGGATGATATCGGAGAGAGGAAGATGTTAGGCCCAGAAATGATTGTTCAGACGGTGGAAGTGGTTAAGGGAATTAGAGAGCGACTTCGAGTTGCGCAGGACCGGCATCATCATTGGGCGGACCAGCATCGTAGGCCGTTAGAGTTCTCTGTTGGGGACCACGTATTCTTGCGGATCTCACCTACTCGTGGGGTCATTAGATTTGGCGTTCGCAGGAAATTGAGTCCGCGGTATGTGGGCCCATTTGTTATCCTTGATCGGATAGGCGATGTTGCTTATCGTTTATCCCTTCCACCTTCGTTACGAGAGGTACATGACGTGTTTCATGTATCTCAATTACGTAGGTATGTATCGGACCCAAGCCATGTCCTCGATCATTCGAAGCTGGTTGTTGGTACCAACCTGTCTTACGAGGAACAGCATGTGTCCATTTTGGACCGAAGAGAAAAGATACTCAAGAACCGAACAATTATTCTTGTCTGTGTTGCTTGGGGTCATCACTCCTTGGGAGAGTCAACGTGGGAACATGAGGATGATATCCGATCACGGTATCCACACATGTTTGACTCACAAGGTATATCTCTTTCTGTATACCTTGATTGTCCTAATTCTTCATGCTTATCGCCTTATGTGTAGAGCTACTTGATATCGTAGAATGATGAATTTACATATATAGTACTTGCTTTTGATATGGTAATAATGATTGCTTGCTCACTAGAATTGCTTGTATTAGTTTAGCTCCGATATTTCTACCTGCTTGGATTTGAAATTCCGAGGACAGAATTTTTCTAAGGTGGGTAGAGATGTCACTCTCCGTTCCCAGAATACGTATTTTTATTCATGTACAACTCATGTATATTTATTTAATATTTATCATGTATTATCCTGTATTTAAATTCCTTTAAATTATGTTAATTAATTTTCTGTATTTTATTTCCTGCATTTTATTTTCTGCTTTTAACCTCTCTGCTTGCTTTCGGGTTAGGCCTTGGTTGGATCCGCATAGACCCGACCCAAACCCCCATCTACCACCATCCTTCCTATTTAAGCTTCTATCTCCTTCTCGCTCCTCATAAATCTCATTCTTCACCATTACTTCTCCTTCTTCCTCATCACTCTCTCCACCAACCCAACAGCAGGCAAGGGCAATCTTGCTTCTTGCTTGGAGAACCATTTTTATGGTTCATTTGTCTTCCTCTCATGATCCTGAGAGAGTTTAGTACTTAGCATTTTTGATTTCTTTGGCAGGTTTTTGCTAGATCTAAGATGTTGTATTCTCGACTGTTCATGGGTTTTGATCTCCCAACTTAGTGTGGATTCTCAGTCACGCACACGTTCTTACGTGTCTGCGTGGATTCTCAGTCACGCACACGTTCTTACGTGTCTGCATGGATTTTTAGTCACGCTCATGTTCTTACATGTTAGCGTGGATTTTAGTCACGCTCACGTCTGTACGTACGTGCATGGATTTTAGTCACGCTCACGTCTGTACGTTTTAGCGTGGATTTTTAGTCACGCTCACGTCTGTACGTGTCTGCGTGAATTTTAGTCACGCTCATGTTCTTACATGTTAGCGTGGATTTTTAGTCACGCTCACGTCTGTACGTGTCTGCGTGAATTTTAGTCACGCACATGTTCTTACATGTTAGCGTGGATTTTTAGTCACGCTCACGTCTGTACGTGTCAGCGTGGATTTTAGTCACGCTCATGTTCTTACATGTTAGCGTGGATTTTTAGTCACGCGCACGTCTTGCGTGCGTGCGTGAATTTCTTGTCACACTTTTCACGCTCACTTGTGCGTGCGTGAATTTCTTATCATTCTTCACGCTCACTTATAAGTGCGTGAATTTCCCTTCACGCTCACACTGTGCGTGCCAACGTGAACCACTTTTCACGCTCACGCTGTTTACACGCTCACTCCAACCTGCTAGACTTGGCGTGACTTGTGGGCCTTAGCCTAGCCTTGTTGGCGTGACTTTCTAACCTGGGTGTTTTATTTGTTTTATAATTTATTCATTTAATTATGGCATGATAATTCTTCTATTATATCCTTACGCCTTTTGGCATGAACTTGATAAAATTATGACATGTTAATATTGTTAATAAGGATTGTTATATGGAATGCTCCTTGTGTCTTGATTAGTTTATGGATACCCAGTATGACTGGAATTTAACCATGAGAGTTATAGACTCGACCCCATGTAATACTAATTGACTTTCATGCCTTGTCACCATTGATAATAATGGTTATCTTGACTAAATTGATCATGCATTCCTAGTTGGAACTAAGAGACTGGCTAGTCGTCTTATTGAATTGAATGAATACGACACGTTCATATAATAAACTATTGTACTCGATTAGCCAATCCCAATTATTGGCATAAAGGCACATGCAGGCTTCAAATTATTTATTTATTTAGTTATCTATTTATTTATCTTACAAAAACAGCATGTGTACTTTATGGTCAAGGTATGATTATTCTGTGGTTAGATTTGATTGTTACATTACGCTATGTAAGACCTACAACCTAATCGCACTGGTATCGTTACAAAATTGTACATATCGTGCCCCATACGAAAGTACTCATTTGAATGACCATGATCTACGGCATGGAACTTCACTCAACGTAGGGACTATTAAGTTAAATAAAATAATGATGGCATGGAGAGAATGGATTCCCGAGTTCTTACATGGCAGCCCTCTTGGGACTATTAAGTGCCCGACAGGCCGGCTGGTTCCCACAGATACTGTAAATCTGTCACACGGGCAGGGAACGGTATCTGCTTATATTATTGTACATGCTATATTAACGGTGGGCGTCCCGCTGGGACTCGTCTAAATACATGATTGGCGCAATTGATTGACTGGATAGACTAGCCTTGCTTGCACATAGTAAGAACTGAGGAATCCCTATTTGCATAATTCCAGGATAACTTGGGACTCACAATAGCAAGCCGTAGTAGTTGATTGGCCGTTCAAGATGATTTGTTTGTGTACTGTACCTATTCTGTTGCCTAACTGAGATGATCAGAATGTCAGGACATGATGGGCTAACTTCTGTCCTTGTTTGGTTGGGAGGTTGGTTCGAAGCGTCGTGATGTTATGTGAATCCTAGTGGGAAGCAGAGATCTATTATTATATTCTCTTACTTACTGGTTTAGTCCTTCATATCGTGCTCCCTTGTGGTACTTGCTATTAAAGGTCGAACCTCTCTGGTTTTGCATGGCCAGATTTAGAGCCGGTCCCCGAGGATCCAGCTTACTTCTACCTCCAAGATGGTCAATACTAGGGGAATGATCGCAGGAGGACTCGAGTGGGTTCCTTACTCCACCGCTCGTTTTCTTATTTACTTTATACTTAGCCGTTTGGCACCGACATGTTAGTCGGATTGTCTTGTACTTACTTTTTCATAATTGTAACTAAGTCAGATTGCAGCTGATAACAATTGTGTATATGTTACTATACCATCTGGCTAGGTTTTGTAAAGCCAGATCTCAAGAACATTTTGACTAAGCGTTTGGGACGCCTTACTGCTTTATCTTACATGTTCTCTATTTCTGTTTCTTGTTTTGAATGATTGAGACAATAGATGTGAAGTGACCATAGTAAGACTTTCATGTAGTATACACCCCCTCATCTGGTTAGACAGTATTGATCTTATTATACGGTATTCATCTACCCGTAATACGTAGCTGGCTGAGTCATTTCCCCACTCTCCAGTATTCTGGTTCTGGGGCGTGACATACACTCTTGTGAATCTTGTACTCTCATGTTCACAGAGCCCTCATGTATACTATTATGTGCACCCTTTTATAGGCTCCCACGTGATATCATGTACAATAACATAACCTGCTTAGATCCTTGTGTATTGATTGGGGAAAACGGGGGAGTGGTAATAGTCACGTGAACAATTCTATAGTAGTGTAGATCATGTGCAACTCTTTAGTGTAGATCATGTACAAATCTGTCCTGTTTACATGTGCTATCATGTACTCTACATCACTAGCCACTGTTAGTTCTCTATTTATAGTAGATATTTCTATTACAGTTCTCTACCTGTTTACATACTGTATTTCTTCAGATCCTGTATCTTACTTTACTACATGATTATATTTTCTAACCTGCTATGATTTGTTGAGATGTATTGTGCTCGCTCCTGTCCTGACTGGACCTGTTGATAAATTTTACAGATAGCCTGGGATTGCCTGCTAGCCTAGAGGAGACACAGTAGAGGTTGTTTAGATAGTTTTTCCATTGTCTGGAGTTGTATTATTTTATGAATTACTGTATTTTGAGATTTGAGATGTATTTTTGAGTTTGTGTATTTTAGACACTTAGATTTCTCTCTATTGTATCTCTTTTGGAGTTCATGTTTTATCTATCCTTATCATGCTCTACCTTAGATGTGATTGAGACTGTATCTGCTATGTCACCCCCATTTGGGGAGTATAAAATGTTTATCCTTATACTGCTAGATGCATAAGACCTAGGACAGCGTTCTACCGCCGACACTGCGGCGTAGGCTGGGCGTTGTTACGTTCTCGTACCCTAACAGTGGGTGCGGGTCGTGACACTCTCCCTTTTAATCTCCATCCCCAAAATCTTTTTGTCTCCACCCAAGTCTTTCATCTCAAACTCTGAGCTAAGTTGAGATTTCAGTTTATCTATCTCTACCACACTTTTTGAGGCAATAAACATATCATCCACATAAAGCAATAGATAGATATAGTCTCCACCACGAAGTCTATGAAAGTAAACACAATAATCATACTTACTTCGGGTGAAATCATGTCGTGTCATGAAGGTGTCGAACCGCTTGTACCACTGTCGAGGTGACTGCTTCAACCCGTACAACAATTTTTTCAACAAATACACATAATTTTTCTTGCCAACCATCTTGAAGCCCTCCAGTTGATTCATATAAATTTATTCGTCAAGATCGCCATGCAAGAATGCTGTCTTTACATCGAGTTGCTCTAACTCGAGATCATGATGAGCTACCAAGCTCAACAATACGCGAATAGAAGTATGCTTGACCACCGGAGAAAAGATCTTATTGTAGTCCACTCCCTCCTTCTGCACGAAGCCCTTTGCCACTAATCTTGCCTTGAACCGAGTGCCACCTGACTCTGGAGAAGCTTCCTTCTTTTTGTACACCCACTTGCAGCCTATAGCCTTCTTGCCTTTGGGCATTGGAACCAGATCCCATGTACAATTTTTGTCGAGAGTCAATCTCTTCCTGCATAGCCACCATCCAGTTCTCGTTGTTAGTATCTTTGACCGTCTGTCTGAATGTGATAGGCTCGTCATCCTCCACTGGTAGTGCATATGCCACTACATTTAGTTGTCCATAATGCTTTACCGGTTCCTTAAATCCATACATATGTACTGGCTTGACTGATCTCCTTGGCCTAGTGGTGGCCAAGGAATCTTGCTGCTGGTGTTGCTCATCCTTTGGTTGTTGCTCTTGTGGGGCTTGATGAACATCTTCAGAAACCTCCACCTCATCTGATGCATCCTCAGATGACTCAATCTCAATTATTTGAGATTTGCTAGATACACCACCATCATGATCGGACTCACTCTTCTTGCTCGAAGCCAACACTGAAGACTTGTCGAATGTGACATCCCTGCTGATTAAGAACATTTTATCCTCCAAGCAATACAGACGGTAGCCCTTCACTCCTTGTGCATATCCCAAGAATATTGCTTTCTTGGCTCTCGGGTCCAACTTACCCTCATTGACATGATAGTAAGCTTTGCATCCAAACACGCACAAAGTGCTGTAATCTGCCAGTTTGTCGATCATCACCTCATATGGAGTCTTACAATCTATAGCCGGAGTTGGTGATCTATTAACCAAGTATCGCGCCATGTGTATAGCATCCGCCCACCATTCCTTGCCTAAACCGGCATTGGAGAGCATACATCTTGCTTTCTTAAGCAAGGTTCGATTCATTCTCTCTGCTAACCCATTCTGCTGCAGTGTGTTCTTAACAGTCCAATGTCGAATGATACCTTTTTGAGCACAGAAATCTTTGAAAGGTCCATAGGTATATTCAGTACCATTATCAGACCTCATCTTCTTTACCTTTCTGCATGTTCTGTTCTCCATAGTCGCTTTCCACTGCTTGAACTTTTCGAACACTTCATCCTTGGTTTTAATAAAATACAGCCAAACATAACGTGTATAATCATCAATAAAAGTGACATAGTACCTTGCTCCATTCTTGGAAAGAATCCTGCTAGGTCTCCATACATCTGTATGCATATAGTCGAGAATACCTCTTGTCTTCTGCTTGCTTGTATTGAAGGTCACCCTGTGCTGCTTGCCATAAACGCAATGCTCACAAAAAACCATACTTGGCTTCTTCAAATTCTTCAGTAATCTTTGCTTGCTCAGTAAGGACAGGCCTTTCTCCCTCATATGTCCAAGCCGCATATGCTAAAGACGCGTGCTTTCAGACAAATCAGATGTACTGACTGCTAAAGTCCCAGTCACAGTGCTTCCCAATAAGATATAAAGGTTACCATGTCGGTGACCTTTCATCACCACCAAAGAACCACGAACGACCCGCAAGACTCCACCCTCGGCGACGAACTTTTTACCATTCGAGTCAAGCGTACCAAAAAAAATAATATTTTTCTTGAGGTCGGAAAGTACATGTCTGACATCGGTCAAAGTTCGCACAATTCCATCATACATTTTTACCTTGATAGATCCAATTCTAACAGCTCGACATGAATTGTTGTTGCCCATCAACACAGAACCACCATTTGTCGCATTGTAGGAAGAAAACCACTCTCTCTTTGGATACATATGGTACGAGCATCCGGAATCGAGAATCCAACGGTCACTCATGTTGTCATGTGCCACCAAAAAACAGACACCGTCACTATCAGCTTATGAAGCACAGTTTTCTTCATCACCTTCTCTCTCTGTTTTATTCTCCTTTTTCTTGTTCTTCTTCTTTGGATGAGTACACTTATTTGCATAATATCCTTTCTCATTGCAGTTGAAGCACTTCACCTTCTCAATAGGTGTTTTGGACTTGGATCTTGACCTTCTGCTAAAATATGCTTTATCGTTTGTCCTTCCTCTAAACATCAAACTTTGGGCTTGGCCTCTATCGTTTCCGCCATTAGATGCCAACCTCCGTACCTCATTAGACAATAAGACACTCGTAGCTTCTTCTACGAAAATTGAGTCCTTCCCGTACAATAAAGTTTAAATAAGATTCTCACAAGAATCGGGCAAAAAAAATAATAGGATTAGCGCCAAACGATCATTTTCTTCATGTATGTCAACATCCTTCAAGTCAAAAATAATTTGATTGAATTTTGAAATATGATCCCGAATTGACGTACATTCCTCCATCACTAGTCTGTAGAGCGACTTTAACCTATAAAGTCGGTTGGTGAGATTCTTCATCATGTAGAGTGATTCTAACTTCAACCAGAGCCCAGTGGCGGTGGTTTCGTCCTTCACAGAGTACACGACATTTCTTTCCAAACACATGCGAATAGCGGCACATGCATCGAGATCCATGTCGTCCCAATCATTATCGGTCACGTCAGCGGGCTTCTTGGATTTTTCCTGTAAAGCCTTGTGAAGCTTTTGAGATATAAGAACGTCATTCATCTGACTTTTCCAAAAGCCAAAATAATTTTTTCCATTGAACTTCTCAATTTTATACTTCACGATCCTGCTTGACGGAGCCATATCAAGAATCCACCCAATTAACTTTCTCTGAGAACTTTGTCAAAAATTTTGCTAGAATCCCAAAGCTCTGATACCAATTTGTTGTGGCACAGCGGAAATAGACCTAAAAAACTCAGAGAAAATTCATAATCACAAAGACAATAATTTACGTGATTTGGCCAAGATGCCTACTTCCACAAATAAGGGTGATTTAGTTCCACTATGAAGAAGAAAAGGAATTACAATAGCTCTCAACACTTCTCTCTGTACACCCATGAACTCAATCTCTATCACAAAAATAAAATAAAAACTCTCTCAAAATTTTGTGCTGAACTTATTCAACAACTTTAGCTCTCTTGTGTTGAACTTATTCGACAACTTTAGCACAATGAGATGTATCAAGAAGAACCTATAGACCCCTTTATATATCATAGAAATCCAATCCTATGTAGGCTAAAAAATATAATCCTAATCCTATGTAGGATTACCACATATATGGTCAAATCTAATCTTGTATAGGATTACCATATATATGGTCAAAAAAGGTCATGGGCCTGTTTTTGGATAATTTCCTTCACCTTATGACATCTTATCGATGCCCTTACGGCACCGCATGATGGGCCGCATGGTCGGTCGTCGTTTAAACCCGTGGTAGAATGGTGTTGGTCCTCGACCGTCCGTGCAGCATCCTAGTCATTGAGTTTTCATGTACAGACATCCCATTCTAATTAATCCTCACGAAGTACTTTCAGTCCTCACGAAGTACTTTCAGTCGGCAACGATCATATTCCGCTGGGTTTCGCCCTCCATTCCCAACAATTGGCACATGGGGGAGTTCAGTTTTCAATAGATTACTTGTTTGCACCGTTGATATTAGATTTGGGCTCGAACATAGGCCTTTATATATATATATAATATATATATATATATATATATATATATATATATATATATATATATATATATATATATATATATATATATATATTGGAACCAAGTAAATAGTTTCTGGAATCGCTCCCACTAGGATTCGAACTCCTGACCACTCGAGCCGCATGCATCTCTCTTAACCACGAGGCTAGAGGTCATTTGCTATATATATATATATATATATATATATATATATATATATATATATATATATATATATATATATATATATATATATATATATATATATATATATATATATATATATATATCACCAAACACAAGCCAGATCATGAAGCTAGGCTTTGGGTAATTAGCTCCGTAGGGTTCGGTCCTAGAAAAGTAAATATAATCACAAGTGTATATCAGTATTGGGCTCGGCCAAGAGGTCCCATTTGATCTTGCTCACTATATGTAAACCCCCATAATTTATATTTGATTTTTTATAATTTAATTAATTTTTATGTATTTCATAAGTTATGGATTTATATGCTACTAGTTTATTAACATAAATTAATGTATGTGTGTGTATATATATTATTATATGTGTGCATGTGTGTATTCCTATTAAATAAGGAATATGATAGAATCTAGGATTTTTAGGAATTTATTATAAATTTTTGAGACATTTTTGGTAGCTTAAAAGATATAAATATATATTTATATATATAAGCATTATATAAATTAGTTATTAAAAAAATAATAGGGTGGGCCGAACCCCCACCACAAGCAGCAGCAGCTGCAGAGAGAAGGCGGGGGGCCGACCCCCCTTAATGTCATTGTTAGCAGCAAGCTAAGCTGCTATGGTCTTAGGAGCCCGACCCCATCATTAAGTCAACCCAGCAGCAGCTAATAGCTGCAACTCTTAGGAAAAACCCGACCCCCACTATTCCTATTAGTAATAGACATCAACGGCGCAGCAGTATTTATACCGCTCGAAACCAAACCCTAATCCTCCTTACATCTTCTTCCTCCTGAAGCCCCCTTCATCTTGAACCCTAGACGGACTACCCAGGCCGTTGGCGGCGCCGCACCACCGCGCGAACGCTGCCGGACAGCCCAGGACGACCCCACTTCCGAGCGATCTCAGTTTTGTCAACAGCGAGGTACCCTTCTTCCAATCCACTTTTCTTCACGCACGCTCGATGGTTTCTCAAACTATCAAATCCTGTGTGTAGCCCATATGAACCCCTCCAATCCCCTTCTGATAGAATCCTGGGAACCCCAGGGGATTGCTCGAAAAATCGAGGCAAAGTTGCCCCAAAAATTGTTGAAAACAGAGTTTTAATCCAGTCCCAAACCACAACTTAGAAGCCAGATTCTGAACTGTGTGTCGAGATTTTTTCAGAAACTAATTGAACACATGTGAAGACAACATAACCACGATTAAAACGCATTTTGTAGATCTGTATTTCGTTTTCTGTGCGAGAATTAAAACAGTGTTAAAGTTGGGCGAAAAACTGTTTTCAAAAGTGTTAATTTCAGAAAATTTTGTCCGATACAACGTACGCCCCGACAAACCAGGCGACGTGGTCACGCGCTATATGCATCGAAAGGCGCGTATGGACGTTGCGGACGTGTGGGAACTGACGGAACTCAGTTTCGTTGCGTGTGCGCGACGAAATCAACGCATATCCGTCGAGATACCCCCGTATCGGCGTTTTGCAAACTTGTCCATAACTTCGTATATCGTCGGATCGAGATGAAACTTGCGCCAACAGGTCCGGATCGAAATTCTGGTCCTGCATGCCAAGTTTGGTTCGATTCTGAGAAGGCCGAATCGGAACCCATTTTGGCGGGCCTGCGACCCACTCAAACGGGCAATTTTGTACACGGCTCCTCGGAATCCAAAACTGGACGTACTGTTGAGTTCCTCTCCTCAAACTGAAACCATAGACATGTAATTTGATGACTTTAGAGACCGTATACTTTGGCACGTGTTTCGGTACAAAGCGGATCCAACGACGAACATCGTTTTGATCCGAAATTATGATTTTGCCCCTGTTCCAGAATTAGACTTTTGGACAGGCATTTCCTAGGTATATCTTCTTCACCGAGATCATTTTTGATGTTTGTTTCAACGTTTGGAGTCATCTGTGATTTGTGAGTTTTGGTGCTGACACTTGCTACTCTTGGATATGCCCTTCTCGCACTGCAGGCAAGATACCTTGCCACCTTACTCTGTGATTATTTCTTATTTTCAGTTGTTATTTAGCATTCTGTTTCGTGACATTTAAACGGTGCGTCCAAGTCACACTTGGGTGCAAGCGACTCTATCGGTCGTTTTCTTGCTTTATTTATTCTCTTGCATTGACTTAGTTTATTGACCACCCATTGATGTTGAGGTATTAGTATATCTCATACGGCCTTGACACTTGTTGTATCACGTGATGTGAGTCACATATAGGACACGTATTCGCGTAGTCGGCTGGCCACCGATACGTATGGAGCGTGCGACGGATAGGGGTAACTGCCAATAGAATTGCATATTAGAAGACTTGGCGGTTACTAGAGGTACATGTCAGTCATAGAGATGATGATACTAGGCATTGGGTGGGGAGAACATTACCTGACGTATGGACTTCGATTGCGCTCTCCTTGTAACCCGGAAGCTCCGCTGGAGATACGGGTATGAGCCTCTCAGGTTGGCCACTGTCGTTTTTCAACGTCATGCTCTTGGTCACTGGTGCCCAAGAGGAGACTATACCGGATCCTATATTCAGCCAGGGCTCATGCGTCGAAGGAATCTATCTCAAACTGCATATTCACAGTAGAATGGTCAGGAACCCGATTGCATGTATACATTTTTCTCTTATTATATTATCACAGTTTATATGGCATGGTATTTTCTTGTATCTTGCTATGTCCCCTGAGGACCTGGTTATCTCTCCAGGTTTAGACGATTTTCTACAGGAGTACGGAGCGGCATTAGAGCTATCTACATTGATGACGAGGCAGTGCCTTATGACTTCTAGTCTATTTCTTATCTGAGACAGTTGTAGATATTATTTTACATCTCTTTTTTTTCTATTTTGCGGAGGTTGGACTCCGATCTTGTGAGACTATTTTTCATAGCTGTTTGGAGTGAGTATGTTCACTCGGCTATCTTTTGATACTCTTATTTATTTATTTGGACTTCATTATCTTCTGTGTTGAGCTGTGATGAGATTAGATATGTTATTCTGGCCTGTGATTATTTATTTACAGCTTATGTGCATATATGAGAATTCCATATATTGGAGTGTTCTTCGTATATGTGTAGCTGGCATGTTCATGTACTTGGTCCTACGTATATTGGGACTGGGGCGTTACACTATACATTCCTAATAGGAAAAAAAAGAAAATTTTAGATACGATATGAATTATGTTAGTTTATTTTTATATATAGATTATGGTAAAATGGTAAGATAGATTTGAACACTTAGCTCATTTTGTACAAGGTACAACATATATTCCGTGAATCAAAGTCATCCAGTCAAGATGTGTGGTCTCTACTGGCTGATCACTAGAGTCAGGAGACTTTAATTATAAACAACCATATGATATAGTGGGGTTGATCCTGAAATTCAGAGGACCATGTTCAAAAACTGAATATAAAATTTTATTTTATACTGGAAATTGCTGAGATACCCACTTTCGGGGTGGATGTTTATGAAAAAACCACCCGCAGGGTAGATTTTATGAAATACCCAACATTATGTATTTTCACGTTAAATATTTCAAGATTCCCATTAGATGCTCTGTATTTAAATTATCATTTTTGATAATACCATAGCTACCCCTTCACGCAAATTTGGTCATATATATGTATTTGAATTCACAAACTCGTATTTTGATTGCGATTTTTGTCTTTTTCTTCTTCACGAGAGATCGAAATTCCATTGCTCTCATTTTTAGCAGAGATCGCAAAGATTGTTCGTAGTTCACTGTGTTTTTCTTCAGTCGAACTCCGATCATCGCTCATCATCATCATGTTCGTGGAGAGATTTGAAATTTTTCGACAATTAGGTCCTTTTTAATGGCTTCATTCTGCAACGATTCAACTTGTTTCTGAAGCTCGCTTTTTTCATTTCTGAGCCTTTTATTTATCTTTTTGAGCTTCTTGGTT
Source organism: Iris pallida (assembly GCA_029216955.1). Taxonomy (NCBI): domain Eukaryota; kingdom Viridiplantae; phylum Streptophyta; class Magnoliopsida; order Asparagales; family Iridaceae; genus Iris; species Iris pallida. Next base: position 3,096,282 of record JANAVB010011000.1, on the reverse strand, counting down.
GTTTGCACTGATATAAAACAAACAACAATGAAAAGTATGATATCAATCAATATATACTTTAAAAAAAGAAGAAAAAGAAAATCATTCTCCGTGATCTTAACACGGGGAATGGTCATTCTCCGTGATTTTAACACGGAAAATGATTATTCTTCTGCATTCTAACACGAAAAATGGTCATTCTACGTACTTTTAACACGAAGAATGACTATTCTCCTGCATGTTAACACGGGAAATGACCATTCTACAAGATTCTACAACGGAGAATGGCCATTCTCCGTGATTTTAACACGGAGAATGACTATTCTCCTGCATGTTAACACAGGAATAGCCATTCTCCGTGATTTTAACACGAAGAATGACCATTCTTCGTGATTTTACAATGGAAAATGACCATTCCCTGTGATTTTAACACGAAAAATGGTCTCTGTGATTTTACAATGAATAATGGCCATTTCTCGTGATTTTAACACGGAGAATGGTCATTCTTCTGCATTCTAACACTTTGAAGAGGATCTTGTAGAAGATACAACAGAAACATACAACAGAAAAATTTTTAACAGAACATACAACAAAAAAGATCACAAAAAGTTCTTTTATTAAAACTCACACCTACAAGGGTCTATTACAAATTCTTTGTGGAAAGAACTCCTAAAGATCTACAACGGGGTTAGTCTTCATAGTATAATCGTAGGACTCTTTTGTGAGCACTAAGCAATTGTTGCTCTATACTAAATAACTCCACAACTTCTACCCTTGCGGCAAGAGACTGCGGAGAGAATATCTGAATACAGTCGCCATCAACGTATGCGCCCACTGAACCCCCAAGACGTGCAGCGAGCCATTTCCTCGTCAGAGCAGACCACTTTCTGAAGCAGCTATTGGCTCGCGGCAACTCCTGAGGCTCTTCCAGCCTAACAAATGCGCGCGCAGTCGCTATTGAGCAGGGCAGAGTACAACCTGTAGCCATTCGGGTTGGCAATCAACCCAAACCCTGTCGTCAGGACCTCCAAGACCTCCGAGACGTCGCTCAGGTTCTAACTCCTCATGGTGGGCATTCCGGTATATCTCGACACTCATCAACAGCTCTTGTACAAAGATAAAACTTCTTTGAACGAAGGGATCCACAACCAACAGTCAACTTGTGCAAGGCCAACGACGGTTGTTCGAAACTAAGTTTGGGTCAAGCATGGTGCACTACAAAAAAATAACTTTTTGAAACAATTATTTTTGCAATAAAATTTGTTTCATTGCAAAAAGTATTTAATTGCAACAATATTTATATATTTGTTGTAAAACTTAGATTTGCAATTTTTAAGCAAAAAAAAGTATGTTGTTCAAAATATTTCGTCGCAAAATAGTTGGGGTTACTCTATTCTCATTCTCAAAAAATAGTGGTAAATTTATTTGCAACAAAAAATATTATTTACAAGAAAACCTAATCATGTCAAAAATTATTTTTATTTTACAACAAATTTTTATCATTGCAATAAATTAATGTCCCTTTTGCAACATAATTAATTTTTTTTCCCAAAAAATCCGCTAAAATTGGTTTAGAAAAAAAAAATTACCCACGAAACTTTCCATCAACAAAGCCCTTAAAACCCGTTCATTCCCTCTAATCCCAGGATTCCCAGCCAATAAACCCGCGAATTCTCCCCCCCCTCCCCCTAAAATTTTAGTTCCCTCACTTTTTCCCCCCAAAATCTCTCAACAGAAGGATTTTTCGCACCCTCTCTTAATAAAATTCTTCTCTACCAAAGCTCTCTCCCTCCGCTCCACTTTTCTCTCTCCTCCTCTACGCACCTCTCTCTCTCGGCCAAGCCGAAGCCAACAAGAAGTGGTGGCGCCCCCTCCCTTTGCTCCACTCTTCTCCCCTTCTCTGAGCACTCTTCCCTTCCTCCTCCTTTGCCGCCAGGCTGAAGGTAGAAGTTGTTGCGTGCACGGTTGACGGAAGGACGGCGCAACGGCTTGGCAAGGCTGACAGCAGGTCAACGTCGCATCGAGGCTTACTGGACGGTGCCATTTTCTGGATGCGGCGAGGTAATTGTCATGTTTCCAAAAAAAATTCAAGACAATTTACAACTCTCTTAATCATTTTTATCATCTCGGTTAATTTTGAAGTAGTTGTTCATGAATAACCATTTCTAAATCCTTCCAGCATATATTACTGACGTCATCGTTATTTTTTTCCAAATAAAAAGTAAGAGAGACAAAGTTTTGCTTCAATTTTTTTTCTGTTTACAATTAGCATACACAGATTGAAAGTATTATATGAGTAGTAGTCCTTTGTGCAAACACATTTATGATATAACTGCTATATAGTAGGTTTAAATATTACGTGCATATATTTTTAAATTAAATTGCTCAATTCAATTTTGTTGTTATGAGAGCTACCTACAGAACATATTGCTGAAATTCAAAAGCATGATACCAAACATGGCCGAAGAAATCAGCATGTATTATATACTTTTTAGTTGTGATATTGTAACATGATATTTTATTCACGGAACATATACTTTATAGCTTCCTGATCTCTTTAATTTATTATTTAATATCCTAGTTGGAGGGGTCTTGTGTTAAAAAATAGTTCTTTTAAATCTTTGTGATATTTAAGTTTTCCATAAATATATAAAAAAAGATAATTACAAGATTGTTTTCACCTAATTTATATTTATATAAATAATCTAGCAGTACATAGCAAAGGAAGGGGCCATTACAAATAGGTACTTGTACTCAATTTATCTTTCATTTGTCTTTCTCTTATATGTTGCTTTGTATTTTCAGATTTTTGGTTTTGTTATCAGCTTTTAATTCTTCTTTTTTATTTTGGAACACAAATATGGATAAAAGTTGGGTGAAGCTTACAAATGAATCCTGTCGACAATACATACAAGGAATTAAAGACTTTATACAACAAGCGAGTAGGTTTACCCAAAAGAATAATAGGATTTGTTGTCCATATCGTAACTGCAACAATGTGTATTTCCAGCATATAAATGTGGTGGAAGCTCACTTGTTTGATAAAGGGATGACTAAAACTTACACCAATTGGGTACATCATGGTGAAAAATTTGAACCTACGACAATTCTTGATGACGATAGTGATGATGATGGCATACGTGAAGAAGAGGCTCTACCGGATAATATTCATGAGATGCAAGATTTTTTTGAAGACTTACATGCCGGACCATTTATGAATTCTAGTTTGGATGAAGTAGCTTTTAGTCAGGAACATGCAGAAACTAGTAATACTCATCCTAATCAATAATCTTCAGAGAAGAAATCAGAGAGATTTTCAAGCTTATTAAGGGACGCACAACGTGAACTTTATCCTGGCTGTACAAAGTATTCAAAATTATCTTTCCTAATAAAATTGCTTCATTCAAAAGTAATCAATCATCTAAGTAACAAAGCCTTTGATCAGATCCTTGAGCTGTATAAAGATGCACTTCCAGATGGGGAAACATTGCCTAAGTCATATTATGAGGCTAAAAGTATAATGTGGGACCTGGGCCTTGGTTATGTGGCCATACATGCTTGTAAGCATGATTGTGTAATATTTTGGAAGGAGCACAAAGATAAAGATGAGTGTCCTGTTTGTCATGAGCCTAGATATATGTTTAATGAAGGTGGACGCAAAAAATACCTCAAAAAGTTTTGTGATATTTTCCCCTAAAACCAAGACTACAAAGGTTATTTATGTCAAAAAAGACGGCTACAAATATCAGATGGCATAAGGAAAAGCGACTTGAGGAGGATGGTGTACTTAGGCATCCAGCAGATTCAGAAGCTTGGATCGAATTTGATAAGACACATCACTTGTTTGCAATTGATCCTCGTAATGTGAGACTTGGTTTGGCAAGTGATGGTTTCAACCCATTTGGGAACATGAGCAATTCTTATAGTATGTGGCTGGTAATTATTATTCCATACAACTTGCCACCTTGGATGTGTATGAAAGAACCTTATCTGTTCATGTCCTTGCTTATTCCAGCGCCCAAGTCCCCTGGTAATGATATTGACATGTATTTGCAACCATTGATAGATGAGTTGAAAGAGTTATAGGAAGATGGTATTGAAACTTTTGATGCCTCGACCGGAACGAATTTCCAATTACATGCAGTTGAAAGAGTTATGGAAATTCATTCCGGTCGAGGCTTCAAAAGTTCCAATATCATCTTCCCATAACTCTTTCAACTCATCTATCAATGGTTGCAAATACACGTTAATATCGTTACCAGGGGACTTGGGCCCTATAATAAGCAAGGACATGAACAGATAAGGTTCTTTCATACACATCCAAGGTGGCAAGTTGTATGGAATAATAATTACCGGCCACATACTATAAGAATTGCTCATGTTCCCAAATGGGTTGAAACCATCACTTGCCAAACTAAGTCTCACATTACGAGGATCAATTGCAAACATGTGATGTGTCTTGTCAAATTCGATCCAAGCTTCTGAATCTGCTGGATGCCTAAGTACACCATCCTCCTCAAGCCGCTTTTCCTTATGCCATCTCATATTTGTAGCCGTCTTTTTTGACATAAATAACCTTTGCAGTCTTAGTTTTAGGGAAAAATATCGCAAAACTTTTTGAGGTATTTTTTGCGTCCACCTTCATTAAACATATATCTAGGCTCATGACAAACAGGACACTCATCTTTATCTTTGTGCTCCTTCCAAAATATTACACAATCATGCTTACAAGCATGTATGGCCACATAACCAAGGTCCAGGTCCCGTATAATACTTTTAGCCTCATAATATGACTTAGGCAATGTTTCCCCATCTGGAAGTGCATCTTTATACAGCTCAAGGATCTGATCGAAGGCTTTGTTACTTAGACGATTGATTACTTTTAAATGAAGCAATTTTATTAGGAAAGATAATTTTGAATACTTTGTACAGCCAGGATAAAGTTCACGTTGTGCGTCCCTTAATAAGCTTGAAAATCTCTCTGATTTCTTCTCTGAAGATTGTTGATTAGGATGAGTATTACTAGTTTCTGCTTGTTCCTGACTAAAAGCTACTTCATCCAAACTAGAATTCATAAATGGTCCGGCATGTAAGTCTTCAAAAACATCTTGCATCTCATGAATATTTTTCGGTAGAGCCTCTTCTTCACGTGTGCCATCATCATCACTATCATCATCAAGAATTGTCGTAGGTTCAAATTTTTCACCATGATGTACCCAATTGGTGTAAGTTCTAGTCATCCCTTTATCAAACAAGTGAGTTTCCACCACATTTATATGCTGGAAATACACATTGTTGCAGTTACGACATGGACAACAAATCCTATTATTCTTTTGGGCAAACCTACTCGCTTGTTGTATAAAGTCTTTAATTCCTTGTATGTATTGCCGACAGGATTTATTTGTAAGCTTCACCCAACTTTTATCCATATTTGTGTTCCTAAATAAAAAAAAAGAATTGAAAGCTGATAACAAAACCAAAAATCTGAAAATACAAAGCAACATATAAGAGAAAGACAAATAAAAGATAAATTAAGTAAAAGTACCTATTTGTAATGACCCATTCCTTTGTTATGTACTGCTATATTATTTATATAAATATAAATTAGGTGAAAATAATCTTGTAATTAGCTTTTTTTTATATATTTATGGAAAACTTAAATCTCACAAAGATTTAAAAGAACTATTTTTTAACACAAGACCCCTCCAACTATGATATTAAACAATGAATTAAAGAGACCAGGAAGCTACAAAGTATATGTTCCGTGAATAATAGATCATGTTACAATATCACAACTAAAAAGTATATAATACACAAAAAAGAAATAAGTTAATCAAAACTGAAATAAAATCAATCAGATGTAATGCTGATTTCTTCAGTCATGTTTGGTATCATGCTTTTGAATTTCAGCAATATGTTCTGTAGGTAGCTCTCATAACAAAAAAATTGAATCGAGCAATTTAATTTAAAAAGATATGCACGTAATATTTAAACCTACTATATAGCAGTTATATCATAAATGTGTTTGCACAAATGACTACTACCCATATAATACTTTCAATATGTGGATGCTAAGTGTAAACAGAAAAAAAAATTGAAGCAAAACTTTGTCTCTCTTACTTTTTATTTGGAAAAAAATAACGACGACGTCAGTAATATATGCTGGAAGGATTTAGAAATAGTTATTCATGAACAACTACTTCAAAATTAACCGAGATGATAAAAATGATTAAGAGAGTTGTAAATTGTCTTGAATTTTTTTGGAAACATGAACAATTACCTCGCCGCGTCCAGAAAACGGTGCCGTCCAGTAAGCCTCGCTGCGACGTTGACCTGCTGTCAGCCTTGCCAAGCCGTTGCGCCGTCCTTCCGTCAATCGTACACGCAACAACTTCTACCTTCAGCCTGGCGACAAAGGAGGAGGAAGGAAAGAGTGCTCAGAGAAGGGGAGAGAAGAGTGGAGCAAAGGGGGGGGCGCCACCACTTCCTGTTGGCTTCGGCCTGGCCGAGAGAGAGAGAGAGAGAGAGAGAGAGAGAGAGGTGCGTAGAGGAGGAGAGAGAAAAGTGGAGCGGAGGGAGAGAGTTTTGGTAGAGAAGAATTTTATTAAGAGAGGGTGCGGGAGATCCTTATGTTAAGAGATTTTGGGGGGAAAAAGTGAGGGAACTGAAATTTTAGCGGGGGAGAATTCGCGGGTTTATTGGCGGGGAATCCTGGGATTAGAGGGAATGAACGGGTTTTAAGGGCTTTGTTGATGGAAAGTTTCGTGGGTAAATTTTTTTTTCCAAACCAATTTTAGCAGTTTTTTTGGGAAAGAAAATTAATTATGTTGCAAAAGGGTCATTAATTTATTGCAATGATAAAAATTTGTTGTAAAATAAAAAAAATAATTTTTGACATGATTAGGTTTTGTTGTAAATAATATTTTTTGTTGCAAATAAATTTACCACTATTTTTTTAGAATGAGAATAGAGTAACCCCAACTATTTTGCGACGAAATATTTTGAACAACATACATTTTGTTGCTTAAAAATTGTAAATCTAAGTTTTGCAACAAATATATAAATATTGTTGCAATTAAATACTTTTTGCAATGAAACAAATTTTATTGCAAAAAGAATTGTTTCAAAAAGTTTTTTTTTGTAGTGAATTTAAGCCTTCTTAAAAAATGACCAATGTGTATAACTAAAAAAAAATAAGAAATAGTGTTTAACTTTTATGTATTGGGAAGAGTTGTATTGATCCAACGACTATACGTCAAATAATTTAAAAGATACTAATCAAATCTCCATAAAATTTCATTTGTAGAAGAAGATTGTCAAAGAGAAAACGTAGCATGTTAATCAAAATATTTAATATATATATAATAGCCGTTGGGTACACCGGAGGGGGGGGGGGGGGGGGGGGGAGGAGGGTCTCGTGGAGATGGACACGATTCGAATTCTCCCTTAGGCGTTGTTTGCCAGCCCAAAAAAAGGACACTTCAAAAAATATATAAACATAATAACATGTTTTTTTTATTTGAATGCACATTTTCGTCATCTTTTATTTTTCAAAAACTCATTTTGCTTGTTATAATTATGTTCAAAATTATACCAAGTTATTTTTACCAAGTTCCAACCTTATAGTTATTTTTCGCAAAGGCTACAAGTTTCTGGTATATAAAAGCTACTTTAACAAAACAAATAATATGCATCGAAAAATTTTAAATCACATCTATCCCCCCAAAAAAATTGTTTTTACTTGCTAATTAAAATTTTGTTTTACAATATATTAAATTATTTTTTGAAATATACATTCTTTTCTGGTAGAGTCTAGAGGTGGATATAAAGCTAATTAAAAAAATATTGATAAAATAAAGATGTAAGGAATTGAAGCTTGTATCTCCAACATGCAAAATAATTAATTTGTCACTTAACTACATTACTACATTATCATATTTAACTATGTTTTATAAAATTATTATAACTACGAAATTCTAAAATTAAGAACCATCTATATTAGAGGGTCTTATTTGATTGCTCTAGATGAACATGTTCGGAGCCATGTGATATAGCATACTCCTATAAATAACCACCCCTACCCTACCTCGTGATTTTGGAAAAGGTTTGGAAGCTATATGGTTTTCGTGTCTCACGTTTCCGGCCCAAAATTCGATGGCATTCAATGGTTGTCCTATTCTATTTCCAGCAATAACTGAAGCCTGTTTGCTGTTCGGGCAGACCAGCAAGATCCCACTCCCCAAGTACTGTCCATCCGGCCATGTGAGGGAGGTTGGTTGGTGGTCCGGTTGATTCCGTTCTCGACCGGCCGGTCGGTATCAGGAAGACCCGGCCTAATCATGATGAATCGAGTTTTAGTATTAAAACATCTAAAACTAAAACCTCCCTCCATCTGACTTTTACATATAAATATTTCCAAAAAAACTAAAATAAAAAATAAAAAACGCTCCCATCGGCTCCAATCCTATTGTCTTATTTTGTGTTGTGAATCTTAGGTGGCAGGAGATACAAGACAATGTCTTATATAGATGGCAAGATTATATTAACAAATGACAAAAAGTCATCTCCAATGCAAAAGTATTGAGAAGATAATACAAAGTAATTTTTTACAACTTCCAAGACAACTTTTACTCTTCTACTTCTTTTTATAAAAATTTTATTCACAAATGATGATATGGACATAAAGGTACCGTTTGGGAAGGGTGGAAAATGGGAGGAAGGAAAAAGTTGAGGGGAAAGTGAGAGAAAAATTTTAAATGATGGTGTTTGGAAAGGGGGAGAGAACATGGGGGAGGAAATTTTGAGAGGAAAAAGTAGGTGGGTCCCACCAAAAAATTTTCCTCCCAAATGTGGGAGGAAAATGGAGAGAGATGAGAGGAATTTGAGTGAATTTACCCCACCACCCCTCAAAAAGTTAAAATTAAATTATCATTTGAGAATACCAAGGAGGAAATAGTAATTATACCTATATCCATAAACAAATAAAAAATTATTTTTAAACTTTTCCTTCCCCTACTTTTTGTCCATCCAAACAAAGGAAGAAAAAATTAACTTTCCTCCATTTTCCTTCCCCTCCATTTTCCTTCCCCTCAAATTTTCCTCTCCCTCCCCCCAAATGTTCCCAAACACAGTGAAAGACATTGTGAAGTGCATTGTCTAGATCTAGACAACCAACTTTACATTGTCTTTGACATGTCATTGTCATGTCAGCTCCACACTTTATTTTACATTTGTATTGGAGAAGTACTTTTGGAAAAAAATGGTTGTCATTCCTATGTGGCAACTATTTTTTTTCAAACTCACAATAGTGTTGGAGATGCTCTAAGGCCTCGTTTGGTTCACGGATTCAAGGAATCCGGAAAGGAAACTTGTTCCTTTCCTTTGTTTGGTAACCACAAATTTGGGAAACACTTTCCTAACATGGGGGAAAATAGGAGGGAAAATGGTTCCTCTCATGACCCATGGGATTCATTTTTCCTCCTCCTTTTCCAACATTAATTACAAACATTATGACAAAAGTAGCCTTGCTTTATTACCTATTTTACCAATTAACTCTTCATTATAATTATGTTGGCATTGGATATTGTTGGAACAATGATATATTTTTTCTTTCCTTTCCTACACCAACCAAACATAGGAAAGAAAATTTGATAGGAATTATACTTTTCCATCCCCATGGAAAATACATGGAAATTGATTTCCTTTCCGTGAACCAAACGAGGCCTAAGAGCATCATTAGTAAGGCCCATCCCATTTTCTAGATTCTAGATTTAGAATGTAGGAGCTCATTTTGTAGAATAATAAGTCTCATCCCTAGTCCCAATTTCTACAATTTCGGTCCCAACCCATCCATGGGTGCTAAGGGTTGGGCCTCGCAATTTCTAGATTCTAGATTGTAGAAACTCGTTTTGTAGAATAGTAATTTCCAATTTGGAGCCCAACTTTCTAGATTCTAAACTTTATATTATTTTTTCCTACATTAAATTTTGACCACACAATTTTTGGGACCGGAGCTCACTTTATCATTTCTTACTATTCTCATACAAACCCAACCCATTCTACATTTACCTTTTTTTTAAAATTTTGGACTCCAAATTGTATTGGAGAGTCCTAACTACTAATGATGCTCTAAGGAAGTAGAACATCAAATCTATTATGAATTTGTACTTCGTTCGTATGCACATTTTTAAAGACAGCCGAGGGAGAAAATTTAGTCGAAAAGAACAGTCTGTTGGTTCATATGCTTATTTTTCAAGACAATTGAAGTTAAAAAAATTCTAGTCGAAAAGAACCGTCTATTTAGTTCAAGAAGATTCACGTTATAATAAACTATCTCATTATTGTAATCTAATTTTCTGTCTTCTTGAGATTTTAGAGAGTCGATAGTCCTCAAAAAAAATTCGATTGTTATGTAGTTATATTTGTTTTCCTTGCAATAAATAAGCTTAGGCTGTGTTTGATTGAGCTATTTTTTCATGGAAAATATTTCTATCACAAATTTTCCACCAATTGTAGTGTTTGATAGCTTATATTTTCTATAAAATTATTTTCCAAAAAATTATCATTTTCCATATTTCTATCTAAAATGGTGGAAAATAAAATTTATTAAAAAAATATCATTTTTCATAAAAAATAACTATTTTTCGTGAAAAATAATGGCAATCAAACACCCAAATTAAGTTTTTCATAAAATTTTTTTTAAAACTTTATGAAATTTTTTTTCTCGAAAAATAATTCCATAGAATTAAATTTCTTTTCCACACATTTTTCACCTTGCAATCAAACTTACATTCCAGAGAAAAATCCATAATTCCACTTATGTATGTGGCCCACTGAAAAGTAAACTTACATTCTTGATATCAAAACTTAAATATTTGCTATGATATTATATTTTGTATGTTGTTGTCAATGAAATTCCTAATTCAACCGACATATATGGATGGCTATTATGTATCCCACTGACAACTAAAACTTACATACTTGACATTAAGTTTGGACATATGACAACCATACATGAAGATTTAAGAGTTTTTTTTTAAATCTCATGCACACACACAATTGGGAGGCTCGAACCTTATCGACCTCTCCCGGTGTTCGCTCTGGTACCACTAGGCTAGAGAGTTCAGACATATTTAAGAGTTAATTAGTGTTTAAAATTTGAATGTTATATCAGCTTAGAGTTTAAGCCACCTGACATGTCCAATTGGAAAGTTTGAACTTGAATTTTATTTTTGATTTTTTTTTCCAGTGTACCCTGATCATGAGTACAAGGGCAACAATCAATACAGCTGAAAATGAGGGTATAATAGGAAAAAAAAATCAAAAATAAAATTCAGAATCAAAACTTTCCAATTGGACATGTCAAAGCTTAAACTCTAAAGTTTGTATAAAATCTAGGGTCTAAACAATAATTAGTCGAAGATTTTAGATTTCAAGCACAATATGTGAAATATGGCTAATTAGCTTTTAGACCCTTAATTTTATACCAACATAGAGTTCAAATCTGACATGTCCAATCGAAAAGTTTGGACCATGATTTTTTTTTAAATTTTTATTATAATCTAAACATGAGTATAAGGACAACAACCAACACATGTTGAAAAGAAGGTATAATGGTAAAAAAGAAATAAAAAATAAAAATTCAGAGTCTAAATTTCAATTGAATATATCTTGACTTAAAATTAAATAATAATAATAATAATAATAATAATAATAATAATAATAATATGATATAAAATTTAGTTTCCTACAACAAGTTTCGTCAATAGCGTTTGAACATAGAATTGGACAGGCTGGTTCAATCGGTCGACTCTTGAACCGATATTTTTATTTTTTGGATCAGACCTGTGTTGATTCAGTGTTTTTAAGAAATCGATTGTAAAATAATTTTTTTTTAAATTAGAGTAAAAAAGAAATAAAATTAGACTACTTAGATTAATCTAGTGATTGAACTAGTGGTTGAACCAATTGAGCTTAATCCGATCTAGTGCTTTTTCGGGTCGATCTTCGATCCGGTTTTTACAACGCTGCCACCAACCAGTACCATTAGTATACAACCATAGGAAATACGCACACAGAGATGTTCTGTCCCTTTTATTAATTAATATTGGCTCATCGTGATTCATGAATGGCAGGAACGTAATTAAGTGGACGAAGTGTGTCGGGAAAGTAACAGTTGTTGGTATAAATATCAGTCCGAGTTCTCTATGCTCCTACACTCCACATAGGCAGTGCTCGATCGCAACCCTCTCCTTTTCTATCTCCCTCTCTCCTTCTTCAGAGGAATTAGAACAAACAGTTTGTCGACAAAAGCAAATAGAAAAGAGAGGGAGAGAGAGTAATGGCGACTAATGTTGGGATTCTTGCGATCGACATCTACTTCCCTCCCACTTGCGTGCAGCAGGTCCTCTCTCTCTCTCTCTCTCTCTCTCTCTCTCTCTCTCTCTCTCTCTCTCTATATATATATATATATATATATATATATATATATACGATTTCCATTTGAAATGGTGCTGACTTAGCTTATGAGAAATTCTTTTGAGATTTGCAAAAAAATAAATAAAAAAATTGGGGGACTTTAATGTAAGTTAACGTAGATATTTGTAATAGATCAAACCCTTTGCTTTGGTTTTTCTGATTCGAAGAGCGGGGAGTTGGTGCCCGCTCACGTGCTTTGCTTGTGTTTGTTCCATGTGATCCACAACTAGATTGCTCTCTTCTAGCAGAAGAGTGGTGGTGAGAAAACAGCAAACAGTTGTGGGTCCCACCTCACCCTAGTTTGCTGTGTCAGTGTCGTGTGGGGTCATGTTGGATCCAGTTCTGATTTTGATATTATTAATTTTTTGACTATAATAATTACTTTTTTTTATTATGTCGGAAAAAAAATACAATAATATATAGGAATATTTTAACAAATGTTTCGGTTTTAAATATAAAAACTAACATATACTTTTACTTTTTTAAAAATAGCACATATGTTTGTATAAAAAAAAAAAAATTTAAGATATGTCTCCACTATTTTGACTTAAATTTTTACTGTTTTACACAGAATGAAAGTATATACTAATTTAATAAAAAAATGGAACATATGCTAGTTTTAACATTTGAAAAGGAACATTTGCTAAAATATCCTTTTATATATATATATATATATATATATATATATATATATATATATATATTCGTCATCGTTCCCACTAGCCTCATGGTGTTGAGAATTGGTCCGATCAGTGTTAGGCTGGCCCAGACTCGGTCCTACTACCGAGTCAAAGAACCGATCCGGCCCGGATCGGGCCTGGTCCTTGGAACCCAAGGACCAATGTGATGGATGAGAGTATTTCACCGATTTAACACCAAATAATCTTAGATTTACAAATAAAAGTCTTACAATATTCTTACAATCGTCTATCTGACATTTGCCAATTGAGTCCCCTCTCTCAAGGGTGAGCATTATTCTGTTTTAGACCTAAAACCGAACCTAACCGAACCGTATAATAAATTCGGTTCGGTTTAAAAAAAAATTTTGGTTCGATTTTATTTTGAAAATACTAAAATTCCTTATTCGGTTACGGTTTCGATTTTTGGTTTAGGTTTCGGTGCAAAACCGAAAACCGAATAAAACATATACAATTATTTTTGAAAATAACAATTCTATGTATATGTTTGAAGCTCAACATTGATAATTTAACAACTAGTCCAACTTTGTGCACAACTTTGAAATACAACAAATGTGTATATTACTATTTTAAATATAATTTAATCACGATTCCAACTTGGGCCCCGACCCATTAAACAATAGAAATATTATAACCGAACAAACCAAATAAACCGAATTGCTTATTCGGTTCGGTTTCAGTTTTTGGCAGTGTTATAAATTTCGGTAGGCGGATTCGGTGCGGCAAAGGGGCGCCTAGCGCCTAGGCCGCCTAGGCGGCCGTACAGATTTTTTTTTTTTTTTTTTTGAAGTTTTGGGTTTTGACTTTTGAAAAATTTTGATATTTTTTAAATTTTTTTTTAAATTTGAAATTTTATTTTTTTATTATTAAATTTAATGATTTTTTTTATTATTTTTTTAGAATCTGAATTTTTTTTGAATTTTCAAAACCGAAATTAAAAATTTCTGAAATTTCAAAATTCAAAATTCAAAAATTTTAATTTCCCGCTTTGGCTGAACAGGCCGAATAGGGGCCGACTTGGCCGAACAGGCCCGCCTAGGGCCGAACAGGCGCCTAGGAGGCCGATTTGGGGGTTTTCGGTGCGGCAGACGGCCGCCTAGCGCCTAGGTGCCGCCTAGGTCGATTTTTAGAACACTGATTTTTGGATAATTCTTTCGGTTCCGATTTTGAATTTTTAGAATTTCGGTTTTATTCGGTTATGACTATTTCGATTCGGTTGAAACCAAATAAACCGAACGCTCACCCCAACCTTCTGTTGGGAAAGAAGCGCGGAAACCTTTCCCCAAACCGGAGAGTACCTGCGAGAGGACCGAGCAAACAACGCACGAACCCAAAAACAAGCACACACAACAATCACGCAGACACAGAGAATTTTTGACGTGGAAACCCTTGCGGGAAAAAACCACGGGACGATCGGAGTCCAACCCTGAGAAGCCTCCACTAATGGAATAGAAGAATTACACCCTCTACAAACTCCTCCCGATCCAAATCGGATCCCCACAACACTCAGAGACAAGAACAATGATTACAAGGCTACGAAGAGCGAGAACGACGAGTAGAGATTACCCGAAACACGATCTCCTTCGAAAACGACCTTCAATCCTCCGTCTTCTTCTCCGAAGTTGCAATGGCACTCTTGCCTCCTTCTCTCTCAAACTTGTGTTGCCCAATACTTGCGATTATGAATTAGGGTTGAGAAAACTCAATATAACTCCCCAATCCCGCAACCAACCTGGACCGTTGGATTAGATCCAATGATGAAAACTCATCCTAAAATCTGCTTCAGCCCCCGACGACACAGAGTTCGGCCAGAACTCTGTGTCAAGCATCCAGAACCTCACCCCACAGTACTGGAGTGGCCAGACCGAGTTCGGCCCGAACTCGCCATGGGACCGAGTTCGGCCCGAACTCGGATCCCCTGTTCCAGAATCTCCCCCTGGGCAGCAACAGCAGCAGCGACTCTACGTCGCCCACTTCCCGAGCTTCTTCGACACACGAACGGCGCTCGTCGCACTCCGGGGTCTTCTCCACATAGGTTGGGAACCCCACCCACTCCAACAAATCTCCCCCTTCACAACTATGGGGAGGACGTCGTCATCCCGACGATCTGCCTGCAGTACTCAAACTTCCCCCTTGGTAGAATCTTCGTAAACATATCAGCTCCGTTGTCGTCTGTATGCACCTTCTCAAGCTCCGCGTCCTTCTTCTCAACCACATCCCGTATCCAATGATACCGGGTCTCGATGTGCTTGGACCGGCTATGAAACGTCTGATTCTTCACAAGGTGGATAGCACTCTGACTGTCGCAAAGCAAAGTATACTGCTCTTGCTTCAGTCCCATTTCCTGCAACAGCTTCTTCATCCATAACAGCTCCTTGCAAGCCTCCGTCGCCGCAATGTATTCCGCCTCCGTCGTCGACAAGGCAACACACTTCTGCAACCGCGACTGCCACGATACTGCTCCTCCCGCAAACATCATCACGTAGTCCGAAGTCGACCGCCTCGTGTCTACATCTCCAGCCATATCAGCATCGGTATACCCGACCAGCTTCGGCTCGTCACCACCAAAGGAAAGTCTCCAACCGGCAGTGCCCTGAAGGTATCGTAGAATCCACTTGACCGCACTCCAGTGTACCCTTCCAGGATTCGAAAGATACCTGCTAACCGTACCAACTGCATGAGCAATATCTGGCCTCGTACACACCATAGCATACATCAGGCTTCCCACAGCTGAGGCATATGGAACCCGCTCCATATCTTCCTTTTCGTCCTCGGTAGATGGACACTGCTCCTCAGTGAACTTAAAGTGAGCCGCGAGGGGGGAACTCACTTTCTTCGACCCGTCCATCCCGAAACGCTGAAGTACCCGATGAATGTACTTCTTTTGGGACAAGTGTAGCAGCTTGGACTCTCTCTCTCGGCTGATCTCCATCCCAAGAATAGTCTTCGCTGCGCCCAAATCCTTCATAGAGAAGGCCGCGCCCAGTTGGCGCTTCAACTCCGCTATCCTAGTGGCATTCCGACCCACTAATAGCATATCATCCACATAGAGCAATAAAATGATGAAATCATCCTCGGCAAAATACCTCACAAATGCACAATGGTCCGACGTCGTCCGTGCATAACCATGCTCCCCCATAAACGACTCGAACTTTCTGTACCACTGCCTCGGAGCCTGCTTCAGACCATACAAGCTCTTCCTCAACCGGCAGACCAAATGTGACTTGCCCTTCTCACAGAATCCCTCCGGCTGCTCCATGTACAACTCCTCCTCAAGATCACCGTGGAGGAACGCCGTCTTCACATCCATCTGCTCGACCTCCAAGTCGAAACTGGCTGCTAATGCTAGCACCACCCGAATAGACGAATGCTTGACGACAGGCGAAAAGATCTCATCATAATCCACGCCTTTCTGCTGACCGTAGCCCTTGACTACCAGCCTCGCTTTGTATCGAGGGCGAGTAGCATCATCCGTCTGCTTCACTCTGAACACCCATCGATTCTTCAAAGCCTTCTTGCCCTTTGGCAACCGCACCAGATCATAAGTAGAATTGGTGTGCAAGGAACTCATCTCCTCCTGCATAGCCACCATCCACTCCTGCCTGTGTTCGTCTTCCATAGCCTCTGCGAAACTTTCGGGCTCTCCCCCGTCAGTCAGTAGCACATACTCATCCGGCGAGTATCTCGTAGATGGTCGACGATCCCTGTTGCTCCTTCTCAGTGGAGCCACTGGTGCTGGCTGTATACCGACAGCCTCCTCCCCTTCAGGAACTACCTCTCCGGCATGCTCATCCTCCTGAGGGACACCCTGACCACCATCAGCAGGCTGATGATCAAGGTTGGGAGCAACTCCATGTACCGGCTCCCCCATAACTGGATCCTCCGCGATGTCCTCTGGAAACTGCTCGAAGCGAAATGACTCTAACTCAGGCAATTCCTCAGCCTCAGAAGGCGTCTCGGAGTCCTGAGTGTTGGTCATGGTCTGATCCTCGACGAACACCACGTCCCTGCTTCTGTAGAGCTTTCCTTCCACTGGGTCGTAGAGTCTATAGCCAAACTCATCCCGACCGTAGCCGACAAAGACGCATCGCCTCGTCTTCGGCTCAAGTTTGGTCCTCTCGTCCTTCGGTACATGCACGAAGGCTTTACAACCAAACGCCCGCAGGTGACTGTATGACGGCTCTTTGCCGTACCATACTTTGTCAGGCACATCACCCTGCAAAGGAGCACTAGGAGACAAATTAATAATATAAGCAGCTGTGAGAAGAGCCTCACCCCAATAACTGCCCGGCAAGTTTGCTTCTGACAGCAAACACCGCACCCTCTCCATCAGTGTCCTGTTCATGCGCTCCGCTACACCATTGAGCTGAGGTGTCTTTGGCGGAGTCTTCTGGTGTCGTATCCCTTGCTCTCTGCAATACGCATCAAAGGGACCGATGTATTCGCCGCCATTGTCGGACCGAACACACAACAACTTCTTGCCCGTTTCCCTTTCAACGGAGGCCTGAAACTCCTTGAAAGTAGGCAGCACCTGATCCTTGGTCTTTAAGGCATAGACCCAAACCTTCCTGGAACAGTCATCAATGAAAGTCACAAAGTAAGAAGCACCACCAAGAGATTTTACCTTCATAGGACCGCAGACATCCGAGTGAATCAACTCGAGCAACGCCGGCTTCCTCGAACTTGGGTGACTCTGGAAAGACACCCTATTTTGCTTCCCAGCCAAACAGTGCGTGCATTTCTCCAACTTTGTAGACTTGAGCCCCGGAATCACCTTCCTGTTCACCAAGTAGCTCATCCCCTTCTCGCTGATATGGCCGAGCCGCCTGTGCCACAACTCGGTAGACGCATCACTGACTGCGTTCACCTCCTGTGCCCCCTGTGCGCTCCCCTCCATATAGTAGAGACCGGACTTCTTGCTTCCTCTGGCAATCACCAACGAACCTCTGGAAAGCTTCCACTGACTATTCCCGAAGAGACTGAAGAATCCCTCGTCATCCAACCTTCCAACCGACACCAGGTTGAAACGGATATCAGGGACATGACGAACATCCTTGAGAACAAGAACCGCACCCGTCTTCGTTCTCAAATGCACATCTCCAATGGCAACCGCCTTCGACACATCTCCGTTGCCCATCTTCAACATGCCACAGTCGCCTGTCGTGTAAGTGGCAAACAGTGCCCTATTGTGAGATACATGTGCTGAAGCCCCTGAGTCCACCAGCCAAGAATTGTCATCGCAGGCGAGGTTAGTAATGACCTCATCACCTACGACGATCACATCGCCTCCATGCGTCGAGGCCGCCGCTGTTGTGTTCTCTTCTTGCTTCCCCTTGTCGCCCTTCTTCTCTCTCTTCCAAGCGAAACAGTTCCGCTTGATATGGCCCTTCTTACCGCAATGATAACACTCTGAGTCCTCGTACCGACCCTTGGACTTTCCCCTGCTCTTGTCTCTGCCACCACCTGGACCCCTGCTTTTGCCCCTTCCGCGGCTCTCTGAAACCAATGCCTCTGAGTGGTGGGATGTGGATGAAGTGCCCTGAGAACGTCTCCGCATCTCTTCATTCAACACCCCGCTCTTAGCAAACTCCAGACTGACCACGCCCTCTGGAGCAGAAGCGATCATAGATACTCGTACGGTCTCCCACGAGTCTGGCAAGGTACACAGCAGCCACAGTCCCTGAACTTCGTCGTCGAACTTGACTCCCATAGAAGATAACTGGTCAACCACGCCCTGGAAATCACTCAAGTGATCCGTAATAGACGCCCCATCCTTGTACCGCAGACCCATCATCGTTCGGATCAGGAACAACTTGTTTACCCCGGTCTTCTTCGCATACAAGGATTCCAGCTTATCCCACAACGTCTTCGCGTGCTCAATATTGGCAACGTGATTGTACACGTTCTCATCAACAAACTGCCGTATGTACCCACACACCTGTATGTGCTCGAACTTCCAGTCCTCCTCGGATTTATCACTGGACCTCTCGGATGCAAACACAGGTAGATGCAGCTTCTTGACAAATAGCAAATCCTTCATCTTGCTCCGCCAATAATGATAGTTTGTGCCATTAAGGTTCACCATGCGCACCGGCTTCGCGTCCATCTCTCCTCTCTGGTTCCTCTGTCAACTCCTGACACCCTTTGAACCCAAAGCTCTGATACCACTCTGTTGGTATCAGCCAGAACAAAACCTATGCTCTGATACCACTCTGTTGGGAAAGAAGCGCGGAAACCTTTCCCCAAACCGGAGAGTACCTGCGAGAGGACCGAGCAAACAACGCACGAACCCAAAAACAAGCACACACAACAATCACGCAGACACAGAGAATTTTTGACGTGGAAACCCTTGCGGGAAAAAAACCACGGGACGATCGGAGTCCAACCCTGAGAAGCCTCCACTAATGGAATAGAAGAATTACACCCTCTACAAACTCCTCCCGATCCAAATCGGATCCCCACAACACTCAGAGACAAGAACAATGATTACAAGGCTACGAAGAGCGAGAACGACGAGTAGAGATTACCCGAAACACGATCTCCTTCGAAAACGACCTTCAATCCTCCGTCTTCTTCTCCGAAGTTGCAATGGCACTCTTGCCTCCTTCTCTCTCAAACTTGTGTTGCCCAATACTTGCGATTATGAATTAGGGTTGAGAAAACTCAATATAACTCCCCAATCCCGCAACCAACCTGGACCGTTGGATTAGATCCAATGATGAAAACTCATCCTAAAATCTGCTTCAGCCCCCGACGACACAGAGTTCGGCCAGAACTCTGTGTCAAGCATCCAGAACCTCACCCCACAGTACTGGAGTGGCCAGACCGAGTTCGGCCCGAACTCGCCATGGGACCGAGTTCGGCCCGAACTCGGATCCCCTGTTCCAGAATCTCCCCCTGGGCAGCAACAGCAGCAGCGACTCTACGTCGCCCACTTCCCGAGCTTCTTCGACACACGAACGGCGCTCGTCGCACTCCGGGGTCTTCTCCACATAGGTTGGGAACCCCACCCACTCCAACACCTTCGTCCCCACTCCCAACATAGAGAGAGGGGATCCAATTGACAACTATCACTTAGGCGGTTGTAAGAAAGTTGGAAGACTTTTGGTTGTAATCTTACCATTATTCTTTAACACCCCCTACACACATGACCCCATTTTGACTATTTAAGGTTTTTTTTTTTGTTGTAAAACTCCCTCCAACAACTATATACATAGGTAATGTGATCTTTTAGAAAATATTTTTACCAAAATACCTCCACATGTTAGCTATTTATGGAAGTTAGTCAGAGGCATTTTGGTCAGTACGTTAAAAATGTTAAAAATGCTCGTATAACAGTCATAAACAACTATATTATAAGGTTATTTTAGTAATTTTGATAATCCAAAACTCAATAAATATGGTTTATTTTATTTATGTCTATCACAGCTCAAAATTATTTTATACTCTCTTATTGACTTCACCTCTAGGCTCTAGTTGTAGTCTACTACACTTTTGATATTCACTACTCAGTCTAAAAGCCATGAATAATAAAGGCACGAGAATCCTTGGGGTTTATGAGGAGAATGCTACAATACTCTATGGTGTAACTCATGTTGAATGCATGAAATATACACCTCGAATAAAATGGGTACCTAGCAAAATCACGGGAATGCTATCTACGCATCTAGATTGTTGTATCTAGTATCTAAATTATTGAGTAAGACAAGGACCATGGCATATGAAGGATGTAGTTCTATGAAATTTGCATCTTGAGTAAAGACATGTTTTAGTTTATTTAACTATTAGTACTAGGAACTTAGGTATTCACAACTATCAGTTTTATTTTTTATGTCTTTATATTTATGTGTTTTTGCGGTGACTGTATTGAAGACTAGAAATTATGTTACGTTTTAATTAATATTTCTGTTGAGTACTAATTTTGTGTATTTATAGTTATTCATTCTATGATATGAATGATTCTAATCTGTAAGTTACAAAAGAATTATTGGATCAGATGAATTGGATCAAAATACTACGGCTCAATAGAATTTGAAGCCTAATTCGATTTCAAATTTCCACAATCAATATATACCAAGGTCCCAATACCCGGGTTAGTTTGTTAATATAAAATTCCTCAAATTAATAATATACCTAGTTTACTTGTGTACAAATAAATAATTTTTTTGATTAATTTAATAATTTTTTTCGAACACTGACCTCTTATTGTAAAATTTCTCAAATAAATAAAATTGATTCATTTTACTTAATGACTCGATCTATTCTTCTATACTTTTTCAATCATTTTTTAAATATAGTAACCGGTTAGCTCGGACACGGCCCAATCTAGCTGGACTAGTTCTATCTGGGCAGTAGGCTGATTGGGTTTGGATATTCCAATCAAAGGCCGATCCCGATACTTTGACTAGGCTAGTCTGGCCTGGACCGCAACCCAGTCCGGGTTGGCCTGGGCCTGCTAAACACCTTGATATTAGCCTCCTATAAGTTGTATGTCCATCTTGTGGGTTGGGAATTCAATCTATTGTATGTAAACCAATCGGTAAGGGTGACTACTATTTCATTTAAATTCAAAACTACTAAGAAATGACATTGAAAATACTTAAAATTATGCCTAAATGTATAAAATATATGTTTTTAAATATAAATAATTTACTAATAATTATTTGTTTTCCGATACCAAAAAATCCGATACTCCGATCCGAAACCGCCGATACTACCGATATCGCCGATACCAATACTCATAGGAATAGTCCGATACCGATTCCGATAACGATACTGTGAACCTTTGGGAGCTTGATTGATTCGTGCAACCGTATAGGTTCTTTAGAATCTGTCTAATTATAGCTCTGATACCATGTTAAATTTGTTGATAGTGGACTCCACCAGAACTCTAGAGTTGTAAGGACAATAAAATATTATTTTCTTATTATTAAGTTCACGATTAGCTTGATTACTGAAAAGTTTAGAGGGGTTTTTTTTTTCCAGCAAATACTCTAAAGCAGATTTGTATATTTACAACTTCACAATTTATTTGGTTCAAAGGAAAGCTAGCTATAGGCTTCTGGCATGGGCGCTCCGGAGCCAGCATAAGCCTAGTGGGGTCATATGACCCCACTCTCTCTCTCTCTCTCTCTCTCTCTCTCTCTCTCTCTCTCTCTCTATATATATATATATATATATATATATAATTGTTTTATTTTCAGCTACTTATATTACGAACGAATAACAATTTGATGTTTTACTCGTTTTACTTGTAGCTGCAAGTATCTAAATCATGTCATAAATTTTGTCCTTAATTGTTTTTAGATGACAAGATTTAATTTGTTCTTCGATATAATACAATTGTTTTCTATTATAACATTCTTCGATTAAAAAATATAAAAAATATGAAGTCAAAGTATATTAGTTGTTGGAAATATTAAAATGTTTTTAATTTTGTTTTTCCTTGAGGGAGAAAACAATATTTAATTTTAATAAGACCCTATGATGTCAAGGTTCATTACTAAAATGGTAGGAACCAAGTATGAATTTTAAGATACACTGAATCTTCTTGATCAAATGGTCAAAATTGATCAAAAATGTCTTGTATGACCTGACTAGAATGACACTGAAATTTAAGGTTCTGATTATATTGGGTTAGAATTAATGTACATTTTAATACCAATCGTATTTTGAAATGAATAAAAAAAAAATGAGCAGTATGTTTGTAAAATTAGAATAGATGACCAATGTTAGATGTAGAAATTAGGATTTGTGACTAATTTATACAATTTTTTTCTTCCACATTTTTACAATTTTTTGAATTAAAATTTTTTTAGTCGATTTTTGACCCTGCTGTATCCAAATCCTGGCTACGCCACTGGCTTCTGGTGTTGTGGAAAGATTATAATATATTTTTTTGGTTTGCAGGAAGAGCTGGAGGCTCATGATGGTGTGAGCAAAGGGAAGTACACTATAGGGCTGGGGCAAGATTGCCTGGCATTTTGCACTGAATTGGAAGATGTTATCTCCATGAGGTGATCTTCTTCTGTCTTTTCCGATTAAAATTGAAACCTTAAAATTACAAAGGAAAAAAAAGAAAGCAAGTTTTTTTAGTTGAATGGGGTTGTCTATGCTTTGCAAACATTACTGAATCAATAATTTGAGGCTTCTTTGTGTTCAGCTTGACAGTTGTTACCTCTCTCCTAGAGAAGTATCAGGTCGACCCAAAACAAATCGGGCGCTTGGAAGTTGGTACCGAGACCGTGATAGACAAGAGCAAGTCGATTAAGACATGGCTTATGCAAATTTTTGCGGTATATTCTCCAACTATTTTCACAGATAAATTAGTGAACTGTTATGACAAGCTTATGCTGGTATATATATAATACCCATAAGGTTTAAAGCACTTAGTAATTAGTTTAATCGAAATTACACTTATTTAATATCTTAGTAAACTATTTCTAAAAATAAATAATTATTTATTACTATGTGAAATACATTATTTAATAAAGTATTAGTGATACCTGCATATCGTACTGGTAATACTGAATGGGACTTCACAGACTTGAATGTTGTTGTCTAGCTGTTAATGGGGGACAAGTAATGGTATACAAACATGATAAATTTGTACAGTGGCCACAGAGAACCAGGATCATGACCTCGCTAAGAGGATACCAACCCCCATCATCCCCCCAGCATACTTTCACCCATGGTTTAAAGTATCGGCCGATACCGATACGGTTTGGCATGTCCCGATCCGATACCGACTGATACCCGATACTAACCGATACCGACATTGGGGGTCTCTTTTCCGATCAATTCGGCAAAGAAAATTAAACGAAAACGACAAATCAACAAGGGTTTAAAACATAATAAGGTTATAAAAGCATGTAAAAGAAGAAAATCAATCTATTGTATGTAAACCAATCGGTAAGGGTGACTACTATTTCATTTAATTTCAAAACTACTAAGAAATAACACTGAAAATACTTAAAATTGTACCTAAATGAATAAAATATATGTTTTTAAATGTAAATAATTTATTGATAATTATTTGTTTTCCGATACCAAATAATCCGATACTCCGGTCCGAAACCGCCGATACTACCGATATCACCGATACCAATACTCATAGGAATAGTCCGATACCGATTCTGATACTGTGAACCTTGCTTTCACCTATTATAAAGGATACCAGCACCAACCAAGACCCCCCTTGTATTAGCATTTTTCACCAGTCATAGCTAGTAGTCGTGTTTTCTGGAATACAACCAGAAATTGATATTAACCTTCAGATCAAGCTCCTCCAGATCATCATGTCAAGCACATTGAATTTATAGCAGGAAAAGATAAATACTGTGATTTGAACTACAAGAAACCGGACTCGGATACTAACGTCCATACTCCATGGTTAAAATGTTCGCCGGGAGGCTTCTATTCTCCAGTAGAGGAACTTCCTCTTTCCCTTAACTTTGAAGCTCCACTCCAGTTGCAAGAAAGCTGTCATGAAACCAGAGAGATGCAAACTTTTCTTAAAAGTTACCTGATTTCTTCCTTTCCAAAGGCTGCACATTATATACAAATACACGATAAAAGGTCCCCATCCATTATGGTGTTCCCTGTCCTATGGTTGGACTTCTTTTAATTTTTAGTTTAATACAACAACAACAATAGGCTTTACACCAAATTTCCTTCCAACTTTAACGATATCTTGCGAACACAAAGCACTCTTCCATTTCAACGACCGTGTTTTAATTTTTGGCTAATGATGTTAAAAAATGTTAAAAGAATAGAATAACAACTTTACCCTTGGCCATGAACCTCTTTTACATTTTGAATCGATTTAGCCCTTCTATTTTAGATCCAAACTGAAGAATAAAAAAATTAGAAAGGATTCATGTCTAACATTTAAACTCATTATCAAAGATGAGGAAATTCTACTTGTAGGGGACTAATTTATCATTGGCTTGGACTCGTCCAAATTAGAGGAAACCTGAACTAGTGGAATCTTCTACTTTCAAGCTTCAGATACTTTCAACCATAAAGTAGAAGTCTATCAATTGCTTATACGGAAAGTAGCTGACCTCCACAATCATATTTAACGATGATCTCCAATGAATTGAAATCCTGAACATCAAAAAGTATTGACTTTACTTCATGGTGAATACAGGAAGCTGGTAACACGGATATTGAAGGAGTCGACTCCACTAATGCATGCTATGGAGGAACAGCAGCTCTGTTCAATTGTGTTAATTGGGTGGAGAGCAAATCTTGGGATGGGCGATATGGACTTGTTGTTTGTACGGATAGTGCGGTATGCTTCATTCATTGCTCCTGCTTTTATGTGCATATATTGTTGTTTGTGCTATGATGTCAATCTGCCTCAACTGACTGGAAATTCAATCGTGAAATTTGGTTGCTTTCTTCCGAACTTTAAAGATGGCCCGAAATCTTTGTGTATGCTTGTTCTATAGTACATATAAATCACATTTACTCTTTTTTATCATAACAATTATGATTAACTTCGATGGTGTATTATGTGCATAGTCATGCACTATCTGAAATGTACATTTTTTGTTAGGTCTATGCAGAAGGTCCGGCTCGGCCTACCGGGGGTGCAGCTGCTATAGCAATGCTGATTGGGCCAAATGCTCCAATTGCTTTTGAAAGTAAATATAGAGGAACCCACATGGCCCATGTCTATGATTTTTACAAGCCAGATCTTGCAAGCGAATATCCGGTTTGCTTCTTCATCCTTTTCTGATGTTGTTTTCTTGCATGTAACTTATGAACATACGTTGCCTGTAAAAATACTAGTGAAATCGCTAATGTTATCCAAGCCACCAAGATCTATTATGACTCCACTTGCAGACCTTTCGAATACTTTGTACACATCACTTTCTTTAGGGAGAATAAGGAGATCTCAAATGTTCGTTTGATATATCACTGTAGAAATCTACCTCTTAAATATAGAAAACCACATTTCCCTGATCATTTTTTACTGAAACGTGTAGCTCGAGCCTTATATGTTTGACAATGGTGTTTACTTTATTTTTATTAGAGAATCTCCATTGTCGAACCTCCAAACTGAAGAAATTCTTGTATTTGTATTTATAATTTTCCTTGTATATTTAAGTACCTGTTTCACTTATTGAGTATGAACTGTTTGTAGGTTGTTGATGGAAAACTATCACAAACGTGCTATCTGATGGCACTGGATTTATGCTACAAAAATTACTGTAGCAAGTAAGTCAGTTTGTCATGATTGCTCAGTGCCTTCTTAAAATATGTCATTGGCATGTAGTTTTTATCCTAAGTTATTACATGTTATTAGGTATGAAAAGTTTGAGGGAAAGCAGTTTTCAATCTCTGAGGCGGATTATTTTGTGTTTCATTCTCCATACAACAAGGTATGAACACATAGTAAACATCTCAAAATCAAGTGCCTCACGTCTGAAGTGAAAATATGGATCATAGTAGGTGATCTGTTATTAAACTTTACCTATCTTTGTTGTACAGCTTGTGCAGAAAAGTTTTGCTAGGTTGTGCTTCAACGATTTCCTGCGTAATTCCAGGTTCTTACCTTTATTTCAGTTCTATATTACTTTAGGTGCTTGTAGAGGAAAATGCTCACACCTGATATTACTAATACTAGTTCTCATGACTGTTGTTTTCTATACCCTTGTGCATTTCTTGAGCTTCAACTGCATAGAAAAGGTTATCTAGGGTTTATTGCATGGCCCTGTCATGCTCATTGCCAGCTTGCCTAGGAATTTGGCACCAGATAGAGGTTGATTTAGGTTGACAGCCGGTAATAAAGACTTTGTCATTTCCTTTATGGAGCTCTATTATGCTCAATACCTAACCATATTCTGATGGGAGAAAGCATGGATGGTAATGATATTGGCGGTGGTTATAATGGCTCCTGTGGGCTTTCTTGGAGTTTCGAAAGTGATTTATGGACTATGAAATTTCTTGATATGCAAAGTTGTGGTCTCTAGTTATGATTGTCCGTTTGTTCCTGTCTTGGTTGTCCTGTATCAAAAAACTGAGAGAAGTTTTGAATTAGTTTTTTTTCCATCTTCTCTAAACATCTTGAAGCCCTGACTAAGAGTTCCCTAGTTAGCTGAGACTATTTTTCATACCAGTGGAATTGTGTTTCTAATGCATGAAAAGTTCAAAGGCCTAGCGAATTTGCCTTAAACATTAAAAACTGAGATAAGGGAATATAATGGCAACAAATCAGGTGGTTATATTACCGAAGACAAATGACTTATTTTTTTGGTCAGCAGATCATAATAGGTATATCATTAAGTTTTAAATGGGTAAATGAAAATAGAATCAAGAATATCTTCAGAAGAGTAGCTCATTCTATATTTTACTGACCTTCTCTTTTATGTGTCCACATACGATAATGGCTGGTTATATATATATATATAAAAGTCGCCAGGCACTTGTCAGGCGGGCACCTAGCGCCTAGGCGGCCGCTAGGCGGTTAAAAAAAACAAGCACCAAAGATCATGCTGAAATTTGCGACAATTATCCATAAAACCAAAAAACATGTATAGTCAGACATGGTGGGGTGGGGGGTAGGGGGTGGGGTGCACTAGGCAAGCATCAGGTATATATATATATATATATATATATATAGTGGTTAAGAGAGATGCATGCGGCCCGAGTGGTCAGGAGTTCGAATCCCAGTGGGAGCGATTCCAGAAACTATTTACCTGATTCCAAAATATATATATATATATATATATATATATATATATATATATATATGGCCAAATATATATATTTTTTTTTTGGAATAAGGGTGAATTTATTCCTCGCATAAAGCGGAAAAGGTATTAAAGTACAACATCACAACTTCCATGCCCCAGTAAGCTATTGTGGGGCCATTACAGATACATCGAATTCTATATTATGTAGAATTCCAATAGGGGGTAGTCAAGCCCTCAAAGATACGTCTGTTCCGCTCCTTCCAGATGTGCCAAACAGACGCAGCAAGACGGACTCTGGCTCGTCTAGCCCACCCCGGATCCCGGCCGCTGTGATCTCGGATCCAACTGAGAATGCTCCGAATGTCACGGTCCATCCCCACTCCTCCTCTCAGCTGCGCACATTGCTCAGTCCAGATGTGCCAGGACACCGAGCAACGAAAGAAGAGATGCTCCATGGATTCATTATCATCAGTACATAGCACACATTTGGCATCCGGGATCAGCATCCCGAACCGAATGAGTCTATCTCTCGTCATCAATCTACCCCGGAGGAGACGATAAGCACAAAGTTGCATTTTCCGTGCAACTCCCTTGTCCCAGATGAAGTCCACCTCCTCAGCCTGGTCGTGGTGGGTCCGGACCAGCTCATAGCAGCTACGAAAGTAGAATAGACCTGCATGTGAAGATGCCTTCTGTGAATATATATATATATATATATATATATATATATATATATGGCCAAAAATATATATATATGGCCAATAGTTTACTGACATGTGAAGATGCCTTCTGTGAGAGTGTGAGTCACCTAGTCTATTGGAATTAAATTTAGTATAGCAAGTCTTGCCCATGACTCACTAACTTCAGTTAAAGAAATGAACAAGATACAACACTGTGTCCTTTTGAACACGTAGATCCGAATAACTGTCCATAGATTGCTTTCTCCTTTTGCTTGGATCTCTTGAGGTACAAAATAAGTCAGTTAACCTCATTTTTGGGATTGAAAAAAAATATATATTGTGATACGATTAGGAGTTCCATCTCCTTGGTAGATCGGGATAAAGTTCATGAGTCGTGTAGAACTATAAGCAAAGTATATTTGGTGCTACTACATAACTATTATATGAGTTCCATGATGTAACATGAAAATAATTTGGGATTGAAAAATAAATTATTGCACACTACCCTGCTCTGGATAAGAATGTATATTAGTAGCAAATAGGGCAAATCGGTTTTTTGTTGTGGCTTTACCAGGTAACATAGCTAATGTTGGTATTCAAACTTATCTATGAATGTACAGGCATTGTTGTAAACACTTTTTGGTCTCTCCCCTGCCTACACACACACTATTCCTATATAATTCTGGGAGCAGTTCTATAGTGATTCACATACACATCGTTCTTGTATATTTGTAATGCAGTTCGAAAATGATTCTTCTTCCATCTTTTATCCAAGTTTGATGGTGTACGGACGTCAATCAGCAAAATGTTTTGATTTTCCTCTAGATTCTTTGTGCAGGCACTGCTTCTTGCAGTAATTAATACCCACTTCCTTAACAATTAACCCAACTTCTGTATCATTTCTTTAGCTATATTGAGAAGGAAGTGAGAGAGAAGCTAGGACCATTTTTAACCTTGTCCGGTGATGAAAGTTATCAAAGTCGCGAACTTGAAAAGGTAGTGAATCTTAATGATGCAGCTTTAGCTATTTCTATTGGAAGATTCTTATCTTGATTGGTCATTTATACATATTTCATAGGTTTCTCAACAAGTTGCAAAGCACTTGTATGACGAAAAGGTTCAACCTACTACTTTGGTTCCAAAACAAGTGGGGAACATGTATACAGCATCCCTTTATGCAGCTTTCGTATCAGTTCTCCATAACAAACATAGCACTCTGGTGAACTCATATTCTTTGATGTGGTTGGTTATTATTATTTAAAGAATTTTCTTTTCTAACAATATACTTATTTGCAATCATGAACAGTGTGGTCAGCGAATCGTGATGTTCTCGTATGGAAGTGGTCTAGCTTCCTCAATGTTCTCTTTCAAGATTCAGGATGGTCAACACCCCTTCAGCCTATCGAACATTGCTACCGTGATGAATGTTTCAGAGAAATTGGAGTCGAGACATGTGGTATGTCTCTTTCATTTGGTTTTAGTATATGCTTTTCTCGATCAAACTACATAAAACATTAAAATGAATCCACGAAGCACTTGGGTCCAAATTTAGTGCTTTCTCCATGTTACACATGTATAGCTGATTTGGCACGATCACAGAAAAATAAATATTGGCATGCCACTCTTCCCTCTCCATCTTGCAGTGTCCATATTGTGTTGTGTCTGTACTTATGCACCGTAGTTCCCTCTATATTCGAAGCCAATTTGGCAAAAGGTAAGGTGGAACAAAAATGGAATCTACAAACAGATACTGCAAAGGTAGAGCACCCAATACAAAGAGAACTAACCTAAGGATGTCATTGAACTAATCAATGAATGAAGGTTTAGAAGGTATAGGAGGTCATCCTAGCTTGTTTTCAAGATAAAAAAAAATCCTAGGAAACACTATACAATAAAGTTCATATCCTCAACATGCTTGTCAATTGTTGAGCACTTTGTCCATCGCTTCGGTCCTTTACTTAATAGAACACTCTCTATAATATCTATATAAGGTATCTACCATAACCATTTCCATGGTAATCCTTCAACTTGATGCTCCTATGAACCACAACCCTTCAACTTGATGCTCCTATGAACCACAACAGCGAGGCGACTGGTATACTACATTAGTTGTGAAGTTATTCAGACCATGACTCCTGCTAGTTGTGTAACTCATTTGGTGAGATAGGGTTTATATATGTTTTATTATGCAATGCCTTATCACCATCTTGGTTAACAATTATTATACTTACATGGGTTATCCATAAATTGTCTTTCTGAGCACTTTGGCTTCATTGCTTTAGTTCATTCATGCTACGACTCCCATATTATCATAATCAATGTTGTATTATCCATTTCCATGAGAATCCTTCTACATGATGCACCTATCAACTACAACGGCGAGGCAACCCGTCTACTAAAGTAGCCGTGAGAACATCGTAACCACGAACTAGCAGTTGAAGAACTCACATTGACAAGATAGGGTTCATATAGATGTTTCCTTCTCAGTGAACGATTGTCCAGTGAACATACCATCTTACTTAACAAGTACCAGATAGTCAAAAAGTTTTCTTAAGCTTAATCTGGCATATCATATCTCCATTGTAATATCTGTTTTAAGTGTATAGGTCAGTCATCCATCTTTAGAGGTCTGTGGTTCGCAGTTCTGGCTAAACCTTATCGGCTTAAGTTACTTATCTGAATCCCATTTTAAGTTAACCCTCCCTTTACAGTGGAAGCCTTTGCTAATACTGCACACTGTTGCTTGTGCAGTATAAATAGTTATCATGACTATACTTTCTATGAAACTCCTAATACTAATTCTTTTTGCAGTTCCCCCCTGAGAAATTTGTCGAAACTATGAAGTTGATGGAGCACAGATATGGAGCCAAGGATTTCGTCACGGGGAAAGACACTAGCCTGCTGGCCCCGGGGACGTACTACCTCACCGAGGTCGATTCCTTGTATCGGAGATTCTACGCCAAGAAGAGCTCAGTTGATACTTCAATGGAGGCAAACGGTTCATTGGCGAACGGCCACTGATGTCGTCGCTATCGCAAGGCATCAGCGTCTAATAACCCAAAATCTCTCTTGGGCGCCCTAGAAATGTATGTGACTCGTGGGATTGTTCGTCACACCTTCGTTTACTACAGTATGGTGTAGGTCTTATACTCGTTCAAGTTACCAATAAACTTTTAATGTTTAGATTGGGATTTCTTTGAGATTTTGGTTATTGTTAGTTATGAACTGTTGATTGTTGATTGCAAGTTGACTAAGGGCAATTTGGTAGAAAGAAGCACTAGGATGAAAGCAAGGACCCTTGAGCCATAGGTGGAAAGAATTACCCTTAGGTCTCGTTTGATTCGCGGAAAGGAATGGAAAGAAAATCAATTTTTTGGTATTTTCTTTCCTTTAGGAAATTATAATTTTCATTGTTTTTTCTTTTTGATGTTTGAAAACGTCAAAGAAATTGGAAAGGAAAGTGAATACTTCAAGGTGGGAAAATGATTTCTTCCTTGCATGGATGTAATCATTTCTCCTAATTTTTCTTCTGTTGGGAATCATTTTTCTTTTCTCCTCAATTCCTTTGGCACCAAAATATATAAAATTTATAACTTTCCTTCAACCCCATGATTCCGCGAACCAAACGTGGCCTTAGAGAAGATTTTGGGTATGGTAAATAATTTGTACAACGCCAGTTGAGGTTTTGGACTACCAAATTTCACTATGCCTTAGGCCTCGTTTGGTCTGCGGAATCATGAGGTTGGGAAAGGAGAGTTATTTCTTTCCTGTGTTTGGATGTCAAAGGAAAGTATGAGAAAAGAAAAATGTTCCATACGGAAGAAAAATAAGGGGGAAAGTGTTGGTGTTTTTTGTTTTTAGACTAGGAAAGATAGTCCTACATCGGCTACATCAAATGGTAAGTATCTCAATATAATGCATTGCTTGTGTTGAGGTGTGCACATGAGGTGTGGTAGGGCACAAGTGTGTGCCATGTGGGAGTATTTTCCTAGAAGGAAAAATGATTAATTCCAACAAGGATGCAAGTTGATTTTTGTTGTGCGGACTTGGACTCGGACACGGACTCCAGGAAGTCTCGTGCATGCACGGAAGTGTTCGGGGGACAGGCGTGCACTGGCACCCTTCTATGCTGATTGTGGGATGATCTAAAATATCAAACTCTATTTTTGAGTATTGGTATTTTAGTCCCACATCGGATAGGAGATGAGGTGAAGTCTCACTCCACTCTATAAATAGAGCCCCTTGGCCTCCTTTGCAAGATGCACCAAGAAGAGAGTTAAAGGAGTCCGTAAAGTTCAGGAAGCCCGTTAAAGTCTCAAA
Source organism: Iris pallida (assembly GCA_029216955.1). NCBI lineage: Eukaryota > Viridiplantae > Streptophyta > Magnoliopsida > Asparagales > Iridaceae > Iris > Iris pallida. The sequence continues at coordinate 3,063,423 of JANAVB010011000.1, read as the reverse complement.
AATTGACTGACGAGCGTTTCAGAAGTTCTCTAAGAACTTGCTGGTTCATGGAAGCGGATCGTATATAGGCGAATCTTGCTTTGAGCAACCGTGATCTATTCACCCCAGCAAAGCTGCCTCTCTCTTTCTTCTTTCCTTCTCTTCTTCTCTGATTGTCACGACCCGTACCCTAAGTAGGGGCACGAGCACGTGGGTACGTCCAGTCTACGTCGCAGAATCGGCGGTAGAACGCTGTATAGGTCGTCTATAACATACAACATCTAGACACAATATAAAGGTACTTGTCATCTCCGCACGGAGGTATAATATGTCACAACTCAATCACAAGACATCTAAGGAAGATAGCACGAAAATATGAAAGATATGATAGAAGAAAAATAATAGAAAATAGATGCAAGATCCCACACAAGTTTATAGTTAAAAACATAACAGAAATCCCAAATAATATATATACTACAAGTCTGAAGTACTACCTGGATCACAGTCCAGGCAAGCCTATCTAACTAGTCTAAGCAGACGGTGCGTCCTCTAAGAGCACCGGCTCCACGGAAATATCCAAGTTGTACTCGCCATCTATGCCATAGCCATAGAAGGTCGAGCAGTCGGCCTCTAGATCATCTGTAAACATCAACGGGGTTATCCTGTCAGGATATGAGCAAGTACAAACACTAACAGCAGTTCCATATCAATTAACAAATTTTATAAGTGACAATTATAATAAAAAATAAGATGAAATATCAAGACAGAAAATATAAACAGGATATGTAAACTGGATATCATGTCATGGTATGAAATACAGGAATGTAGAATAGAACAGGAATATATGATGTATAAACGTAAACATAAAATGGTGCCATGAGATATTAGAGCGTTATGTGATCGGCTTGGGACACATGATCAGGCTATTATATTTGGCCCGGCTATCACAGGAAAATCTCAAGAAGGGTCAAGCCGGCCAACATGGAAAGCGAGCACAAGAAATATAAGATCTCGCTACACCCTACGTGCAGTGAGGGTGATGCAAGCACAAGAATAGTGACATGAGGGTATTGATCACATAACCTCTAATAACTCTCCATCCTCGAGTAGTATAATGGATCCGGACATGTCACGTCATGACACGGAATTCAAAACCAGGGGGCCAGCCCACTCCCAAATCGGCGTCTATACAAGTACAAGAAAAACAAGATCGAACAATGTACCAATATACCAGGAAAGTCCAGGAATAATATCTCATGACAGGATCCGACGTATACTAGTCCGTGAACCATCGTGTCGGGAATCAAGTAAGACACTGCAACTGAATCAGATATAGCAGATATCAAGACAATAAAAACTATCAGTGAATGTACTCGCTTGCGGTCCTGAACCGTTAGTGAGAATAGATGCTCAGAGTAATGTCACAGACCTAAAGATGAGATATCATGAGTTAATTAGGGTTTGACAGTGAATGGCATGATATTCTAGTTATGCCGTACAATCTAGGTCAATTTTAGTCAAGCTAAGTCAAACAAAGTCAAACTAGGTCAGTCAAAGTCAAACAAAGTCAAACTAGGTCAATCAAAGTCAAACTAGGTCAAAGGTTGACTTATAGTTGACTTTTGGTCAACTAGTCAACTCTGGTCAACTCTAGGTCAAACTAGACTAATGTTGACTAACAGTTGACTTTTGGTCAACTGGTCAACTCCGGTCAAGTTCTAGTCATTTCTAGGCTAATGGTTGACTTTCGGTTGACTTTTAGTCAAAATAGTCAACTATGGTCAACCGAGGTCAAAACTAGTCTTAGTATACTATTCCTAACATTTACCAACCAAGACATCCCGTATCTTGGTCAAAATGGTATCCCGATACCAATATCTTAGTTTAGGCCCATTACCTTAACATAGATAATTTACCTTAACTTCTAACCATCCTTACCCTTTACCTTGCCCTTACCCTAATGCAACTCCAATATCCTACTAAGGTATTGCAACACCTTACCCTCGTATCTCGATACCATATCTCGGTATCTTGATACCTTACCCTCGTATCTTGAAGGTATCTTAATACCTTAACTTGAAATAGGGTAAATCCCCTTTACCCTATGATACCAACTTGGTATCATAGATACCACTCCACACAAATCTAACTCTACATCTATAATCTAACACCAACTTCTAATATTAGACACCACTATAATATAATACCATATCTTAGTATAACTTACTTTCTAACATATCCAAATATCTTACTAACATTACCTTAACATATTATCCTAACTTATGAAACTAACATCTAACAATACCCTTCTAACACACTCAAACCTATCACTAAACATCACTCAAACCTCACACACACAGGGGTATATAGGGGGGGTTATATAGAGTGTTAAGTGGGGCTAAAGGAGGGTGAAATGGAGGGTGGGGGGTAGGGGGGAAGGTTAATGGCTGCTGTACAGCAGCTATTGCTGCTATGGTTGCTGCTGGAATGCAGTCCCCACAGGGGACTGCTGCTGTTGTTGTTGCTACTAGGCAGCAGCTCCCCCTTCCTCTCTTCACTCTCTTCTATCCTCTTCTCTAAACACAACACACACACATAACCCATATCATTCCTCCCCCTCTCTAAACACAACACACACACATAACCCATAACCACAAAGCCACAAGCAAACCCACATACAACAAACACACACTCAAGACCAATATATATATATATATATATATATATATATATATATATATATATATATATATATATACATGTATAAAAACAGTCCACTTATTAAATAGGCCTCAAAATGACAAGTAGAGGCTAAAATGGATCATGTAGGCTAAACCACTTGGATCTAACCATGAGTATCTAAATAGAAACAAGTCCAAACATATTAACCATGGTTAAACCACCCTCTAACAATTCTAAAACTGAATTTAAAACACAATTAAACCTATTAGGCATTCTATCAAACACATAGAGTGCCTCCTCTTGGAAACTCTCCATGGGGATACCAAAACTACCCCAACTTCCTAAAGATGACTCATGAGAGCCTCTAAATCCATACTAATGGTGGTTTATTCATGGGGGTGGTCCTAATGAATGTAAAACTAATTAAAATGGAAGGAAAATCAAAATAGAGAGCTGGTTATACCTATTGGGAGTCGGATTCCAATGATATCTCAAATGGACACGTTCCAACACGAAAACTCCTTGATATTGGACACCCTTCCTTGCTTCTTGCTCCCAAGCCTTGCTAGCACCTTCTCCTTGGTAGATTAGGTGGAATGGATGGAGATTGGATGGGTTTGAGAGATCAAAACCTAGAGGGAAGCTCTCAAGTTTTGGGGAAGAACTAAATTAGGGAAAAGAGGCAACTACCAAATGAAATGGAGAGAGGAATCCCAACCCTAAGTGGCCGGCCATATTCCCCCCTCTTGGGCTCTTTTGAAAAGTCCAATAAGCCCCTCCTTGTTCTTCTTTGGGTCAACTTCATTCATGTGAGAGTTTGGGGTCAAAAGGGTCAAGTTCTAATCTCCTAATGAGTTATTTAAGTCATGTAGGATTAGCCTAATTACACTAGACTAATTAGTGGGATTTGTGGGCCATGTCTAACTAATATTTGGGTCTCGACTAGAGTCTAAACTATCCAGGTCTCCAATACAAGTCGGAACAAGATGAAATTCGAACCCAACTTAAATAATCCCCAAATAACATTTTAATAAATAAATAATTCCAAAATATCAAAAAATAAAAAATAACAATTTTACCCTTATTTATGAAAACTGGGAGTTACACTGATCTAATCAGAAACTCCTTGTGGGCTTTTCGTCGCTGCTGCTGCTAGCAATTCGATTTGTACCTTCTTTTTAGAAGCATTACATTCGTTTGCTACGATAACGAAATTTTTTTAGATATTCGTTACACATAATCCTTCAAGGATCTCTGTAGTACACCTTCTTTGAAGAGTTGCTACGAAACATTATTTTTACAATCATTTCATTTCTCAGATTTCCATCAAAAATTATGCCTCGAGAGTAACAATCTCAAAGCAAGATTAGAAGATGGAAAACTCTCGTGCTTCTCTCATCGATACCAGCTTTAACAAGTTGGAGAAATTCGACGGAGAACATTTCTAAATCTGGAAGAGGAAGGTCATCCTTAATCTTCAACTCGTGGACGTAGACCATGTGTTGATTGAGGATGAACCGACGATTCCAGAAGGAGAAACTGCAGATGCTATTGCTGCTGCACTCGTCAAGCAGAGCAAATGGAAGAGAGAAAACATCATCTGAAAATTACTGATTCTCAATTCTATGGAAGACTCTCTGGCAGAGTCATATTCCAAGAAGGAGAAGGCCAAAGAGATCTGGGATTCTTTGGGTAAGCTATATGAAGATGACGAGAACAGGTCCAAAATCTTCATCGTGGAGAAGTACCATAAGTGGCTCTTCGAAGACGAGATGGTGATGCTACATTAAGTGAAAGAATTCCTAAAGTTGTGCCAGAAGTTGGATGATGAAGAGATGCCCCTCGTCGACAAGTTTGTCATTGGAGGGATAAGTCTCGAAACTTCCTGTTGGTTGGAGCAACTTCTATGCTAGAATGCATCGGAAGAAGCTGGACATTAGCTTGGAATATCTTATACAAGAGATCCATGTTGAGGACGAAATGCGATGTCAACAGAAGATGGACTCTCTGTCCAAACAACTGGCTAAGGCTAACTTGGTACAGACAAGAGAGTTCAAGGGGAAGCAGATGGCTTCTCATCACAAGAAGAAGGACTCCACTAATCTGAAAGTGAAGGGTCCTTCGTTCAAGCAACAGAAGTCCAAGTCCCACGTGACTTTCTTCAACTGTGGCAAGAAGGGCCACTACAAGAGTGAATGCAAATCCAAGCCCAAAAAAGTTGAGCAAGGTGAGCCTAGCAAGGTTTCCATGGTTTCTAACATTGTTGCTATGATTACTCAGGTCACAGCTGTGGGGGCTGACTCTGACTGGTAGATAGACATTGGTACGACCTGCTATGTCTGCTCTGGCACGGAATGGTTCGTCACGTACCAAGCAACTTCTGAGAAAGTTATCATGGCGAACCAGGCCCAAGCTGAAGTTCTGGAAATTGGGACTGTGGAGCTGAAATTACTTCCGAGAACACTCTGACGCTTCAAGGTGTGAAGCATGTTCCGGTGATTGCCAAAAACCTGATCTCTGGGAGCCTGTTTAGCAACGCAGGCTTGAGGATGGATATTAATGCTGGCCAGATAGTGATGTCCGAAAAGGGAACATACTTTGGAAAGGCTTTTTAAACCGAAGGAATATTTAAAATTTAGCTTATAAACCAGTCAAATGAAATCAATGCAATCGCTCGTTCTGATTATTCTCTTGATTTATGGCATAATAGGCTAGGACATGTTCATTGTAAAAGAATACATAAAATGTCTAGTCTAGGACTTATCTCCAAATGCGGGGGTAAGGTAGAGAAGTGTGAAGTATGTGCTCAGACGAAGATCACTAGAAAACCCTTTTATCGGGTCAATTGAAGCACAGATCTTCTTGAGTTAGTACACTCAGATATTTGTGACTTCAAGCAATTCTCTACAAAGGCCGGGATGAAGTACTTTATAACCTTCATCGATGACTTCTCAAAGTACGCGTTCGTCTACTTGCTCAAGTCTAAAGAGGAAGCGTTCGAGAAGTTCAAGGAGTTCAGAACCGAAGCTGAACGGCAAACTGGACAACAACTCAAAAGGCTAAGAAGTGATCGAGGCAGAGAGTATCGGTCTCATGAATTTACATCGTTCTGCAAAGAACATGGAATCATCAATGAGACTACTGCTCCATATTCATCTCAATCTAACGGAGTAGCAGAGAGAAAGAACAGAACGTTAACAAAAATGATGAACTCGATGTTGTTAACTGCGGGCCTTTCGAAATGCTACTGGGAAGAAGCTGCATTGACGACCACTTTTATTCTGAATAGAGTGCCATATGCAACTTCGGATATAACTCCTCATGAACTCTGGTTCAAAGTTAGACCTAACTTAAATGTCATTCGAGTATGGGGGTGTCTGACTTATGTCAAGCTCCCAGATCTGAAGATTCAAAAGCTGGAAACAAAGACTACGAGACGATCTTCTTGGGGTATGCCGAGAAGAGTGATGTTCGAAGATTCCTTAATATTGAATCAAATCATATCATCAAATCTCGCGATGCGGAATACTTTGAAGATAAGTTTACAATACACAAGAACATTGTTCTTACGGACATTCCGGAGAATGATGAAGGTGCAAAGGAGACTGAGAACTCTAATGAACCGGTAGTCCAAGATAAAGTTGTTGGTGAGGAGACAACAATTGAACCAGAACTCGCTGAGCCATTGACGAAGCGAGCAAGAAGACCAAAGAATTTTAGAGATGACTTCGTTACCTATCATGTGGAAGCAGATCCGCTTATATATGATGAGGCGATAAAGACCAGAGATGCTGTCTTTTGGAAGGAGGCGATAGATAATAAAATTGACTCAATCACTTCCAATAACACTTGGGTGTTGGTTGATTTACCTGAAGGAGCAAAACCTATCGGATGCAAGTGGATCTTCAAGAAGAAGATGAAAGCTGATGGAACCATTGACAAGTTCAAGGCCAGGCTAGTGGCAAAGGAGTTTTCTCAGAAGCAGGAGATCGACTATTTTGACACCTATGCTCCAGTAGCCCGGATGACAACCATCAGATTGTTAATTGCATTTGCAGTAATACACAAGCTGGTGATACATCAGATGGATATGAAAATGGCATTCCTAAATAGCGAGCTGACCGAAGAGATTTACATGCAAAAGCCAAAGGGATTTGTCGTCAAGGGTCTTGAAGACAAAGTTTGCAAGTTGGTGAAATCCTTGTACGGTCTTAAATAGGCTCCGAAGATGTGGCATGAGAAATTTGACAAGGTTATAAGGTCAAATGGCTACATGGTCAGCGAGACGGACAAGTGTGTATATACGAAGTTCGCTGATGGAAGAGGTATGATCGTTTGTCTGTACATGGATGACATACTGTTCCTAGGTACGGATATGGGCTGTGTCACGGAGACAAAGAAGTTCATCTCGAGCAAGTTTAGTATGAAGGACTTGTGTCACACTCACTTTTTCATATAAGGGTATTTTAGTCATTTGATTAATTGTATGATTTCCTGAATTTTAATAAGTAATATTAATTGGTAATTAGACTAACAACTTTTTTAACCTTATTTAGAGGCCCAATATGACTCATGAGACTTAATTTGATAACTAGAAACTTAATTTGGGCTTTCGGCCGAATTAGGAAACTTTTGGACTTAATTTAAGGGCTTAAGTCAATTGGCCTTTTTGCCTTTTGACTAATGGGCTTTTTAACTTAACTTAGAAGTGCATTTGGCCCATAAGCAAACCCTAACCCTAATCTAACTCCTCTTGGCCGACCATAGAGCAGCCCCCATCCCTACATAAGTATATGCATGGCTTTGCACCCCTTTACAAACCCTAATTTCTCAATTTCTCCAAAAATCCTATTTTCTCATCCGGCATCTGATTTGCGTTAAACGAATTGCGTTATGACCATTGGGAGGAGAGGAACTTGCTAGAGCATTGCTAGCAAGGATTTGGGGACGTTGGAGAAACTGGTCCTCAAAGCGCTCGAGGATTTACTTTCATTGAGATTCTAACTCTCAATAGGTAAACCTTGTTCTACCATTGTTTCTTCTGAATTTTCTTCATATTATCATGCATCTAGGTACCCTCGACCTGTAGGTTTAATTTTGTTCGATTTCGTGTCCGTTCGATAAGCGTATCGGACGTGTATCGGAGAGTTTCAATAGGTGTTCGACATAATTGCCCAATAAATTAAAATAGGTTAATTTCTAAAACTATTTATATGTTTTGATAGCCCTAGACATAAGGACCTTGAAACCCTAGTTTTCGACACGTTTTGGGCTTGTGTCCGTGTCCAAAACGGACACGAACACGCTGCACGAGGGGCCGTACACGACCCATGCATGCCCTGCTGTCTGTGCGTCATAACTCGACGCACAGGGCTCCATTTTACGTAAACTTTTATGGACGCGTGGGGGCAACCTCTGTCCATGTCTTCCTAAAATTTTACGATGTTTGGTGGAGCGTGGGCGAAGAAATCCGACGCGTACGGTTCAGCCCATACTGTGCATGCGGCTAAAAATTGTCGCTGATACGGCCATCGTACGCGAACATGACACATCGAGGACCAGTTCCAGGAGCACGAGCATGAAGCCCTATACCTAGGCTACCCAGGGACTCGATCCCGAGTCATGCCGTGTCTTGTGTCGCGAGCCACGTGGCTTGACACGCGCCCAAGGGCATGCACGCGCGCACAGGCCGCACGTGATCCGCGTGTCCTGTGTCGCATAGACACGACGTGGTATCGTGTCAGTGTATCCTAGATCTAGCCCGAGACCCTACCTAGCTACGTGCACGAGCACGAGGCTTCTTGCGTTGCGTACGACGTCCAATCGGGCGAAACGCACGTGCACATATATATTCCGACACGCGTATTTCTGTTTTCCGATACGCACTCCATGGACACGATACAGACATGGGTTCGACCCCGTGAGTACTTGAGCACATCACACACATAGATACCTTCGTGTTTGCCAAGTTTCGCGAGTTCTAGTTGTGTATATCGCGATTTGGGTCTCGAGTTGCGTTTCGGGTAATTTTGACATATATATTATTGAGTTGATTTGTCATATTTTGATTTTCTGATATTTTAGTTATAATTTCTGAGTTTATATCATAATAATTAGCTTCTGGACTTCTGAGTAGTAGTCTGTAGATTTACATCCAAATATTTCTATCATATATGTATATATATATCCCTTTTTCTCTTTATGTATATATATATATATATATATATATATATATATATATATATATATATATATATATATATATATATGTGTGTGTGTGTGTGTGTGTGTGTGTGTGTGTGTGTGTGTGTGTGTTTTGTCGAGTATATGTCGAAATACTTTGGATTCTCAAATCTGAAACTTCGATCTCTCTTCAGGGATTCACCTTCTTTTTCTTTCCTATGAATATATATACCTATGTTAGTGTATATATATGTTAGTGTATATATATATATATATATATATATATATATATATATATATATATATAGTGTATTCATATTTGTATAATATATATCTATCTTGTCTCAGATTTGACCCCTTGACATCCCTCACTCGACACACACACACAACCTCTTCTTCACAAGCTTAGGTGTATATATATAATACAGCGAATGGATACATATATATATATATAAAAAAAAAAAAAAAAAAAAAAAAATATATATATATATATATATATATATATATATATATATATATATATATATATATATATATATATACCAGAGTTGTCCCAGGGTTGGATATATATATATATATATATATATATATATATATATATAATATATATATATATATATATATATATATATATATATATATATATATATATATATATATATATAAGGGTTTGCTTTGAGTGTAACCTAGGGAGTATTGGGACATTTTAGGATTAGCCCAATCAGCCTAGATTAGTCGAGTTGACTGGCAAGTTGACCAAGTTGACAAAAGTCAACTTTGGGTCAAACTTGATCCAAATCGACTCAAACGAGCTTAGAATGACTCGATAACTTGTGTTTGACCTAAAAATTAGTAAACGAACTAGTTGACTTATAGTTGACCAGGTTTGACCAGAGTTGACCAGGTTTGACCAGAGTTGTCCAAGGGTTGACTTTGACATAGAAGGACCTAGAAGGACCTAGAATCATGTAGAACTGCATTGTAGACGTTTCTTATGATATTTTAGACTATGTTGTGACTTATGATTATTTTAAATAGGATTACATCACTCCAGTTCAGTTACACTTCCTCATCAGCAGCTTAGATTACCAGACGAGTACATTCTCTGACCGTTTCATACTTGTTTGGACATATTCACTTGTTATAGACTAGTTTACTTGATGCTGTCACGATGTTACCACGGATTAGTATTATATGGATCTTTTTATGCGATGTTATCCCCTCGGATACATCGGATATATTGTGCTCATGTACTTTATCATGTGCATCGTCTACTCCTTGTATTCGTATTTATTCATGTATACTCATGTGATATTCATGTACACTCATGATCATGTGAGCCTTCATATAGAAACCAATGGTACTCATGTGGACTAGCTATCCATGTGAGTCACTACTCTTTCATGTGCAATAACATAACTTGGACATATCCTTGTGTATTGATTGGGGCAGGGGGAGTATTTATTTGGTTATGTGACCTACACCCATCTCATATGCAACTCCAACCTAGATTTAAGTCATGTACAACCTAAGCCTGTTTACATAACCAAATATGTGCTCTAAATCACGTAGTTAGTTCAGTTTTCTTATCTATATCATATATATCTATTTTCACTATATCATGTTCCTCTTTTTATAGTCTCTCTACTATTTCTTTACAGTGTTTCATGTATATTATTCTATAGCTTGTTCATATTTTCCTTTTATATTATGAACTGTGTGAGAGATATGTATTCGTTCCTGTCCTGGTTGGACCTGTTAAAAATATTACAGATGATGAGGATTGCTGCGATACTTACTATGGAGCAGGCCTAGTTGACATAGGTGACCTGGACCCTCAGGAGGATCCAGCAGTCGCTGAGGACTTGCCATTAGCTTAGTCTAGACTTATCTTATTATCTAGCTTTATGAGACATTTGAGATTGTATTGAGATATTTTTTATGGTATGGTTTACACCGAGACATATTATTCATATTTGTGACTCTTTGTTGAGATTATCTTATCTTCTATTCCATCTTAGATATTGTGATTGAGTTGTACCTTATATATTGTTCTCCTTTCGGAGCATATTCCATATTATGTTAGATGTTGTGACCTAGGACAGCGTTCTACCGCCGACACTGCGGCGTAGGCTGGACGTACCCACCTCTCGTGCCCTTACACTGGGTGCGGGTCGTGACATCTTGGGGAAGCTGATGTGATCTTAGGGATCAAGATCATTCGGACAGACACTGGACTAGCGTTGTCACAGTCTCATTATGTTGAAAAGATGATCACTCGTTACGGATATCAGGATCTTCCAGGGATCGATACACCGTACAGGTGTGATCTGAAGTTGAAGCATAATTGAGGGGAAAGTGTCAGGCAGCTAGAGTATGTAAGCATAATCGAGAGTTTGATGTATGCTACTACTGCCATAATGCCTGACATAGCTTTCGCTATGCACTACTAAAATATAGCAAATTGGCGACGGAGGATTAGCGACGGATCGAATCCGTCGGCCATAGCGACGGCCTCACGACTACCTTGTGACTGACTACCGTCAGAAAGCAATGTATATTTTTTAGTTTTTTTGCGTCAAAATCAGTCTCACATCCGTCGCTAATTTGACGAAACATTAGCGACGGATTCATGTCCGATGCTAATATGTCGCATATTGTGGCGGCAAAATCTGAAATAAATGGCGCGCTAAATTAGCGTCTATGTGGCGACGGACGTTCCGTCGGTAATCTAGTTGGTATTTAGCGACTACCTACCGACGGATATATCCGTCGGTAATCCGTCGCTAAATACTGTAACCTAACTTAAATAGACCGACGGGGGGGGGAGGGGGGAATTTTTCATTCCCCCCAAAAAACTCTCTCTCTCTCTCTCTCTCCGGCGAGCTCTCTTCGACGGGTCACATTCTCCGGCGAAGCTCTCTCTGACGGGATACCTCTCTCTCAGGTATGCTCTCTCTCTTCCCTCTCTCTCTCTCTGTTTAGGGTTTCGGGTTGGTGGGGGGTCGGCTGTCGCTGGGGCCGGCGGGGTAGGCAGAAGGTTGTTGAAGGCGGGGGGCAGGGTAGGGTTTAGGGTTTTAGGGTAGGGGTAGGGTTTCGGGTGGGGGGGTGGGCCGGCTGTCGCGGGGGCCGATGGTGATGGGGGGAGGGAGGGGGGGGCGGGGGGGTGGATGGTGTTGGGTGCGTGGCGGGGTGAGGGGGAGGGGGTGAGGGGGAGGGGGTGGGTGTTTGCTGTCGGGGGGTGAGGGTGAGGGGGTGGGTGTTTTCTGTCGGGGGTGGGGGGAGGGGGTGTCACGTCCCGATCTGGAAAATCGCTCATCCTCGCTAGATTTTACCCGAATCATCGTCCTCGCTGGGGCGTGATGCTGCACGAGCCTGGAGTTGCGCTCGTGCAAGGCAAGATAACGATTCGCATTGTGATTGTCTCAAATTCGTAATATAAGCAGCGGAAGGAAACAAAGTATAACATAAGAATCTCTTTTATTGATAACAAAATGAAGATTACAAAGGCTCTGAATAGCCCAACATAACATGCCAATTGGCTACAACGCTCATGATCTCTCTAGCTCACAAAGGATTATATTGTTCCATACATTATGCCTCTTTATAGCCACCAAGTAGTCTTCGGCCGAACATCTCCATGTCGTAAGTCCGAACGCCTATGCGGTAGCTCCTCTTGAACGCCAAGGACTCCATGCCTCGGCACGTCCAAGCCAAGCCCCGCCCCGAGTCAATCATAACCTGAGCCTGCACATAAACTAGTGGAGGATTAGTGCTTTCATCCTCGCTTCGTACTGATCAAGACCCGCTCGCACCCAAACCAAACACTAAATGTATTTAGTGAACATGCATCTTAATTTGTGATCTTTCTATTTAGCCTTAGGATCAGTTTCATGGCAATGTTTATGTATAGCAACTTTATCATAACATGTCCACTACCGTGTTCCTGCAGCAGATACAGTTAGGCATAATATGAACATAAACTTACTGCCCGTCCACATCTCCGTACCGTTTTGCCTAGCCTGCAATGGTTAGAACTTAACATAAGAAATTATTCAGTTCGTGCAACCAACCATAAACTTAGCCATACGCATAAGGGTAGTAGGCCCTGCGCCTGCACCCAACTCAAATCTCAGCCCACCGGCCCTATCTATATGAAGGTCACGGTATTTCGCACCGTAATGGACTTGGCATCTCTTATGTGTAAGCCTACGATCACTTCGATACGGGTTGCTAGCCCAGTATCCGAAGGATCCCAAACTTACGGATATCATAGCTTATCACAGCACTGGACGGTCGCAATTCGTCCGAATGATGTGCACCATAAATACCACACATAATTCCCTCCTAGGCCGAACGGTCCCGGTGCCCCGGCGTAGCCGTCCGAGGGAAGCCGCACCCGTGTACGGGCCATCCGAGTCCATTGACCATGCAATACGTACCATAGCATACAAGTCATATCGTCCAACCAATCTCGTGTTCCATAAACATAGTCCCGCACCATAAACATATTCGCGTCTCATAAACATAATCCACTGTCCATATGGGGAGCTCCATCGGCGTTATGTCCCAACACATCCATATTGATGCACGACGCCCAATGGCTTAGTCATCTCGTATTCATAATCAACGCGTTCCATTCATAAGTTATTCACATAACCTAGTTCCGTAGTTACTTAGTCTTTTCGTAGCATAAGTGCCCGAGGGCACACTCAGCACCGTAATCAATGTTCTACGTCGAGTGTTCAATGTTCTCGGAGGTGTGCACGTGATGCACATCTCGATATTTTCTTTCAATGTTCTACAATCACCGCCCTACCGCGACCCGTGCACTTGATGCACGTCGCTTCAATTGTTCAATGTTCAATATTCTACCTTAGTGTTCAACACATACTTAGACCTTTTGTCGTCGAGTCACGCTCGCTAACTCGATAATCATCTTACGCATACAATGATATCTTTTATTAGACGTGAAGGAATAGGGAGAGCGAGAGTCAAGAACCCGCCCACCTTAAGTCGATACGCCTTGCCGTTTCGCTAAGTTGAAGCGGCTCGCTTCCATAACTTGGTCGCATAGCTAACTCTTGGACTTAGCCATTCCTTTGAACTACTCGGTTGATTTGGCCTATCGCGCCCATGCCACAATCCGTTGCAAGGCCATGATTTGGTTTCGCGGACACTTTATTGCATAAGACAAAATGCCGACCTCTTATCGTCCAGCGTAAAAGCATAGCCTGTACACCAGATCAACTAAAATTAGCACTTGCTCAATGGGACTTATCTTTTGCATCGGTTCAATTCATAGACAATCGACTCAAAGCTTATCTTTGGCCAACATAACTCTTGTATCGATTCGCATCGATACCTCATCGGGTCAACGCAACTCTTCGAGTCAACGACTCATCATAATGCACCGAACGGAGCGGGGCATTACATAATATACCACTCAAAACAAGGTTCGTCCTCGAACCGAAACCAACACTTAAGCCAAGTATCTCGCCAGATCGTTTTATGATCTTGTGCCACTATCGTTTGAATCATATAACTTAGTTTGGATCATACACATATTTTAGGCGTCCCACCAATATATGTATTTTAGCCAAGCTTAGTTGTAGGATATCGGGACAACTAACAAGCTCCACTTAAATTCTTAAGCACCAGCTATTTCGTACTCGACTTGGTCAGATCTTAGCACAAAATCCTAAAATTCTACATGCAAACATCTTCGCATATAACTTGATCCAAACCATAACTTCGATCTCATAAGTTTCTCGCTGGCCACCTAACACTCGCGTTACATCAAGTCATTGCTCATCCTATCACAACAATTCTCCGCAACGCCTATTCGCCCAACTGTTTTCTATCTTTCGCATAACTAAAGTCTTTTATATAGTCATTCATAAAATTTGGCCTTAACGACATAGACTAAGTCCACATGTCACAAATTCCTTTGCCCACAATCCGTACTAAGTCTCGCACGCAACTATTCCAACACGATCCATGTTCTCGAACTGCCTATGCATCGCGTCTGGGGCTACCCCCGCTAGGTAACTTACCCAGACATCATGTTTAATCTCTCCCGACACAAGAGGTCAACTTGAGTCTACAGTGCTCAAAGGCAACAATCTTTTCGACCCAAGGTCTCTTACGATATGTCCATCTCCTATTCTCGACCGAGTATGAATCCTTTACTCAATCTCGAATCAGTCCCAACTAGTTTGTCTCGTAACATAAATCATGCGCTCGAACACACATAACCTAATCGTTACTCAACCCGATCAACGACTTAACTCTTAGGGTCGTTCTACTATCCGTCGCTCTCGCACATTGCAAAATTCTTACAATCGCCTTACCGTATTACTACGCTAAGCACGTTCCTCAACATCTATTCGATCCAACATAACTTTTCTTGACCATATCGATTCTAGTACTCGCTAACTTTCGAGACACGATACTCGCTCGCTTAGACTTATCCTCAACATGCACTATATCATTCCTTATCCTCGACAAAATTTCTTATGCGACTTTCTTAGGGTCATCCTATGGGACTTCAACATTCACTTGATTTGGCGGTCAAGTCTTCTAGGGTCATCTGCCCCGAAACTACGCTCGATAATTGACGATCATCAACGAGGGACAGTTAACACGAACCATGCTATATCCTATCGCGGAGCCAAATCAATTTTTGACACTTCCTATGGAACTTTACCCAATCCGACATACTTTACCAATCCGCAATTTATCTATTCTCCCGCGCAACTGATGCACCGATAACTACTCGAATGACTTATGCGCCTGCGTGCCGTTAATACTCGAATCACTCATGCATTACAGTCGACTATCTTCGCTAGTCGTATGACATCTACTCTCCTCAGATCCAAGTTTACCTATTCGTGATCATAGTCTGACACATTCCATACTCATCAAACTATCCTCGAACAACTTTCGCATCAAACCACAAGTCAAATTCGATTTTGCCACGCCTTGCAAGTTCGATCATCCCCGCTGGATGAATCATCATACCAGCGCTCACGCGGAATGATCGCCCTTATTTGGCGTGACTCATGTGCGATGCTGGAGTTGCACTCGCATAAGACAAGAATGTCAACATAGTGGTTATCCACGAATCAATCCAGACACTTTCGATTTTATCCGAGTAACATCCGTCCACTCTTAAATTTTTTGAAGCACTCCTACTATTATCATCTCAATTGCCATAATTTAACTTGCATCTTATTCATCCAACAACAATGCTCAACATAATTTTCGTTCATTCGATCAGAGTATCCCCGAGTTATTGCATATCGTCTTTGATACGCCTCAATACCATCGTCGATATGCATAACTTGAATATCTTCGTCTCATATAAGCTCCAATTCGTTGCAATCACTGCCATCATCCGAACTCGAATATGAATCAAGTCTTGCACACATCCAGATCTATTCTGTTATAACTATCAATCATCATCACGACATGATTTCCAATTCATATATTCATTCTCATATCCCTAACTTGTACTTCCAATCGTGTTACCGACTCATCGTGCTAACCCAAATTCGTTCGCACGATTTCCCCGTACCTACTCAATTCATTCCGAATGGTTTTTGTACCGACTTAACTCAACTCGACCGAGTCGACTATTTCCTCGACGTAATATTTCTTTCGCTATGCTCCGTCTACCGTTCGACTCATACTTAAGAAACTCTCGTCCGATGTATCCTCCATGGATATGACTTTGCACATAATCGTTCGACTCAATTCATCAAGGCATATTCGCATCGACTTCTCTCAAGTCATTCCCACTCAAGTCTCGATACTACTCCGTCCGTTGAGGACAAACATATCGTAATAATACAATCGTCTCGACATAACCTATCGCTAGTCACCAACCGGCTTAACGTCGCTATCGCTAAGTGGTATTCCATATACCATTTAGGAATCGAGCCTATCATCATCAATACAACACCTTGCTACACTGATCGCTCAATTGGTATTACATATACCACTCGAAATCGAGTCATTACTCGACATCACATTCCGCATAGGTCCGACATCTAACTTCCAATCAACTATTCCGTATGGCGATCTTTCCGATCCCAGCTCTAGCGTTCGCTCAAGTTTGACATATATTCGATCTAACCGTACCATGGCGATCATATCGATCACACCCGCACATTCGCTTATTTACAGCTCAACGTGACATACGGCCAACATAAACGTTTTGCCTACTCAACTCAACTTAGCGACCAACTCGACTCGTACTATCGCATTCGCGATCTTTCAATCTCACTCGTTGTAACTCGTGCAACAACTCATTCTCGATACTTACGGTCTTTACTCAATCTCGCGCAACATATCGCTATCCATCCGCATAGCCATACAACACGCACCATACCATATTGACTCGTTGCACTGATGCAACCAACGATTTATGACTTGCTGCACTCCGTGCAACCAACAACACATAACCGTTCACATAGCAAAATAACCCGCATCGCCTCACATATCGACCCGTTGCACTTCGTGCAACCAACAACACATATCACCTCGTACTTCGTGCGACCAACAACACATAACTCCTTGTACTTCGTGTGACCGACAACACATATCATTACACTTCATGCAACCAACATCACCATATTCGTTGCACTTCGTGCAATCAACGACTCACAACTTTCTTGTACTTCAGAAAACCATAATCTCATAACCCGTTGCACTTTGTGCAACCAATATTCTCCGATGGCACTCAGAGATGACGTGATAGTCACGACATACTTGTGGCAGACGTATTCACTTAATATAGACTTATTGTATGGAACATCCAATGTAGCGTCGAGCAGATCCATAAGCTATGCGGTTGCAGAAACAACTTTAGAGTCAACTGAATTCGATAACGAAGCAACTGAGGGTCAAAGAGATTCATGCACGGCCCAGAGGATGGAACCGCTCTGATACCAACTTATCACCCCCCGATCCGGGAAATCGCTCGTCCTTGCTAGATTTTACCCGAATTATCGTCCTCGCTGGGGCGTGATGCCGCACGAGCCTGGAGTTGCGCTCGTGCAAGGCAAGATAATGATTCGTATAGTGATTATCTCAAATTCGTAACATAAGCAGCGAAAGAAAATAAAGTATAACATAAGAATCTCTTTTATTGATAACAAAATAAAGATTATAAAGGCTCTGAATAGCCCAACATAACATGCCAATTGGCTACAACGCTCATGATCTCTCTAGCTCACAAAGGATTACATTGTTCCATACATTATGCCTCTTTATAGCCACCAAGTAGTCTTCGGCCGAACATCTCCATGTTGCAAGTCCGAACGCCTATGCGGTAGCTCCTCTTGAACGCCAAGGACTCCATGTCTCGGCACGTCCAAGCCAAGCCCCGTCCCGAGTCAATCATAACCTGAGCCTGCACATAAACTAGTGGGGGATTAGTGCTTTCGTCCTCGCTTCGCACTGATCAAGACCCGCTCGCACCCAAACAAAACACTGAATGTATTTAGTGAACATGCATCTTAATTTGTGATCTTTCTATTTAGCCTTAGGATCAGTTTCATGGAATATTTATGCATAGCAACTTTATCATAACGTGTCCACTACCGTGTTCCTGCAGCAGATACAGTTAGGCATAATATGAACATAAACTTAGTGCCCGTGCACATCTTCGTCCCGTTTTGCCTAGCCTGTAATGGTTAGAACTTAACATAAGAAATCATTCAGTTCGTGCAACCAACCATAAACTTAGCCATACGCATAAGGGTAGCAGGCCCTGCGCCTGCACCCAACTCAAATCTCAGCCCACCGGCCCTATCTATATGAAGGTCACGGTGTTTCGCACCGTAATGGACTTGGCATCTCTTATATGTAAGCCTACGATCACTTCGATACGGGTTGCTAGCCCAGTATCTGAAGGATCCCAAACTTACGGATATCATAGCTTATCATAGCACTAGACGGTCGCAATCCGCCCGAATGATGTGCACCATAAATATCACACATAATTTTCTCCTAGGCCGAACGGTCCCGGTGCCCGGCGTAACCGTCCGAGGAAAGTCGCACCCGTGCATGGGCCATCTGAGTCCATTGACCATGCAATACGTACCATAGCATATGAGTTATATCGTCCAACCAATCTCGTGTTCCATAAACATAGTCCCGCACCATAAACATATTCGCGTCTCATAAACATAATCCACCGTCCATATGGGGAGCTTCGTCGGCGTTGTGCCCCAACACATGTATATTGATGCACGACACCCAACGGCTTAGTCATCTCATGTAACACCCAGTTTTTCCAGATGAGGGTAATTTTGAAATTTTGTATTTTAATTTATTTAATTATGGTATCTAAAATTTTATATAATTTTTATTAATTTTTAATCATTTTAAAAACTATTTTAAAACATGACTTATGAATTGGGGTCTTGCTAGTATTTTGTTTATCATTTCAAGATTGAGGGATATTTTAGTCATTTTTGTAATTTTGGAAATTATTTGGAATTATTATGTATTATTTTGAATCATTAGAATTTATATGATTTTTAGAGATTTTTAGTATAATTGATTTTGGTGTTTTAGTTGACTTTGACTTATGTTGACTTTTGAGACTAACCTAGTGGCTAACCTAGGTCATGACTATGTGATTAGGATATGGAACCCTAGGTTGACTTAAGTTAGTGATAATTAAACCATAGAATTAATTTGGTGGAAATAGGATTTAAATTGTTTAAGGAATGGCTTGTGATTTCACAAGTCATGACTTGTGACTAAAGGCTTAATAGCCCATTGGCCCACACCATGAACCAACCCTAACCCTAATCAGCCCATGGCAGCCACCTAGGGCTATTTCCCCTATAAATAATCTCTTCATTTAGGGTTCTTGCCTCTTTATTGAGTTTCAACATTTTGAAGAAAGGAAAGGTATAGGAATCTTCCTCAAGCCCTAGTTTCTTTGTTTTAATTCCTTTTTCCCTCTAGTCTTTTGCATTAGTTCCTAATCCACCTCTACTTGCTGTCAATGGAGAGGAATCTCAGGTTTGGGCCAATTTGGAGCACTTGGCCATCAAGGAGAAAACCCCCTTTTGAAGCTTTTTCATGCAAATTGCACATATAGGTAACTTCCTATTCCTTCCATAGATTTTCATTTTCTTTGCATGGATAGGAAGCCCTAGGTGTTCTCTCTCTGTAGGAATAGGTTTTGCTAGGTTTCGTGTCCTTTACGTGTCCGTATCGGACACGTATCATGACACGTGTGTATGTGTTTGATGAAATATCACTTAGGAATTTATTTTCGATTTTTGAAATTATAATTACATGAATTGATAGATCTAAGGATGTACATTAATTATTGTGAAGGATGCTAGGTATTTTAGTGTCATTTTGTGTCACTTTTTGGTGTTGGACACGCGTGCACGACACGAGTGCACTGTCCTGCTACTCGGGCACGATATCTCACTGTATAGGACACGTCGGGACACAAAATTTTGTGGAAATGTTGGGGCAATCACTGACACTATGCTCCCAAAATTTGGGAGCATATGGTTCACTACACGCGGAGAAATCGCACGCGCACGGATTTGACACTGTGTACACAAGCGCAGAAATCGCGTCTGATACGCACGATTAAATCGGACACGACACGGTCTAGACCCGATTCAGGGTATCTATTCCCTAGCCCTAGACCCACTCTAACACTGGACATGGACACGACTCTTCTCGTGTTGTGTGTCGAGTCCTATTGGACTCGACATGGCTGTACGAGGCAGTTCTTACTGCCAGTTTCAGTTGATATCCCATTTCGAAATTGGACACTTCGTGTCCATTTTTTGGGACACGAATGGACCCTTAGACACGTATACTTATAGAGAACAATTTTGTACACCTATTTTGAACTTTTAAAAGGGTTTATGTGAATATTGGATTCGAAATTGGGTTTTTCCCATGTCTCTGATACATTAGGACTGAAATGGGGAAAATTGTTCTAAATTTCGATTTTGTATTCTCACTGTGATGTGGGTTATATATGGGATTTGTTTTTAGGCTTTGTGTATGAAATTGCACTGATTAGAAAATGGTAATTCGATTATTGAAGTTCACTTTCATTGTGTAGGCATTTTACTGAAACCTGAAATTCATGAATACCCTGAAAATTCCTGAGTTTAATTCCTGTTTTTTTACTGATTTGATGTTAATCTACCATGTTTAATTCATGTACACGTGTACTAGATTACTACAATGTTGATTTGAATGATTAGTGTTAGGTTTTGGTTCTCGAATTTGATTTTTTGATGTTGAATTGATACATGTGTTAACTGTGATATTTCACTAAATTTCCTGAATTTGCACAGGACATAAATACCTGAGAATATGTGTATTAACCTGAGTTACTTTTCCAGTTTTCCCATTACTCTAGAATATGTGTAAACCTGGGTATGAGTTTTGGGTTTGATTGTTTGGTCTTGTTTAGAGTTCAATAAACTGAGATTCAAACTGAGAGATGTAGACACTTTTGCACACATGAGTAGAACCTGAGAGCTCCCTCACACACATACCACCCTCTTCACATTCCTGTCACATTGGCTAATTTACTTGAGACACAACACCACTCTAACCTATGCAACTGAAACCTGTGTGACACATTTTTTTTTCACATTTTCCTTTCCAATATCAGGTGGTTGGGTGTATGGTTTTGATTTTGAATGTAAATACTTGAGAGTTCATCATGTAAACTGAGTTTATATTGCATTGAGTTCCTGAAATTCCTGTGCACACCTCACTGATTTTCCAGGAATTTCCTACACTGTTTTCACATGTTTTCACACACCAAGTCACTTGACACTTTGGCACACATGCTCTCATGACTTCACACACCACAGTTGCTCACTGTTCTCTCTGTTTATTCAAGTACTTTATACACTGTCATGTACACATTGGCTCACCCTCGCATGCCTTTGGCTGTACACACATGTCCCCTCTAGCCCTTTGACACACACCCTCACATTCACTCATGACACATACACCCTCTATCTAGCACACACACACACACACTTGAACACTCTGTGTCACCCACTTTCTCATACCATTCACACACACAAAATTGAACTCTAGAAACCACACATTTTTCTGTCATATTCCTACCACACAGTTTTCACACACACACTGTACACATGCCCCGCACATATAAAACTTGAGAATAGTGTAGGATTAATATGATATGAACTCCTTTCCTTTTTACTGGGTTTTGTTTTGATATAAAACCTGAGATTAGTATAGGTTTATTGGTTGATTTCCTTTTCATTTTTCCTGAAATCTGGAACCCAATTACATGTGGCATTGCCACTGTGAATTGCACATTCCTAAGAATATTACACACCCATACACACACTGGAAATCGAATTCCTAAGTCACACTGAGTTATCCTCAGTTTTTTACATGTTGAATTGTTAGTTTAACAAATGCTTTAACTGCTAACTGTCATCTAAATGTTACTGTCAATATGATTTCATATAAACTGTCAACCTCATATGTATTTCCTGTCACACTACACTAGCTAAACACATTCAACACTCTCACACATCTCCTACACACACAATCTCATGTAACTAACACACTACGGCCTATATCCCATGTACCATGCCACACCCTCACAACACTACACATAGACACATACTCTAGTATAGACACCCACATTTCCATGATATGTCCTTTCCCTCTCTCTTTGTGGATACAATATATATATATATATATTTCTATTTATGTTTTGAGCCTATTTTTATATATATATATATATATATATATATATATATATATATATATATATATATATATATATATATATATATATATATATATATATATATATATATATATATATGAGATGGTTCCTAATGAATAGAAATTATAACCAAATGTAATGTATATAGATATGTATATGTCTCTATGTGACCTTGAATGCCAAGTTGAGTATGTATTCATGGTAGGGTTAGATGACTTGTTGACTTTATAATGAATGTGTGTGTGTTGGCTTGGCTTAGGCTTGAATAGCCTTGAAATGGCATGTATTAGCTAGTATAAGCTTGTGTGTCCTAGTATAGACTAAGCTAGACTTGTTTAGACTAGTTTAGACTTGGTGGACCTAGTTTGACCTAGTTTGACTAGTGTGGTTGACTAGAGTTGACCAAGTGTTGACTTTAGTCTAGTTTGACCTAGACATCATACAGATGCATTGTAGATTACTATTATCATCCCCTGTATACATCTTGACTTGTGTTGCTCTAACTAGGAGTCAGGTATCTCATCTCGGACAGTACATTTACTTCAGACATTCGGATACGAGACGAGTACATTCTCTGATCATTTCATATCCTGCTTAGAATTATTTCCTACATTAAATTACTTTACTTGTGCTGTCACGACATTATCACGGATTAGTACTATACGGATCTTGTACTCCTGTGCTTTCACCATACATGTACAACTTTTTAGTATAGATCATGTACAACTCTGTAGTGTAGATCATGTACAACTCTGTAGTGTAGATCATGTACAACTCTGTAGTGTAGATCATGTACAACTCTGTTGTGTAGATCATCTACAACTCTGTAGTGTAGATCATGTACAACTCTTTAGTGTAGATCATGTACAAATCTGTTCCGTTCACATGTGCTATTCTGTACTCTGACTCACTAGCCACTATTAGTTCCTTACTTATAGTAGATATTTCTATTACAGTTTTCTTTCTCTGTTTACATACTGTATTCTTCAACACCTGTATCTTACTTTACTGTATGATTATATTTTCTAACCTGCTATGAACTGTTGAGATGTATTGTGCTCGCTCCCGTCCTGACTGGACCTGTTGAAAATTTTACAGAGGATGATGAAGAACCCTGCACCCTTACTTGGAGCTTGCCTAGTTGACACTCGCGACCTGGACCCCTGGGGAGGTTCAGGCAGCTGCTCAGGATGATATCTTGCATAGTATAGATAGCTTAGATTGTTCTTCTTTTTATGTTTAACTGTTGTCTTTATTTTCAGAGTTGTATATTTTAGAGATGTTGAGACTTGTTATTTCTTCCTATTGTACCTCAGTTGAGGATTCTTTTATCTATTTTATCGTGCCATATTCTATCTCTAGATTGTGATTTAGTTGTACCTCTGTGTTGGCCTCCTTATGGAGAGCATTCATATTATGTTAGTTATAGTTCATGACCTAGAACAGCGTTCTACCGTCGACACTGCGGCGTAGGCTGGGCGTTGTTACGCTCTCGTACCCTCACAGTGGGTGCGGGTCGTGACACATTTTTAGTGGTGGCCCATGCAGGTCGAGTTTATGTAGTGGTATTCGAACTAGAGTATCATTACAGCCTGCAGTAGGATTAGGATATTTTTTTTGGGGTACTCAATAACATTAGAAAAAACTCTTAATCAGATTCCTTTTATCCAATTGCTGTTTATTGTTTTTCCTTTGTATATAAACTGTCCTTCCTTGATTTTTTGCTTCATTATCAGTAATTGCTTCTTGGTTTGATCCGTCTTCATGATGGTTATGAAGACGATCTCATCGCTTCGGTTCGGGGGATACTATCGAGAGGCTGGCCACCTCTCGTCCTGTTCATCAGGGCCTCGAGACCGCAGCTCCTGTTGTGCCGACTCAGGTTGGCATTTCTGCTACATTGGAGGTGTACCTCTATCTGTACAGAGATTTTCTTCCATCATTTCTGATTTCTCTCAGCAGCGGTGATTCATGCAGCATCAGCAGCAGACCAGGAGAAACTAGCAGGGCGAGCTATCGTCAGGACAGTCAAGGATGCACAGGCCGTTGGAGATCTAGTTGCAGGTTCCGTTCTTTTGATTTTATTTTTTCAATTTCCTCTTATAGCTGTCTTGAAATTCGATTCTCCCTGTTCCTTGTTGATTTATCAATTTTGTCCTGTTGTTTTTGGTGTTATGTGGATTTTCTTTTGAGATAAATCATATGGGCTAGGTCACCTAAATCATGGGATCTAGAATCTTCGATAGTCGTGATAGTTGGCATAGTGAGGACACGTAGTCAGACTTTGGATGTATTTTTCGGGTATGAGAATTTAAGGTTTTTGCCGTCGCATGCGGCAATGCAAAAATTTTAAATACCATGAACCTAAGGGTACGTACCTTACTCAAGGACTCTGTGATTATCGTAGCCTTTCTCACTAGCATGATGAAGACTCTGGACAACATGATCTTGGACAGATGCATATGATTAACAGGTTACATCTTGAGAAGGTTTAAAAACATCATACCCTTCTGTTGTTGTAATAACTTAGGAATAGGGATATTTAGTTTGTAGAGCTTGTTCATAGGTAGTTCCTTCATAGTATATAGATATGGTGACTTGTAGAGTATCTGTACCCTAGAGGTGATAGTTAGCATTGGTGCTAGAATAGTAATCCATTGCAGATAATTTTCTGTTATTATGATACCAACCAGTTACGTATAGGATGTTAGTATGCCATACAACCTTGATGATTTATTATAGTTTTCCCTTATCCTTCCAGTAAGGCACCCAGTGACCAGAGCCTGACCATGAGTATAAGTTGTAGTTCACCTAAGACTAAGAGGCCTATATATAGATGATATACTTAGGATATATGTGATGGGTTGTTGTTCTTGAGATTATGTATATGTGGTAATTGGGATTGGTGTGCTTAGCTTGCGGGTATTTATTATGGGTGACTTGATAGGATTTGGAAGGTTAAGAGCTAGCCTAATATAGAGTTTTCTTTGCAAATCCCTAGTTGCCAACACTAGGTAGCTAGCATAGGTAAATCCTAAGAAGTTGACCAGTTGATGACCAAGTATTAGGGTGAAAAAAATTGACTAGTGATTGACCCTTGACTATGATTGACCTAGAAGAGGGTGCGATCATCTTAATTTCGAGGACAAAATTTTATAAGGTAGGTAGGATTGTAACACCAGCTTTTCCAGATGAGGGTAATTTTAAAATTTTGTATTTTAATTTATTTAATTATGGTATCTAAAATTTTATATGATTTTTATTAATTTTAATTATTTTAAAAACTATTTTAAAACGTGACTTATGAATTGGTGTCTTGCTAGTGTTTTGTTTATCATTTCTAGATTGAGGGGTATTTTAGCCATTTTTGTAATTTTGGAAATTATTTGGAATTATTATGTATTATTTAGAATCATTAGAATTTATATGATTTTTAGAGATTTTTAGTATAATTGATTTTGGTATTTTAGTTGACTTTGACTTATGTTGACTTTTGAGACTAACCTAGTGGGTAACCTAGGTCATGACTATGTGATTAGGATATGGAACCCTAGGTTGACTTAAGTTAGTGATAATTAAACCATAGAATTAATTTGGTGGAAATAGGATTTAAATTGTTTAAGGAATGGCTTGTGATTTCACAAGTCATGACTTGTGACTTAAGGCTTAATAGCCCATAGGTCCACCACCATGAACCAACCCTAACCCTAATCAGCCCATGGCAGCCACCTAGGGCTATTTCCCCTATAAATAATCTCTTCATTTAGGGTTCTTGCCTCTTTATTGAGTTTCAACATTTTTAAGAAAGGAAAGGTATAGGAATCTTCCTCAAGCCATAGTTTCTTTATTTTAATTCCTTTTTCCCTCTAGTCTTTTGCATTAGTTCCTAATCCACCTCTACTTGCTGTTCATGGAGAGGAATCTCAGGTTTGGACCAATTTGGAGCACTTGGCCATCAAGGAGAAAACCCCCTTTTGAAGTTTTTTCATGCAAATTGTACATATAGGTAACTTCCTATTCCTTCCATAGATTTTTGATTTCTTTGCATGGATAGGAAGCCCTAGGTGTCCTTTCTCTGTAGGAATAGGTTTTGCTAGGTTTCGTGTCCTTTACGTGTCCGTATCGGACACGTATCATGACACGTGTGCATGTGTTTGATGAAATGTCACTTAGGAATTTATTTTCGATTTTTGAAATTGTAATTACATGAATTGATAGATGTAAGGATGTACATTAATTGTTGTGAAGGATGTTAGGTATTTTAGTGTCATTTTGTGTCACTTTTGGTGTTGGACACGCGTGTACGACACGAGTGCACTATCCTGCTACTCGGGCACGATATCTCACTGTATAAGACACGTTGGGACACGAAATTTTATGAGAATGTTGGGGCAATCACTGACACTATGCTCCCAAAATTTGGGAGCATATGGTTCACTACACGCGAAGAAATCGTACGCGCACGGATTTGACACTGTGTGCACACGCGCGGAAATCGCGTCTGATACGCACGATTAAATTGGACACGACACGGTCTAGACCCGATTCAGGGTGTCTATTCCCTAGCCCTAGACCCACTCTAACACTGGACACGGAAACGACCCTTCTCGTGTTGTGTGTCGAGTCCTATTGGACTCAACATGGCTGCACGAGGCAGTTCTTACTGCCAGTTTCAGTTGATATCCCATTTCGAAATTGGACACTTCGTATCCAGTTTCCTGGACACGAATGGACCCCTAGACACGTATACTTATAGAGAACAATTGTGTACACCTGTTTTGAACTTTTAAAGGGGTCTATGTGAATATTGGATTCAAAATTGGGTTTTTTCCATGTCTTTGATACATTAGGACTGAAATGGGGGAAAATTGTTCAAATTTCGATTTTGTATTCTCACTGTGATGTGGGTTATATATGGGATTTGTTTTTAGGCTTTGTGTATGAAATTGCACTGATTAGAGAATGGTAATTCGATTATTGAAGTTCACTGTCACTGTGTAGGCATTTTACTGAAACCTGAAATTCATGAATACCCTGAAAATTCTTGAGTTTAATTCCTTTTTTTTTTACTGATTTGATGTTAATCTACCATGTTTAATTCATGTACACATGTACTAGATTACTACAATGTTGATTTGAATGATTAGTGTTAGGTTTTGGTTCTCGAATTTGATTTTTGGATGTTGAATTGATACATGTGTTAACTGTGATATTTTACTGAATTTCCTGAATTTGCACAGGACATAAATACCTGAGAATATGTGTATTAACCTGAGTTACTTTTCCAGTTTTCCTATTACTCTAGAATATGTGTAAACCTGGGTATGAGTTTTGGGTTTGATTGTTTGGTCTTGTTTAGAGTTTAATAAACTGAGATTCAAACTGAGAGATGTAGACACTTTTGCACACATGAGTAGAACCTGAGAGCACCCTCACACACATACCACCCTCTTCACATTCCTGTCACATTGGCTAATTTACTTGAGACACAACACCACTGTAACCTATGCAACTGAAACCTGTGTGACACATTTTTTTCACATTTTCCTTTCCAATATCAGGTGGTTGGGTATATGGTTTTGATTTTGAATGTAAATACTTGAGAGTTCATCATGTAAACTGAGTTTATATTGCATTGAGTTCCTGAAATTCCTGTGCACACCTCACTGATTTTCCAGGAATTTCCCACACTATTTTCACATGTTTTCACACACCAAGTCACTTGACACTTTGGCACACATGCTCTCATGACTTCACACTCCACAGTTGCTCATTGTTTTCCCTGTTTATTCAAGTACTTTATACTCTGTCATGTACACATTGGCTCACCCTCACAAGCCTTTGGCTGTACACACATGTCCCCTCTAGCCCTTTGACACACACCCTCACATTCACTCATGACACATACACCCTCTATCTAGCACACACACACACACACACTTGAACACTCTGTGTCACCCACTTTCTCATACCATTCACACACACAAAACTGAACTCTAGAAACCACACATTTTCCTGTCATATTCCTACCACACAGTTTTCACACACACACTGCACACATGCCCCGCACATATAAAACCCGAGAATAGTGTAGGATTAATATGATATGAACTCCTTTCCTTTTTACTGGGTTTTGTTTTGATATAAAACCTGAGATTAGTATAGGTTTATTGGTTGATTTCCTTTTCCTTTTTCCTGAAATCTGGAACCCAATTACATGTAGCATTGCCACTGTGAATTGCACATTCCTGAGAATATTACACACCCATACACACACTGGAAATCGAATTCCTGAGTCACACTGAGTTATCCTCAGTTCTTTACATGTTGAATTGTTAGTTTAACAAATGCTTTAACTGCTAACTGTCATCTAAATGTTACTGTCAATATGATTTCATATAAATTGTCAACCTCATATGTATTTCCTGTCACACTACACTAGCTAAACATATTCAACACTCTCACACATCTCCTACACACACACAATCTCATGTAACTAACACACTATGGCCTATATCCCATGTACTATGCCACACCCTGACAACACTACACATAGACACATACTCTAGTATATACACCCCGTATTTCCATGATATGTCCTTTTCCTCTCTCTTTGTGGATACAATATATATATTTCTATTTATGTTTTGAGCCTATATATATATATATATATATATATATATATATATATATATATATATATAAAATATATATATATATATATATATATATATATATATATATATATATATATATATATATATATATATATATATATGAGATGGTTCCTAATGAATAGAAATTATAACCAAATGTAATGTATATAGATATGTATATGTCTCTATGTGACCTTGAATGCCAAGTTGAGTATGTATTCATGGTAGGGTTAGATGACTTGTTGACTTTATAATGAATGTGTGTGTGTTGGCTTGGCTTAGGCTTGAATAGCCTTGAAATGGCATGTATTAGCTAGTATAAGCTTGTGTGTCCTAGTATAGACTAAGCTAGACTTGCTTAGACTAGTTTAGACTTATTGGACCTAGTTTGACCTAGTTTGACTAGTGTGGTTGACTAGAGTTGACCAAGTGTTGACTTTAGACTAGTTTGACCTAGACAGCATACAGATGCATTGTAGATTACTATTATCATCCCCTACATACATCTTGACTTGTGTTGCTCTAACTAGGAGTCAGGTATCTCATCTCGGACAGTACATTTACTTCAGACATTCGGATACGAGGCGAGTACATTCTCTGATCATTTCATATCCTGCTTAGAATTATTTCCTGTATTTAATTACTTTACTTGTGTTGTCACGACATTATCACGGATTAGTACTATACGGATCTTGTACTCCTGTGCTTTCACCATACATGTACAACTTTTTAGTGTAGATCATATACAACTCTGTAGTGTAGATCATGTACAACTCTGTAGTGTAGATCATGTACAACTCTGTAGTGTAGATCATGTACAACTCTGTAGTGTAGATCATGTACAACTCTTTAGTGTAGATCATGTACAAATCTGTTCCGTTCACATGTGCTATCCTGTACTCTGACTCACTAGCCACTGTTAGTTCCTTACTTATAGTAGATATTTCTATTACAGTTTTCTCTCTCTGTTTACATACTGTATTCTTCAGCACCTGTATCTTACTTTACTGCATGATTATATTTTCTAACCTGCTATGAACTGTTGAGATGTATTGTGCTCGCTTCCGTCCTGACTGGACCTGTTGAAAATTTTACAGAGGATGATGAGGAACCCTGCACCCTTACTTGGAGCTTGCCTTGTTGACACTCGCGACCTGGACCCCTGGGGAGGTTCAGGCAGCTGCTCAGGATGATACCTTGCATAGTATAGATAGCTTAGATTGTTCTTCTTTTTATGTTTAACTGTTGTCTTTATTTTTAGAGTTGTATATTTTAGAGATGTTGAGACTTGTTATTTCTTCC
Organism: Iris pallida; assembly: GCA_029216955.1. Classification (NCBI taxonomy): domain Eukaryota; kingdom Viridiplantae; phylum Streptophyta; class Magnoliopsida; order Asparagales; family Iridaceae; genus Iris; species Iris pallida. The sequence goes on along the minus strand of JANAVB010011000.1, from coordinate 3,032,838 downwards.
TGTTGTACCTCAGTTGAGGATTCTCTTATGTATTTTATCGTGCCATATTCTATCTCTAGATTGTGATTTAGTTGTACCTCTGTGTTGGCCTCCTTATGGAGAGCATTCATATTATGTTAGTTATAGTTTATGACCTAGAACAGCGTTCTACCGTCGACACTGCGGCGTAGGCTGGACGTTGTTACGCTCTCGTACCCTCACAGTGGGTACGGGTCGTGACATCTCGTATTCATAATCAACGCATTCCATTCATAAGTTATTCACATATCCTAGTTCCGTAGTTGCTTAGTCTTTTCATAGCATAAGTGCCCGAGGTCACGCTCAGCACCATAATCAATATTCTACGCCTAGTGTTCAATGTTCTCGGAGGTGTGCACGTGATGCACATCTCGATATTTTTTTTCAATGTTCTACCATCACCGCCCTACAGCGACCCGTGCACTTGATGCACGTCGCTTCAATTGTTCAATGTTCAATGTTCTACCTTAGTGTTCAACGCATACTTAGACCTTTCGTCGCCGAGCCACGCTCGCTAACTCGATAATCATCTTACGCATACAATGATATCTTTTATTAGACGTGAAGGAATATGGAGAGAGAGTCAAGAACCCGCCCACCTTAAGTCGATACGCCTTGCCATTTTGCTGAGTTGAAGCGGCTCGCTTCCATAACTTGGTCGCATAGCTAACTCTCGGACTTAGCCATTCCTTTGAACTACTCGGTTGATTTGGCCTATCTCGCCCATGCCACAATCCGTTGCAAGGCCACAATTTGGTTTCGCGGACACTTTATTGCATAAAGCAAAATGCCGACCTCTTATCGTCCAGCGTAAAAGCATAGCCTGTACACCAGATCAACTAAAATCAGCATTTGTTCAACGGGACTTATCTTTTGTATCGGTTCGATTTATAGACAATCGACTTAAAGTTTACCTTTGGCCAACGTAACTCTTGCATCGATTCACATCGATACCTCATCGGGTCAACGCTACTCTTCGAGTCAACGACTCATCATAATGCACCGAGCGGAGCGGGGCATTACAGGGGGTGGGGTGGGGGTTTGCTGTCGGGAGGGGAGGGGGTGGGGTGGGGGTTTGCTATCGGGGGGTGAGGGGAAGGGGGTGGGTGTTTGCTGTCGGGGGGGATGGGGTGGGGTGGGGTGGGGGTTTGCTGTCGGGGGGTGAGGGGGAGGAGGGTGGGTGTTTACTGTCGGGGGGGAGGGGGTAGGGTGGGGGTTTGCTGTCGGGGGGTGAGGGGGAGGGGGTGGGTGTTTCCTGTCGGGGGTGGGGGGTATGGGAGGGGGAGGGGGTGGGGGGTTTGCTGTCTAGGAGAGGGGATTGGGGGGTATCGGTGGTTTCGGATCGGACCATTCCTATGAGTATCGGTGGTTTCGAATCGGTGTATCGGATCGCGGGAGGGGGTATAGGTGGTTTCGGATCAGACCAATCCTATGAGTATCGGATCAGGAGAGGGGGTATCGGAATCGAAATCGGTATCGGACCGATACTGACCGATACCGGTACAGTTTGGCAAAATAGGTCGCAATACAAAGAAGAAGTCCTCAAATGGAAGGAAAAGAGTCAAAACTCCTTACCATTGGCAACCCTATTGCATGGGGTTCTTATTTGATGCCTCTACACTATTTAATACAATTTTGAGGGTTTACAATATATATACCTATTGGGAGATGGATTTCTAATAAAAATGGCTCCAAGATCTAAAAATCCCCAAGCCCCAAGTGCTCCATCCTCTAATCTCATTTTACTGACCCAAAGACACCAACACAAGACACTCATACAACTGAACACTCAAAACAGTACACATGTCCTCACTGATTGTAGGACTGGCACCAACTAATATCTCTTCTCTTCATGACAGTACCCATGTCCTTACTGTACTTCAGTTCTAGTTAGTTTTATGTGATTCTCTGATAGTTCTTTTATTTATTCTGTATTTTGGCTCCAGCTCCAGCTCCATTTGCATTAATCTACGGTATGACATGGTGATCAGGACATAGTCCATGCAACCATTCGACTGGCGAGACAGAAACTATGTAGCCGTAGATAAAGTTGACTGTCCTTCGACCCTCATCCCTCGGTAATAATGATACAACAACCTATCACTATATCTTATATAGTAGTAGATAATGTTTTAGTATTACATTATGTGAGTTCATCTTGATTCTGTTACATTCTTCAGATACTAGATACTAGATTCGATAAGAACGTATACTACACCATATGTACAGAACATAGATGATTCACACTAATGTATGCTAGAATGAATTTTAGGTTGTGTTCTGAGCCATCCGTTCTCACACTTAAAATCCATATGAATTAGAACTGTATGTCAATCTTTGGTTTTGTATTTTCGGCGAACCCAAGGATTGGATTCTGTATTTTGTATTTTGGATTCTGTATTTTGGCTCCAGCTCCAGCTCTATTTGCATAAATCTACGGTACGACATGGTGATCAGGACATAGTCCCTGCAGCCATTCGACTGGCGAGGCAGAAACTATGAGCCGTAGATAAAGTTAACTGTCCTCCGACCCTTATCCCTCGGCAATGATGATACGACAACCTATCACTATATCTTATATAGTAGTAGATGATGTTTTAGTATTATATTATGTGAGTTCATCTTGATTCTGTTACATTCTTTAGATACTAGATACGATAAGAACATATACTACACCATATGTACAAAACATAGATGATTCACACTAATGTATGCTAGAATGAATTTTGGGTTGTGTTCTGAGCCATCCGTTCTCACACTTGGAGAAAAATCGAATTTTTTGTAGTTTATCTGATGCACAAAAACCGTTCGAGTGAGCCAAAGGCATGCATCCACTTTCCTCCCTCCATTCCCCCTCTCCCTCTCTCATGCTATCAATGTCACAACTTTTCCTGTGTTGCTCCCTCTAATGATGATGAATGCAAAATCAAAGAGCCCCCTCTCCTTTCTCACTCTTCACAGTTATCACAACAGAAGGATCAGTGTTTTCTAGTTCTCTTCCATCTATCCATTCCTCCGTTCTGATCAAGCCTCCACATATGATATCCAGCTCAAGGGTAGAGGCGGAGGAGAAGAAGTGGGCAGGAAGAGGAGGGGGAAGCAGCTGCCTGTAGCTACAAGGCAAAACCAAATGTTGACGGTATATATACCGTCAATATTTAAAAAGTTTACTTGTCTTGACAAACTGAGTGAAGTAACTCTTATAGATCCAAAGGGTCGATGTTGGACAGTTAGTGTCGTGCACTCCTACAAGTACAATTATACCTCGACAGACACCTTTTTTACAAGAGGTTGGAGAAAATTTGCCCTTAGTAATGAATTACAAGCAGGAGACAAGTGCATTTTTTGAGCTGTTGTCAAAGGAAAATAATAATATTGTGATAGATGTTGAAATTCTCGAAAGACGAAAGCAACTTAAAAGTATTTGTGGTGGTGATGTAGTTTTCCTTAATTTTGTAGAACTTCTATTGTGTATCGGTAATTTAAAAATTTATGGATTATGTGTTAATTAGTTCATGTTTTCATTTAGAGGTTATGCTCTAGTTTTTATCAAAGTCGATTCTTTTGTGTTTTGGATATGTTGTGTAGTTGTGATGGATGCTTTTGTTTGTGATTCTGACATACTTTACAGAACCTTTGACAATTGTGATATATTATATTATCTATGAAAGTTTCTATGGAAATGAATGTTCTGTCTTGAACATGTGTGGAGAGTTATGAATCTCCTACATTCTCCTACATTTTATAATTTAAAACCTATGGGTCTTACTATTCTACAAAATGAGCTCCTATATTCTAAATCTAGAATCAAGAAATTGGTGGAATACAAGGCCGCCGATAAAAACCCAAGATATACTTCCATTACCATGCCTGCTACTGAAGGATAAATCAAAAGGGCATAACTGAAAGAAGACCATAAAGATAGTACCTGAGACTCCCTAGGTACTATCCTCATGCCGATACTAGAGCTGTCCCAGAGACTGCGCATACTCGCGCTCTGTGCTGCCTGACCCACTGAAATCGCGATGGCGGAGGATACTGTGCCTATGGTTGAACATCTAGTATTGGCCCTAACTGCTCATCCACTACTGGAGGTGATGACTGATGCGACTGAGAGGGCTGAGATGGTACATATGGTGTAGTTGGTCATCCTCGAGATGTCGGATAGGGGAAAGTGCTAACTGAATGGTCCTCCGCTCCACAGCGGACGCATCGCCTATTGGTCTTCCAACAAACTGATCTAAGATGCCCTATCTTGCCACAATAGGTACATGCTTCTCGTTCTTCCTGATACTGCTGGTCTCTCTGTCTCTGAGCCTGGGCTACATATACTGCTAAGGCCTCTCCTGCTGGAATACATGGGACTGTGTCGATGAAGGCCTCTGAGCTCGCTCCTGCTGAACTGGTGTTGATACCTCGAACTGGGTAATTATAGGCTGGAAGAATGAAGATCCAGATGAACTCCTCCGGGGACAAATCCCTATCATGTGGTCTGGTGATCCGCATGACAAACATAGAAAGTTGGCCCTTCGACAAGTAAGATGAGTGTGCCCTCCCCTTCTACAGAAGGATCATACGACCGGTAACTCCTGGTGTTGGGGTGGATGTTTATATGCTGCTACTGGTGAGGGATGTCAAGGTGAAAAGCCTGACACGGGTGTATGGTACCTCTTACGACCCTCAGTTCTGGATGTAGTCCTCCTGACTTTATGCTAGTGCTCTCGTAATATCTCTACAGTAGGTCGGACTCGATATGCTGACTGACTAGATGACTGGTACTTCCTGGCTCCAATCTGTACTCCTTCTGGCTGCAAGGCCTCGACTTGAAATACCTCTGGTATTCCTTGTCCACTACGGTCTATCAACATCTAAATACTGTGCTAGAGAACGAGATCTCGTTGTTGTTGTGACTCCATCATATCCTTCATGATCCCTAGGAATGCATGCACATCGAGATGATCTGATACTACCTCTGCTCGGACTGTTGACTGCACGGACACATTTGGCTGATCGGGATGGACGGACATCACTGCCCTCAGTTCGACTCTCGACTCTATTCCTAAATGTTGAGACTGATCCTCCAAAACTGGCCTAACATTAGATTATTAACCTTCCATCGACAGAACCCAAACAAGATGATCGAAAGGATTAAGAACAGTACCCCTGAATGTTAAAGGACACACGGATCAAATCGAGCGAACAAGAAAGATCAACGATCAAGGTAGATATCAGGTCAAAGGATCAGAGATATAGAATAATACGAAGGATATCAATAAAGAAGAATTGTGACTGAGATATCTAAATATCAGTAACCCTCACATATCTGATAAATCAGACATGCATGGGCCACCACTAAAACCTATGTCACGTCCCTAAACCAGAATACTAGCAAGCAGGGACGGACCAGGCCAGCTACGTATTCTAAAGTACTACAGTACCCCAAAATAACGTATAAGCTTTATAGACATAGGAGTTACTATTACAATCTAACAGTCAATCCTAGGCATCTCAATCACAAACAAATATGCAAAGTACAAGAAGTGTGATCATCAAACATAAAATAGTAAAGCATCCCAAACTATATATACATGGATGATCATGAAGCTAGTAACACAAAGTGAAGAACAAGCAAGAGTAACAGTCATACATAATAAGCTCTAGCTATAGTCTAGAATACACAAATTATGTTTAGGCCCGTAAGCTAAATGTCAGGATCCAAAACACGAGCTAAACACGTGCTCGGAGGCTAAATGCCACAAAAAATAATATACATAACTAGTGGGAGAATGATATAGGAAAATCCACTAAGGTACTCTGGTGCTCCAGGTAGTCACCGTCAAGTAGATGGTACGAAAGATCCTCCGGGCTCCTCTATCAGATCTGGTCAAACAAAACCAGTGGGGTCAGATCCCCAATAGCAAGTACCACAAAGGAGGCCAAACTATGAACTAAAACCAGCAATAACTAACATAGCAATGGATAAAGATAGAAATAAGTAAATATGAGTCGAGACTCGTGCACTACCAATGCACTCATCTTGAGAATAAAAAAGACAATAAGCAAAGCAACATGGAGCATAGAGTAAATAATATGTGACATAAAGTAAACTGTGGACATGTGAATTAAACAGAAGCATGTAAACATGTGAAATAAACTGAACAATATAAAGAAATGGAATATGTGAGCATGTGAGATAACTGAAACATGTGAGCATGTTAGATAACTGGAATATGTGAGCATGTTAGACGACTAAGACATGTGAGCATGTTAGATGACTGAGACATGTGAGCATGTTAGATGACTGAGACATGTGAGTGTGTGAGAACTATATAGAAAGACAAATGATAAGATAACTTAGGAACTATTCTGAAACCCAAGTTATAACCCGTAAATCAAATAAGGACCGGGGTTGTAACCCTTCTCCTGAACAAAACTTAGTCTCTAATCATTTACCGACAAAAGTAAAGCATAAAAATGATGTAATAAAATTAACAAATACGGACACTGCCTAGACAAAACTAGATTAGACTGGACTCCATACAACAATCACGGCCAAGCAATGAGTATGGCTCTATACATTAACTAACTAGGGTTATCACAATCCTAATTACTAACATATGCACTTTTGAGAAATCCAATCCAGTTACCTGCCCTGTAGACTGTTAGGGTTATATACTAAAAGCATCACTTTTGTAGTAACCTTATTTCCTTAAATTTTGAATGAGAATTATATGGACAAATATTTGCATATTGTATTTGTTGCAAGTGTTAATGCAAATATCTGATATTCTATATTATAGATAATATGGTGTGTAGTATCACACAGAAGATCATATTATCAGTTCCCTATGGAGTATATAAATAGTTCACAACCTAGATGGACTTGGACAATCTATTGAAAAGGTTGTAGTGTAATCTGGTATTAGTCTATCTTGACTATAGGTTTACACTAGTACACTTTGTGTGTATTGAACAGGACCACTTGAGGTTGTTCTCTTTGTACTGACTACATAAGAGAACAAACACCTCTGTTATTATGGATGCTTGTGCTCTTAATCCGGATATAATAACAGACATTTATATGCAGTGTGCATTACTTTGACTCATAAAAGAGTGAGATTCATTATAGATCAACAACCTCTATGAATTGGGTAATAACATTGTATGTATGATGGGCTGTTGATTATAAATAGAATCCATGTCCCGATACATCGGATTGATGATGTCCCCTTAAGGAGCTCATAAGGATTGTCATGTAAACCCTGCAGGTGGATTATATCCGACATGACAAATAAAGTTGAGCGGTACGACTTAAGGATAAAAGATGTCGAATCAATATAGTTGTCAGTAACTTAATTTGATCGACGGACATACGTTATCTTAACATGGGAAGCCAAACGAGCATATAATAAAAGGAGCCCACAAACATAATTTGGGATTAGGAAGTTAGTGCAACAATAGCTCATTAGTGGACCGAGCTATTGTTAATAGGCCTGGATTGTGTGTTCGGGCTGAACACGGGATATCCAGATCCGTTAGGAGGCCTAACCCAAATTTCTCCTCATGGTCCCTGTCGTAGCCTATATATATCCTCTATTCTCTGGCCGCCAGATTACTGATCAGAAATCAAATACTTTCTCTAAATTCGTGATTCACGTAAGGAGAGAAAGAGAGGGCTGCCAAGGAGAAGAAAAGGTTGGGAGATCGTCGCCCACACGACGTCCAACTCGATGAAGAAATACGTGCAGAAGATCTTGGGATCGTCCGTTCGAGATTGCCAGGAATTACTTGTCTCCTTTCTGCCGCAGGTATAATTCGTGAATCCTAGTTTCCGTCTATGAAGGGTTAGAACACATATTAGATCTGTTTAACTTTCTATCGATCAATACGCACACCAAATGAAGGGTCCTGGGAATCCCCAGTTCCATCAATTGGTATCAGAGCCACTTTGGATCTAAGTATTGATTGATACGTCCATGTTGTCTAATAAAACCTGCGTTGTGTAATAGTCGGTAGATGTAGATCTATTCTAACTCGGTTTTGCAGGCATCTTAGATCCAACTACTATGGTCCAATGTATGTTTTTGATTGTGTTGTTTAAACCATGGACATGTCGTGGATGTTGTTGTTGCTGTGGATGTAATTAAAATCACGAGGGTTGATCGTGCTTATTATTTTAATTTTTTAATCTAGATTATGTGTGAACTCCTTCGGGAGGCATAGGATTGATGTAATTTTAATTATTTTTGATCAATCGTGATGACGGTGGTGGCTGTTTCTGACGCTGAACGAGATGCTAGTTTTAAGCAGTCCAGAGGCAGACAGATGATTTTCGATGAAGAAATCGACAGTCAAAACCTAAAATTAAAAAAAAATTGGGGCGGTGCCCCGAACCCCGCGACCTGACCGGGCAGGTCGAACCCCGAATAGATCTGCGCAGTTGCAGATTTTGGATTCGGATAGTTGAGGACGGAGCAGGAAAGATGACCATAATAGTTGAATATTTTCTCTTATTTTTGTCATTTTGCTTTTTCTGATTATGCATGTTTATTATTGTGTGGTTGTTTTTTTGAAAAACCAAGCCTACATTAATAATGGACAACATGGACATAATATCAACTAGTAGAAAAACCCTCATTGTTAAATAACTAAGTAGGAGAGGATATTTATTTAGTATAAATCCTATGGTCTCCATTACTGGATTGTAGGTGATGTAATTATACTTACGTGTTGGCTTTATTGCTTTCCTCCATATCGGATGAGTATAATTATGGATCACCAGTACAAACTTCCTTAGGGATAATTGTAGAAAGTTATCTAGTATGTGTTCACTTCTCCATCTGAAGGAACTCATTACAAGGTAATGGACTTAGTATTAAGTAATGGTATACACTTAGATACAAATAATGGTATCCTTCCCATCGGAGTTACTGCTATTATTTGTATGACCAGAGCAAGACCAGCATATTAATTTTATTTGTCATAAAGTTATGTTGACATGATAGTAAAATTAATAAGAAAAACTTACTTGAACAAAGTTGAATTTGTATACGTCCACACTATCGTGGCATGCTAAATTCATGGTGTTCAAGGTGTTGGTGAATTTCTTATTATTGTTTTGAGGGAATCAATATTTAGTTAATTCAAAAAGTTTTTTGCCCTATATAATTTTATTTATGTGATTCTCAGGATTTCAAAAAAAATGGGTTCTTTCAGTCCACTTATAGTGATTCTTAACAAAAACAAACTTACTGGACCTAATTATATTGACTGAAAACGTAATTTGGACATTGTTCTGACTGCTGAGGAGTACAAATATATACTTGTTGAGGAATGCCCACCTAAGCCTGATGCTAACTCTGATGAAGAGGTCAAATAGGCTTATAAAAAGTAGAAAAAGGCAGATGAGATGGCACGGTGTTACATTCTAGCATCTGTCAAATGTACTGCAACATCAGCATCAGGCCATGGCCACTGCTTATGACATGATGTATAACCTCAAGGAACTCTTCGGATATCAGAGTAGAGCAGCTAGGTAGTTTACTATAAAATGTTTGATGAATACAAAAAAGGCTGAGGGTACACCAGTAAGGGATCATGTTCTCAAGATGATGGGTCATCTGAATGAGATGGAGAACCTTGGAGCTGAAATCGATGGGGAATTCCAGGTCGATATCATTCTCGGGACTCTGTCTAAAAGTTTTTTTGACAATTTCTGCCTTAATTACAACATGAAACAAAGGTTGTATAGTTTGGCAGAACTTGTAAAAGAGCTACAGGATGCTGAATCTCTCTTTAGGAAGAGTGGTCATGTTTTTGTTTCTGAAAAGGCTTCTACTTCTAAGCCAAAAGGCGGTAAGAAGAAGAATAACATTCAGAAACAAGCAAACTCAGCAAAGAAGGGCATGGGACCTCAAGGCGCGGTGAAAAAGTCGAAAGGCAAATGTTTCAAGTGCAAAGGGTCAGGACATTGGAAGACTGATTGTCCACTTCTCAAACAAGGGAACAAAGAATGTATATCTCATTTACTCGTAGTTGAAACATGTTTAGCAGTGTTATCTACTGGCACCTAGTGTGTAGATATAGGAGCCACTAATTATGTCTGCAATACATTGCAGGGGTTCCAGGAAACCAGACGGCTCAGTGATGGAGAGATATGCTTGTTCATGGGTGATGCTACAAAAGTATCGGTCGTTGTATTAGGAGATGTTACTTTATCTTTTGGTAGAAATAAGTCTTTGACATTAAGAGATTGTCTTTATGCACCTTCACTTAGAAGGAATTTAGTTTCTGTTTCTATGTTAGTTATGGATAGATATTCAGTTTATTTTAATGACAATATTGTTATTAGAAAGAATAAACATTTTATCTATTCTGGTACATTGGTTGATAATTTGTATGTCATTAATCCTATTTCGCCCACAATGCAACTTATGGAAATGAATAATATGCCATCTAACTTAAATAAGAGAAAAAAATCTTCTTGTATGAACCAAATATATCTTTGGCACTTGCGATGGGGCATATTAACCTAAGAAGGATTCAAAGACTGGTTGAAAATGGACCTTTGAGTTCATTGGAAGTGGAGGCACTACCAGTCTTAAATCCTGCTTGGAAGATAAAATGACCAAAAGGCCTTTTACGGCAAAGGGGTATAGGGCCAAAGATGTGTTACAATTGGTTTATTCTGATTTGTGTGGACCCATGACTATCCAAGCTAGAGATGGATTTGAATATTTTGTCACATTTATTGACGATTATTCAAGGTATGGATACATTTATTGATGCGTCGTAAGTCTGAGTGCTTTGAGAAATTCAAAGAGTACAAGGCTGAAACGGAGAAACGTCATGGAAAATGTATCAAGTCATTACGATCAGATCGTGGTGGCGAGTACCTCTTTGGAGAGTTTAGGAATTATTTATCAGAGACTGGAATTGCATCCCAATTGACTGCACCTGGAATGTCCCAGCAGAATGGTGTAGCCGAAAGAAGGAATAAAACTCTTATGGAGATGGTTAGATCAATGATGAGTTATTCAGATTTGCCAGATTCGTTTTGGGGATATGCCTTAGAGACTGCAGCTTATATTTTGAACTTGGTTCCTTCTAAATAAGTACCTCTTACTCCCACTGAGCTGTGGATTGGGCGTAAGCCTAGTCCGAAACATGTTCGCATTTGGGGTAGTCCAGCACATGTGCTGAATGGAAAAGCAGATAAGTTGGAATCTCGTACAGAAGTACGCTTGTTTGTAGGCTATCCAAGAGGAACGAAATGAGGTTTATTTTATAGTCCTAAGGATCAGAAGGTCATTGTTAGCACCAATGTCCGATTCTTAGAGGAAGACTATGTGATGAACCATAAACCCACAAGTAGAGTTGTTCTATAAGAACTGAGACGTGAGACACCCAGTACTTCAGTACCAACAATACAAGAGGATGAACCACAAATAACTGCACAACGTGTCACAAATGTTACACCACAACCAATAGTGCCTCATCGTAGTGGGAGGGTTGTGATACAACCTGATAGATATATGTTCTTGGGAGAGTCTTCAGACTTCGTCCCTGAAAAACAAGATTTTGATCCATGTACCTACAATGAAGCACTCCAAGATAAAGATGCAGTCTTGGCAAGAAGAAATGATATCTGAAATAGAATCTATGGATTCTAATCAGGTCGGGGAGCTTGTAGAACCACCCGTTGGTGTAAAAGCCATTGGATGCAAGTGGGTCTATAAGAGAAAAAGAGGATTAGACGGTAAGGTTGAAACCTTTAAAGCTCGGCTTGTAGCAAAAGGTTTTACTCAAAGAGAGGGTATCGATTATGAGAAAATCTTTTCTTCTGTATCCATGCTTAAGTCTATCCGGATTTTTTTATCTATTACAGCTCATCTCGATTATGAGATTTGGCAAATGGGTGTCAAGACAGCTTTCCTTAATGGAAGTCTTGAGGAAGACATCTATATGAAGCAACCAGACGGGTTCATTGAAAAGGGCCAAGAGCATCTTGTTTGTAAGCTCAAGAAGTCCATTTATGGACTTAAGCAAGCTTCCAGATCTTGGAACATATGTTTTGATCAGGTGATAAAATCTTATGGATTTGATCAATGTCTGGATGAATCATGTGTATACAGAAAGTGTGACGGAAATGTGGTGGTGTTCCTAGTACTTTATGTGGATGACATCTTGCTCATTGGAAATAATATGAAGGTGTTATCTGATGTAAGGGTATGGTTATCCAAACAGTTTGATATGAAGGACTTGGGAGAAGTAGGTCACATCCTTGGGATCAAAGTTCTTCGAGATCGTAAGAAAAAGATGTTGGGCTTATCCCAAGCTTCCTATATCATACTGTACTAACTCGTTTTAGTATGCAAAATTCTAAGAAAGGTTTCTTACCTTTTAGACATGGAATTGCTCTATCAAAGGAGCAGTGTCCGAGGACACCTAAAGAGATAGAGAACATGAAGGCAGTTCCTTATGCTTCAGCAGTAGAAAGCTTAATGTATGCAATGTTATGTACGAGACCAGACATCTGCTTTGCCGTAGGCATGGTCAGCAGATATTAGTCTAACCCAGGACAAGAGCATTGGACTGCCGTAAAGCATATTTTGAAGTACTTGAAAAGGATTAAAGAGTATATGCTAGTTTACCAGGCAGATAGTTTAGTTCCCTTGGGGTATACAGACTCAGATTTTCAGTCAGATAGGGATTCCAGGAAATCTACCTCAGGTTATGTGTTTACTTTGGGATGTGGAGCCATTGTGTGGAGGAGTATCAAGCAAAAATGTATTGCTGATTCCACCATGGAAGCCGAGTATGTGGCAGCCTCTGAGGCAGCCTAATAAGCGGTTTAGCTCAGAAACTTTCTGTTGGACTTGGATGTGGTACCTAGTTTGCCTAAGTCTATTACACTTTATTGTGATAATAGTAGTGCAGTTGCAAACTCAAAGGGACCACGAGCCCATAAGACAGGCAAATACATTGAGCACAAGTACCACCTAATACGATAATTTGTAAAGAAAAAAGTTGCTGTGATCAAGATAGCATCAGCCGACAACCTACATGATCCCTTTACAAAGAGCTTACCAGCTAAGGCTTTTGATAGTCATGTTGAGGGAATGGGAGTCAGATGTGTAGCAGCATGGCTTTAAGTATAAGTGGGAGATTTGTAACAGTATACTGAAAAGCAATGCTTTGAGTATAAGTGGGAGATTGTTAGGGTTATATACTAAAAGCATCACTTTTGTAGTAACCTTATTTCCTTAAATTTTGAATGAGAATCATATGGGCAAATGTTTGCATATTGTATTTGTTGCAAGTGTTAATACAAATATCTGATATTCTATTTTGTAGATAATATGGTGTGTGGTGTCACACAGAAGATCATATTATCAGTTTCCTATGGAGTATATAAATAGTTCACAACCTAGATGGACTTGGACAATTTATTGGAAAGGTTGTAGTGTAATCTGGTATTAGTCTATCTTGACTATAGGTTTATACTAGTACACTTTGTGTGTATTGAACAGGACCACTTGAGGTTGTTCTCTTTGTACTGACTACATAAGAGAACAAACATCTCTGTTATTATGGATGCTTGTGCTCTTAATTCGGATATAATAACAGACATGTATATGCAGTGTGCATTACTTTGACTCATAAAAGAGTGAGATTCATTATGGATCAACAACCTCTGTGAATTGGATAATAACATTGTATGTATGATGGGCTGTTGATTATAAATGGAATCCATGTCCCGATACATCGGGTTGATGATGTCCCCTTAAGGAGCTCATAAGGATTGTCATGTAAACCCTGCAGGTGGATTATATCTGACAAGACAAATAAAGTTGAGCGGTACTACTTAAGGATAAAAGATGTCGAATCAATATAGTTGTCAGTAACTTAATTTGATCAACGGACATACGATATCTTAACATAGGGAGCCAAACGAGCATATAATAAAAGGAGCCCACAAACATAATTTGGGATTAGGGAGGTAGTGCAACAATAGCTCATTAGTGGACCGAGCTATTGTTAATGGGCCTGGATTGTGTGTTCGGGCTGAACACGGGATATCCAGATCCGTTAGGAGGCCTAACCCTAATTTCTTCTCATGGTCCCTGCCATAGCCTATATATATCCTCTATTCTCTGGCTGCCAGATTACTAATCAGAAATCAAATACTTTCTCTAAATTCATGATTCACGTAAGGAGAGAAAGAGTAGGCTGCCAATGAGAAGAAAAGGTTGGAAGATCGTCGCCCATACGACGTCCAACTATAGGAAGGAATATGTGCAGAAGATCTTGGGGTCGTCCGCTCGAGATTGCCAAGAATTACTTGTCTCCTTTCCATCGCAGGTATAATTCGTGAACCCTAGTTTCCGCCTATAAAGGATTAGAACACGTATTAGATCTTTTTAACTTTCTATCGATCAATACACACACTAAAGAAAGGGTCTTGGGAATCCCCAGTTCCATCATAGACTACCCGACTCATCCAGGCCAAAAGAAAAATAAGTATAGCAGACACACCGCAGTAAGATATGTGTGTCCTAAAGAAGTGCCCCACTCGACGGTGTGCTGGAAGTGTGCTCATCATGACAGATAGCTCCAAATCCCATATATATATATATATATATATATATATATATATATATATATATATAATATATATATATATATATATTACTGGAACACGAAGGGCTGCGGGTAACTGGAAAATTCTTCCCTATATATATATTTTATATATATATATATATATATATATATATATATATATATATATATATATATATTATATATATATATATATATATATATATATATATATATATATATATATATATATATTTACCGGAACACGAAGGGCTGCAGGTAACTGGAAAATTCTTCCCTATATATATATATATATATATATATATATATATATATATTATATATATATATATATATATATATATATATATATATATATATATATATATATAAATATATATATATATATATATATATATATATATATATAAAAAAAAAAAAAAAATATATATATATATATATATATATATATATATATATATATATATATATATATATAGGGAAGAATTTTCCAGTTACCTGCAGCCCTTCGTGTTCCGGTAAATATATATATATATATATATATAAAATATATATATATATATATATATATATATATATATATATATATATATATATATATATATATATATATATATATATATATATATATATATAAATATATATATAAATATATATAAAATATATATAAATATAAAAAAAAAATATATATATATATATAAATATATAAAATATATATATATAAATATATATAAATATATATATTACCGGAACACGAAGGGCTGCGGGTAACTGGAAAATTCTTCCCTCCCAATGATCTAGATAATCAAGCTAGTTATTAGTCCTTAACTTTTTTTTGTTGGATTCTGGGTGTGGCATTCCGTAGAATCTATCCTAGACATGATATGCAAGACCAGACAATCCAAGAAAGTGCACTATAACAAGCCACAACAAAAAAATATAATAAGTTGGAAGCTAGAAGTGCGCTACGACGAGCCAGTATAGAGAAAATAGGGAGTGCGCCATGACAGGCCACTATCATGTAAGCAAGGAAAGACATGTACAAGAGTGCAACATGACAGGTCAGTATCTAATAAGCAAGGAAGACATGTAACATGAGTGCGCCACGACGGGCCACTATCTAATAAGCAAAGAAGACATGTAACAAGAGTGCGCCACGACAGACTACAACAAAGAAATTTTAGACATGGTATAGACTACAAAGTACAATAAATCCGGAAAGGCATGGCAATACATATCATAGCATATAAGAAAAATTGAAAGGAAGGACATATTATGGCATATAAAAAGGGATAAATAAAGTAAGTACATGACATAGAATAATAATTGAACATGTGCTAGTGTCAAGTGTATATAGCACTACAAAAAATTTATCGATTTAGCGATGGCTATATCCATCAAAAATTCGTCGGTAAATGTAATTACCGACGGATGGTCGACGGCTATTGGTTAAAAAAGGTCGTCGGAAAAAGCCTCGTCGCTAACTACAATCCGTCGGCAAGTTGTCGCCTGGCGACGAATTAGCGACGGACTGCCATCAACCATACTCGTACAGTTTCTGACGACTCACCGACGGATTACCGTCAAATCACGTATCAAAAGAATTAATGATGTATCACTTACCGACAGATATATCCATCGCTATTTGGTCGGTAAATGCATATTAGGGAGTTTTCGATACGCAAATTCCGTCGCCAATCAGTCGCGAATGGTCGCTACCTTTTGACGGACTCGCGACGGAATACCGACGGAATATCCGTCGACCCGATTCTGTGAATTATTCATATTTTCAGAACATTGGCGACGGATAATCCGTCGTTATTCCGTCGTGAGTCGTCGCTACACCGTCGTCAATCGGTCGGCCTTTTAGCGACGGATTATCCGTCGCCAATATCCGACGGAACATTATGTGCTTTACCGACTACTAGCGACAGCGTACCGACGTAATATCCGTCGACCCTATCCTATAAATCTTTCATAATTCCAGAACCTTGGCGACGGATAACCCGTCGGCTTTTAGTCGCGCATCCGTTGCTAACTGGAAATCCTCCAGTTAGCGACGGATAGTCCGTCGGTAGCTGGGAATTTTTTGAAAAAAATAGCATAAAACTGGGCATTCCCAATATACACAATTTCGAATATACAAAACACAAATAATCCGAAGCAATTCCAATATACACAATTTCAATATACAAAATACACAAACAATTCCAACACACAAATAAACACACAAAACACACAAATAATTCCAAGCATTCAAATTGTTCACACAAAACACACAAATATTCAATATTTAAACACAAATATTTAATATTCAATAAAAAGGAAAATTGACTTCGGCCTCAGCAAAGACCGCAAGTCAGACGATGAATTCTCACAGCCAGGGATCATAGTTGCGTTGAGGCATGTACCATTCTCTCAGCCACTTTGCATATGAAGGCTCAATCTGGTTGAGGTCTTCTGTAGGGACAGGAGGGTCATTCCTGATGCTACTACTCTCTGACTGTAACACCCAATTTTTCAGATGAGGATAATTTTAAAATTTTATAATTATAATTATTATTTATTGATAATTATTTCATATTATAATTTTTTGTGATTTTTTAATCATTTTTAAACTATTTAAAATCATGACTTGTGATTTTGACATTTTACTATTGTTTGGTTTTAATTTCGAGGAATTTGTCACTCCCCAGTTTTCAGGAACATGAGTATTTTTGTCATTTTGTATTTTTGAAATATATTTAAAATTTATTTTATTATTTATGATATTATTTTGGGGTTATTTGAGTCAGGTTCGAATTTCAGCTCAATCCGACTTGAAACGGGGACCCGGGGGTAGTTTGACTCTAGTGGAACCCACACACTAGTTAGGCATGGCCCACATGATATTAATTTTAGTCCACATGATAGAAATATTTTAGTTAGAGGTTAGACTAATTATTATGGATAAGGTTAGTGTGATTAGAGACTTTAGAATGACTAATTTAGCCCCAACCAATTAGCCCTTTCCTAATACTCATAGAATAAGTTAGTAGGGGCTTTTGAACTTTTCCTAATAGGACAAAACTACCTTTATGGCCAGCCACAATAAGGATAGGGTTGAGCCTCCCATTTGTCATTATCCATCTATTTTTCCCTCTCTTGTTCTTCCCCAAATTTCTAGAGAGCAATCCCTAGCAATTTCTCCACCAAATCCTTCCATTTCACCACCAAATCTTCTTCTTTTCTTCTCCATTCTAGACAAGAGGGAAGCTTCCCAAGTTTGGGAGGATTCGGAGCTCGTTCGTGTCCTTTTGGAATCTCTACGTGTCGGTGTCGCTCCGGGAAGGTTTTTCTTCGATTCGATCTACCGGGAGGTATAAATCCCTTCTTCTTTTCATTTTCTCATGCATATAGGTCTATTTTGAACCCATAGGAATGACCCCCATGGTTGTATCTCCATTTGTGTCCATTTTGTGTCCATTTGGAGGTCATAGGAGTGTCCTTTGTGTTGTGGATGTGTTCATGTTACATATATAGATTATATATATATATTGTAATGAGAGTGTATCTATATTTATATATGTAATAAATGGTTCATGATGATTATATAATCAAGTTTTTGGGTGTGGTTCCTCATATTATTATTGCTATTATTGTTGTGGATAATTAGGATATATATTGTGTATTCTTTTGGCTCAAACTATCTAAATCCGTCATGATTTTTATCCACGTTTTTAATTTCAGTCCTAACTTAAAAATGTCATAACTTCTAGCTCAAAGCTCGGTTTAATCTCCCGTTTTTTTTAAAAGAAGCGTATTGAAGTTAGCTTTCCAAAAACATGTAATAATAGGCCTAATTCTTTCTATAACTTTCTGGAGATTTATTTTAGTGTCAGCTGTACGAAAGACAAACGCGTTCTCGGTGTTTTTGCGATTCCGGGAGTTTCCGGAAACGAAAACGCGATCCGTTTGAAGTTTCGGAAAGCTAACACATAGATCTATAACATACTTTAATCCTAGATTTTATTTCATGCTGAGATGGTACAGTATTGATTATTAGTAGGAGTTACTATTCGGCATATGCATTTGTGTATCCTTGTGTGTAATATAATGTTCTATTTGATTTTAACCCATGTTAATGTATATACATTATGTAATTAAATAGAGAATGCAAGCATGAGTAAATGGTTAAATAAATGATGTATGAGGTGTAAGTATCCTATCTAATGTAAGCATGTATAAGTATGGCTTGTGATGAATATGTAGGTTCCATAGTATGTAATGTATGGTGCATATAGTGGTGCAAGAGAATAAATGAATGATGAATGAATACAAGCATGAATGTAATATAATAATAGATGTAATATATGATATGTTAGATGAATGAAATGATATATATATGATATATATCCTCTTTACATTAATGTATATATATGGTTGAATGCAAGCATGTAGGAATGCAATTAATGTAATGTATGTAAGCAATACATAAATACATGAATGAAAGAATGATATACAATGCATGCATGAAAGTATATAATGAATGCTAGATATAAATGCAAGGTAAATATGTAATGAGAGATATGAATACATAATGTATAAATATTATAAATGCAATATCAGATTGCATATGTAGACATAGAACCAATGCATAGCTGATATTTAGATTGAATGTTAGTTCATTTTAGGTTGTTCGAACACTAAACTGTCCATGTAAGCATATATACCTTCCTTTTCCTATTGCCAAGCCAATTTTAGTTTTCAATATAGTGGAATGTCTATGAATGTAATGTTAACCTTCAACCCCTTAATTCGAAATGTTAGTTAATTTTAGTATTAGACGATGCATGAGCTGTATGCATATGGGATGTTGGCTTAATGGCAGATTTCAGATAACATGGTTCATTTTATGTGGTTAGTTACACCAGTTTATGGGATATCTCACTTTAGTTTATATGTAAATGTGGAACTAAACTGAGAATGAACTTTACCCTCTGCACAAGGACACCCCACTCTATATCAACCACCATGCCATGTAACCCTTCTCTAAATGATTGCTATAATATATATAGATTTATATAAAGTATAGATGCATGTTAGTTATAACTTCAATAGTCTCTACTCTAATTTATATAGATGTATACTTGTAGCCATGCATGTAAGTATAATACATGTATAATGTAGATGGGTTAGCTTTGTGTCATGTGTAGTATAAACTCATAACTAGTATTGATTTCTCTTTTCATGTACACCTCCATGTTCACACACACACACACATAGCTTTAAATGTTAGTTCTTTTCTCTTATATATATATATGTATATAATATCGAATATGCATGATAGTGATGTATCTTGATATGTGACTTGTGTTGGCTTGTATAGCCTTGTGATTGGTGTATGATTGCTAGACTAGGCTTGGTTAGGCCAAGTGAGACTTATTAGACTTGTTGGGCTAGGATTTGACCTAGTTGACCTAGTTTGACTAGTCTAGTTGACTGGAGTTGACCAAGTGTTGACTTTAGTCTAGTTTGACCTAGACAGCATGCAGATGCATTATAGATTATATTTATCATTCCTGTGTACATCTTGACTTGTGTTGCTCTAACTAGGAGTCAGGTACCTCATCTCGGACAGTACATTTACTTCAGACATTCAGATACGAGACGAGTACATTCTCTGACCGTTTCATACTTGTATGGATTTACATTCTTGCTCTAGATTATTGTACTTGATGCTGACACGACTGTTATCACGGATTGGTACTATATGGATCTTCTTTTGAGATGTTATCTCCTTGTATTCACTAAATATATATTGTGATGTGCGTTTTACTTCCATATTGTATTTATTGAATACCCATATCCTTGTATACTCATTGTGCATATTGTACTCTCATTATCACATGAGCCTCAGGGATAGACCATTGTACACTATTGTATAACATTGTACATCCATTGTATTACATTGTACACTATTGTATAAGATAACGTAACTGGAGTAGATCCTTGTGTATTGATTGGGGAGGGGGAGTAGAATTGGTTATGTACTCAAATCCTATTGTACAACATTGTATAACTATTGTATATGTCTATTGTACACCCACGTACAATGGAGTTACCATTGCATTTTCCTAGCCCGTTTACATAACCAGATTGTACTCTAAAATCACATGTTCCTTACAGTTCTTACTTATCATATTTAGATATTTCCTGTTATCAAATCTCTACTGTTTTTCATATATCTTCTTCTTTCAGCGTTTCATGTACTTTACTCTATTGTATGCTTTATATTTCCTAACTCGATATGAACTGCGTGAGATATTTTGTGCTCGCTTCCGTCCTGACTGGACCTGTTGAAAATTTTACAGAGGATGATGAGGCACCCTGCACCCTTACTTGGAGTTTGCCTAGTTGACACTCGCGACCTGGACCCCTGGGGAGGTTCAGGCAGCTGCTCAGGATGATACCTTGTATAGTGTAGATAGCTTGGACTGTCCTTTCTTTTCATGTTTAGCTGTTGTCTTATTTTCAGAGTTGTATATTTTAGAGATGTTAAGACTTTGTTATCTCTTTCTGCTATACCTCAGTTGAGGATTTTTTTATCTATTTCCATCATGCTACATTCTACCTTAGATTATGATTGAGTTGTACCTCTGTGTTGGCCTCCTTATAGAGAGTATTCATATTATGCTAGTTATAGTTCATGACCTAGAACAGCGTTCTACCGCCGACACTGCGGCGTAGGCTGGGCGTTGTTACGTTTTCGTACCCTCACAGTGGGTGCGGGTCGTGACACGTTTTTAGTGGTAGCCCATGCAGGTCGAGTTTATGTAGTGGTATTCGAACTAGAGTATCACTGTAGCCTGCAGTAGGATTAGGATATTTTTGGAGGTACTCAATCACATTTGGAAAAACTCTTAATCCGATTCCTTTTGTCTAAAATTATTACTTATTGACTTCCCTTGAATGTAAACTGTTCTCCTTAAATTTTTGCTTCATTCTCAGAAATTGCTTCTTATTTTGATCTGTCTTCATGATGGTTATGAAGACACGATCTCATCGCTTCGGTTCGGGGGATACTATCGAGAGGCTGGCCACCTCTCGTCCTGTTCATCAGGGCCTCGAGACCGCAGCTTCTGTTGTGCCGACTTAGGTTGGCATTTCTGCTACATTGGAGGTGCACCTCTATCTGTACAGAGATTTTCTTCCGTCATTTCTGATTTCTCTCAGCAGCGGTGATTCATGCAGCATCAGCAGCAGGCCAGGTAAAACTAGCAGGGCGAGCTCTCGTCAGGACAGTCAAGGATGCGCAGACCATTAGAGATCTTGCTGCAAGTTCCGTTATTCTCAATTCCATTCCCGCAATTGTCTTTTATAATTACCTTGAAATCCGATTCCATCTGTTCCTTGTTGATTGATTAATTTTGTTGTGTTTGTTTTTTTCCTTCTGAGAAAATCATATGGGCTAGGTCACCTAAATCATGGGATCTAGAATCCTCGATAGTCGTGTTAGTTGGCATAGTGAGAACATGTAGTCAGATTTTGAATGTATTCTCGGGTATGGAAATTTAAGGTTTTTGCCGTCGCATGCGGCAGTGCAAAAATTTTAAATACCATGAACCTAGAGGTACGTACCTTGGTCAAGGACTCTGTGATTATCGTAGCCTTGCTCACTAGCATGATGAAGACTCTGGACAATATGATTTTGGACAGATGCATATGATTAACAGATTGTATCTTGAGAAGGTTTAAACATCATACCATTTTGATTGTTATAAATGACTTAGGAGTAGGGATATTTAGTTTTGTAGAGCTTATTCATAGGTAGTTCCTTCATAGTGTAATAGTATGATGACTTGTAGAGTGTCTGTACCCTAGAGGTGATAGTTAGCATTGGTGTTAGAATAGTAACCCATTGTAGATAATTCTCCTGTTATCTATAATACCAACCAGTTACACATAGGATGTTAGTATGCCTTACATCCTTGATGATTATTACTACTTTTCCTTACCTTTTCCAGTGAGGCACCCATGACCAGAGCCTGCCTTTGAGTATAGTTGTAGTTTCACCTAAGACCGAGAGGTCTATTTGCATAGATAGATTGCAGATGATATTGGCATATGGGATATAGGTTAGTTGGTATCTATAGGCTATTGTTGTATAGGGTTATAAACATGTTATTTAGCCTATACTTGGTTCGGTTTTCCATTTTAGTTAAGTTCCCTTCATGTTGAGTTCCTTGTGTTGATCACCTTTATAGGCAGTGTGCAGACTCTTCACTAGATACCATGTCCCCTTGATTCAGACCATTCATCCTTAGCCTAGTTCTAAGCATTGTTTCAGACCCTTATAAGTTTAGTCTGCCTTAACCCTTGGTTGATCAGTCATGTATATATATAGATAATATACTTAGGATATATGTGATGGGTTGTTGTTCTTGAGCATATATATATATGTGGTATTTGGTATTCATGTGCTTAGCTTGTAGGTATTTAGTTATAGGTGACTTGATAGGATTGGGAAGTTAAGAGCTAGTCTATTATAGAGTTTCTCTTTTGCTAAATTTTAGTTGCCAACACCTAAATAGCTAGCATAGGTAAAACCCTAAGAAGTTGACCAGTTGATGACCAAGTACTTGGATGTTGAGAAATTGACTAGTGATTGACCCTTGACAATGTTTGACCGAGAAGGGGGTGCGATCATCTTAATTTCGAGGACGAAATTTTTATAAGGTGGGTAGGATTGTAACACCCAGTTTTCCAGATGAGGGTAATTTTAAAATTTTATAATTATTATTATTATTTATTGATAATTATTTCATATTATAATTTTTTGTGATTTTTTAATCATTTTTAAACTATTTAAAATTATGACTTGTGATTTTGATATTTTACTATTGTTTGGTTTTAATTTCGAGGAATTTGTCACCCCCCAGTTTTCAGAAACAGGAGTATTTTTTCATTTTGTATTTTTGAAATATTTTTGAAATTTATTTTATTATTTATGATATTATTTTGGGGTTATTTGAGTCGGGTTCGAATTTCAGCTCAATCCGACTTGAAACGGGGACCCGGGGGTAGTTTGACTCTAGTGGGACGCACACACTAGTTAGACATGGCCCACATGATATTAATTTTAGTCCACATGATAGAAATATTTTAGTTAGAGGTTAGACTAATTATTATGGATAAGGTTAGTGTGATTAGAGACTTTAGAATGACTAATTTAGCCCCAACCAATTAGCCCTTTCCTAATACTCATAGAATAAGTTAGTAGGGGCTTTTGGACTTTTCCTAATAGGACAAAACCACCTTTATGGCCAGCCACAATAAGGATAGGGTTGAGCCTCCCATTTGTCATTATCCATCTATTTTTCTCTCTCTTGTTCTTCCCCAAATTCCTAGAGAGCAATCCCTAGCAATTTCTCCACCAAATTCTTCCATTTCACCACCAAATCTTCTTCTTTTCTTCTCCATTCTAGCCAAGGAGGAAGCTACCCAAGTTTGGGAGGATTCGGAGCTCGTTCGTGTCCTTTTGGAATCTCTACGTGTCGGTGTCGCTCCGGGAAGGTTTTTCTTCGATTCGATCTACCGAAAGGTATAAATCCCTTCTTATTTTCATTTTCTCATGCATATAGGTCTATTTTAAACCCATAGGAATGACCCCCATGGTTGTATCTCCATTTGTGTCCATTTTGTGTCCATTTGGAGGTCATAGGAGTGTCCTTTGTGTTGTGGATGTGTTCATGTTACATATATAGATTTATATATATATATATTGTAATGAGAGTGTATCTATATTTATATATGTAATAAAAGGTTCATGATGATTATATAATCAAGTTTGTGAGTGTGGTTCCTCACATTATTATTGCTATTATTGTTGTGGATAATTAGGATATATATTGTGTATTCTTTTGGCACAAACTATCTAAATCCGTCATGATTTTTATCCACGTTTTTAATTTCAGCCCTAACTTAAAAATGTCATAACTTCTAGCTCATAGCTCGGTTTAATCTCCCATTTTTTGTAAAAGAAGCGTATTGAAGTTAGCTTTCTAAAAACATGTAATAATAGGCCTAATTCTTTCTGTAACTTTCTGGAGAATTATTTGAGTGTCAGCTGTACGAAAGACAAACGCGTTCTCGGTGTTTTTGCGATTCCTGGAGTTTCCGGAAACAAAAACGCGATCCGTTTAAAGTTTCGAAAAGCTAACACATAGATCTATAACATACTTTAATCCTAGATTTTAATTCATGCTGAGATGGTACAGTATTGATTATTAGTAGGAGTTACTATTCGGCATATGCATTTGTGTATCCTTGTGTGTAATATAATATTCTATTTGACTTTAACCCATGTTAATGTATATACATTTTGTAATTAAATAGAGAATGCAAGAATGAGTAAATGGTTAAATAAATGATGTATGGGGTGTAAGTATCTTATCTAATGTAAGCATGTATAAGTATGGCTTGTGATGAATATGTAGGTTCCATAGTATGTAATGTATGGTGCATATAGTGGTGCAAGAGAATAAATGAATGATGAATGAATGCAAGCATGAATGTAATGTAATAATAGATGTAATGCATGATATGTTAGATGAATGAAATGATATATATATGATATATATCCTCTTTACATTAATGTATATATATGGTTGAATGCAAGCATGTAGGAATCCAATTAATGTAATGTATGTAAGCAATACATAAATGCATGAATAAAAGAATGATATACAATGCATGCATGAAAGTATATAATGAATGCTAGATATAAATGCAAGGTATATATGTAATGATAGATATGAATGCATAATGTATAAATATTGTAAATGCAATATCAGATTTCATATGTAGACATAGAACCAATGCATAGCTGATATTTAGATTGAATGTTAGTTCATTTTAGGTTGTTCGAACACTGAACTGTCCATGTAAGCATATATACCTTCCTTTTCCTATTGCTAAGCCAATTTTAGTTTTCAATATAGTGGAATGTCTATGAATGTAATGTTAACCTTCAACCCCTTAATTCGAAATGTTAGTTAATTTTAGTATTAGACGATGCATGAGCTGTATGCATATGGGATGTTGGCTTAATGGCAGATTTCAGATAACATGGTTCATTTTATGTGGTTAGTTACACCAGTTTATGGGATATCTCACTTTAGTTTATATGTAAATGTGGAACTAAACTGAGAATGAACTTCACCCTCTGCACAAGGACACCCCACTCTATATCAACCACCATGCCATGTAACCCTTCTCTAAATGATTGCTATAATATATATAGATTTATGTAAAGTATAGATGCATGTTAGTTATAACTTAAATAGTCTCTACTCTAATGTATATAGATGTATACTTGTAGCCATGCATATAAGTATAATACATGTATAATGTAGATGGGTTAGCTTTGTGCCATGTGTAGTGTAAACTCATAACTAGTATTGATTTCTCTTTTCATGTACACCTCCATGTTCACACACACACACATAGCTTTAAATGTTAGTTCTTTTCTCTTATATATATATATATATATATATATATATATATATATATATGTATATAATATCGAATATGCATGATAGTGATGTATCTTGATGTGTGACTTGTGTTGGCTTGTATAGCCTTGTGATTGGTGTGTGATTGCTAGACTAGGCTTGGTTAGGCCAAGTGAGACTTATTAGACTTGTTGGGCTAGGATTTGACCTAGTTGACCTAGTTTGACTAGTCTAGTTGACTGGAGTTGACCAAGTGTTGACTTTAGTCTAGTTTGAGCTAGACAGCATGCAGATGCATTATAGATTATATTTATCATTCCTGTGTACATCTTGACTTGTGTTGCTCTAACTAGGAGTCAGGTACCTCATCTCGGACAGTACATTTACTTCAGACATTCAGATACGAGGCGAGTACATTCTCTGACCGTTTCATACTTGTATGAATTTACATTCTTGCTCTAGATTATTGTACTTGATGCTGACACGACTGTTATCACGGATTGGTACTATATGGATCTTCTTTTGAGATGTTATCTCCTTGTATTCACTAAATACATATTATGATGTGCGTTTCACTTCTATATTATATTTATTGAATACCCATATCCTTGTATACTTATTGTGCATATTGTACTCTCATTATCACATGAGCCCCAGGGATAGACCATTGTACACTATTGTATAACATTGTACATCCATTGTATAACATTGTACACTATTATATAAAATAACGTAACTGGAGTAGATCCTTGTGTATTGATTGGGGAGGGGGAGTAGAATTGGTTATGTACTCAAATCCTATTGTACAACATTGTATAACTATTGTATATGTCTATTGTACACCTACGTACAATGGAGTTACCATTGCATTTTCCTAGCCCGTTTACATAACCAGATTGTACTCTAAAATCACATATTCCTTACAGTTCTTACTTATCATATTTAGATATTTCCTGTTATCAAATCTCTACTGTTTTTTATATATCTTCTTCTTTCAGCGTTTCATGTACTTTACTCTATTGTATGCTTTATATTTCCTAACTCGATATGAACTGCGTGAGATGTTTTGTGCTCGCTCCCGTCCTGACTGGACCTGTTGAAAATTTTACAGAGGATGATGAGGCACCCTGCACCCTTACTTGGAGTTTGCCTAGTTGACACTCGCGACCTGGACCCCTGGGGAGGTTCAGGCAGCTGCTCAGGATGATACCTTGTATAGTGTAGATAGCTTGGACTGTCCTTTCTTTTCATGTTTAGCTGTTGTCTTATTTTCAGAGTTGTATATTTTAGAGATGTTAAGACTTTGTTATCTCTTTCTGCTATACCTCAGTTGAGGATTTTTTATCTATTTCCATCATGCTATATTCTACCTTAGATTATGATTGAGTTGTACCTCTGTGTTGGCCTCCTTATGGAGAGTATTCATATTATGCTAGTTATAGTTCATGACCTAGAACAGCATTCTACCGTCGACACTCCGGCGTAGGCTGGGCGTTGTTACGTTCTCGTACCCTCACAGTGGGTGCGGGTCGTGACACTGACGGTGGCTCCTCTTTAACTTCAACCTTGGGAGCAATCTCTTCCCTGATGGTCATCGGTTCTTCCTTGACCTCGACCTTTGGTAACACCTCCTCCTTAACAGTCATCGGCTCTTATTTGACGAACGGAGACAGTATCTCTTCCTTCACGAGAGCCTCCGCCTTCGGCATGGGTACTGCAACAGAGTCAAAGAGAAGTTAGCAAAAAGGACTTAGAAGCCCAACATGAGCATCTGAGCCGCATCAGAATCTCTGACGCAACAACTGGGATGAAACCCATACGCGTCAGCCTAAGCACATCTACATGAGGTGGCTCATCTACAGTTGGGTCACCCCAACATCACTGCAACAAAGACCAAGGTAAGAGAATACCCACCGAGCACTTCCGGGCGAACGTCGGCGTGGGTCGCCCTAACGACGGGAACTTCCTCCGTGTCGATCTCCAAGGGTTCCTTGCCTCGGCCCCTTCCTCGGCTAGCAGCACTGCCTCGGGGAGTCTTGGGAGCCATCTCTCTAACAAAGAAAAGAAGGGAGAAAAGAGTTCTGAGGAAGAAGAAAGCTTTTTTCAGAAAAGAAGAAGACTCTCTCTCCTCACAAGCCGCCTATTTATAGGCTTGGGCATACGAGAAATCTATTAGCCAGGGAGCCGACTCCGTAAGTCAAACTAAACATAATTAGTTCAATCTGTATCGTAAGACAAACTAAACATAATTAGGAGAAAATCTTGACATAGAGTGATATGGTGAGGGGTGTATGTGTGTGTGTTTCAGTCAAATGTGTGTGTGTGTTAAGGGTGTGACAGTGAGAGTGAAAGAGTGAGAGGGTGTGTGTGTGTGTCCTAGTCAAATGTGTGTGTTTACAGGCGAGAGCTTCAATATACTAAATTTTACTAAATTTACTTATTCGGTTCGGTTTCCGTTTTTAAAAATTCGGTTCGATTTCGGTTTTGAATATACTAAATTCGGTTCGGTTTCGGTTTTCTGTATACTAAATATACTTATTCGATTTCGATCCAAAGTTAATATATATATTTGGATACACACACACACACACGCACATATAAAATATATATATATATATATATATATATATATATATATATATATATATATATATATATATATATATATATATATATATATATATATATATATATATATATTGTCCTCTACGTACGGCAGAGAGATCTCCCTCCCTAGCCACTGCGCATAAGTAGGATCCACATCAGCAACATCAATATATTGTCTAGATGGATGATTGTAACTTCCGGTGCAACTGCCCTCTGGTGCCACCTCCTCAGCAACATGAGTTGGCACTACCGACTCGGCGGCAGGAGGTGGCACTACCTACTCAGCAGTAGGTACCACTACCGACTCAGCAGCAGGAGGTTGCACTACCTTCTCCATAGCAGAAGGTGCCTCTCTCAAGCGACGTCCTCGGGTCTTGGGTGCCATCTGGTAAGATTGATGGAAACATGGAGATTAATTAGGGATTAAACAAAATAACAATATTAGACGTGTAATGTAGAAGATTCATTGTTGTATGGAAATGACAGTATTAGACGTCCTCTGCGTCCTCATCTTCCTCTTCCTCCTCATCTTCGCTTTCATCTATTTTGTTTTCCTCTTCGGATACTTCAACCTCTTCGGATACTTCAACCTCCAACGGTGAATGACCCTCAGCAGTCTTGCCTTAAACTTAGCCTGACAGTACGGAATGAGTCTCATAACCAGAATATAGAGGAGTAGAGAAGGCCCCCTCTCTGACCCCCCTCTACTTTCCTGCTTCTCATTCGACTCTCTCATATGATATTTATCTCAACCAAAGAGTAGAGAAGTGTAAAAATATTAATATTAACCAAGGATTAGTATCGAAATCGGTATCACCATGAATCTCATGGCTTGTTCTACCAGAGCATAATATAAAACCAAACGTATGAATCAGAGCTTCACATTCTAATATTGTGAATGTGAAGCTCTGCTTCACGTTTGGTTTTATATTATGCTCTGTTAGAACAAGCTATGAGATTCATGGTGATACTAATTTCGATACTGATTCTTGGTTAATATTAATATTTTCACACTTCTCCACGCTTTGGTTGAGATGTATATCATATGATGTGGAATAGGATGCCTCATGACCCGAATGAGAAGAAGGGGAGTAGGGAGGCTCACTATGTACACTATTCCGTCTAAGATATACACTCTATACACTCTTACTTATGCAAGCATTTTAAGGTAATCAGCATTATACTAGATTTCCAAAAAGATCTATAACTCTGATAGGCCCAAAAGACTTGGCATAAGTAAATTTAATTTTCAACACTGACCTATCTACTACTAAGATATCTTATATATATCATTCTAGGATACTCACTCTATACCGATATCTTAAGTTTGATTTTCAACACTTACCTATCGCCTAGAACCGCCTAGATGCCTAAACGATCAATATCGATACTCATAGAAATAGTCTGATACTGATACCGATACCGATTTGTAAGACAAAGTAAACAGATTTGTAATTAAAAATATATAGTCCTTATTGTTTTCCTTCTGAGAACAGGATAACATTGTGCTGTCAGGATCAAGTTCCTAGCCCAATCAGGATAACATTGTGTGTATAAACAAAGAGTGATATGGTGAGGGGTGTATGTGTGTGTGTGTTTCAGTCAAATGTGTGTGTGTTAAGGGTGTGACAGTGAGAATGAAAGAGTGAGAGGTGTGTGTGTGTGTCCTAGTTAATGTGTGTGTGTTAAGGGTGGGTGTATGTACAGGCGAGAGCCTCAAGTTATAGGTTCAGTTATTCTCAGGTTTATGGCATATAAGGGTGTAATAGTACATACATTACTCATGCAACATAGGTAACTACATTTGTATCCATTTGAAAATATTTGTATCATATATCTGTATCGTATATGTATCAGTATCCGTGCTCATAATTGTGCAACATAGTATGTCATCTTCGTCTAAGTGGTCAAACTAATATAAACTATTAACTTGATGGAAATAAAGAAGATACTAGTAGTTCATAAAGAAAATTGCTATATAAGAAATGTATAATATAGCATGTCATGTGACACGTGCAAAAGTTAAGAGGATATCTCCAATATTAAGAAAATACTTGCAATAGAGAATAATAGAATATTTAGCTCCTAACACATACATGCTTAATACAACTGATTATTTGCTAGACCACAAGATTAAAGTTTTTATCAATCATAGAAGTTTATAAAGTAGAAGAACATATTGCAGCTAAACACAATCTCAAAGTGTTCTTAGTAAATTGCTATTTTCTGATAACAACAAAAAAATGATGGGCGGTACACAATCCTTGGTAAATTTCATATATCAAACTAAGATCACTGCATAAATATAACATAAATGCAATCCCGCGTTGTAATGTCCCAGAACCAGAATACTGGAGAGCGGGGGCATACATAGCCAGCTACGTATATTGAAATAGAATCCACCTCGCTATACGGTCACGGCTGTCTAGATACATGAGGGTTTAACTACAAGTCATCAGTCTCTTATGGTCATGAACAAGCCTATTATCTCAATCTCATGTAAGAAATAGCAGTTACAAGATGTTAGAGCATCAAATGTACAATAGTAAGATGTCCCATACATTATATATTTGTATGACCATGAAGCTAGTCGTACAAAATGTGAAGACTAGCAAGAGTTTCAGTCATACATGATCAACCCTAGGATTCGTCAATCATGTTATAGCCCGTAGGCAGACAGTAAGTAAAGTGCATTACGAGCTAACACGTGCTCGCCGGCTAAATGCCTCAAAAGAATATTTTTACAATAAAATGGGAGAACAAAAGGAAAACCCACTCGTTGCCTTGGTTACGCCTGGTGGTCACTATTTGGCTGGAAGGTAGGGAGATCCTCTAGAGCTACTCCGGTATCTGGCCATACAAAACCAGCTGGGTCACATCCCAGAAAGAGCAAGTGCCACAAAGGAGGCTTCACTTAAGAACTAAAACCAGCAATTAGCATAAATCATAATAACACATTGAAACTGGAGATATAGAAAAATCATGATAATATACAATAAGATAACCATGGAACTATTTCGATAACCAAGTTACAACCCTTAAACCAAACAAGGACCGAGGTTGTAACCCTTCATCTGAACGGAACTTGGTTTTCTACCACTTGTCGATAAAATAAAACACAAGCAATCAGGTCATGCTACAATCTTGTACAGGATCAGGACAAGACTAGACTGGGTTAGACTCCATCCAATCAATCACGGCCAAGCAATAAGTACGGCTTGATACTTTAACTAACTAGGGTTATCACAAGCCTAGTTACTAGCAAGATACAATAAGATATTCCAACAACCACAAGCCCTGTAGACCATCCAGGTTATCCAGGTCGAATATCCGTTCATGAAAGGTGCAACACATGACAGTGTGCTGGAAATGTGTCATACTCGTCGGCAGGCTACAAGTCCACTTTTGTGCCCAGATAACGGGATTGCCTGTAGCTGGAAAATCTCTTTATGACTACTGGGTTATTTTAGTTATTATCCTTAGTCAATTTTAGTAGGTATCCCTGACCGTGGTACTCAGACGTCCCTGCCCTAGACATGATACAAGACAATATTGGTTCACTTGTACAAACACAATCATCCACGGTGTCCAGACCATTCATTCTTGTCATGTCATGCTAGCCGTCGCAACAACATTCAATAGTTCCTATCAGGCTTGCTTGTCATGTCTTGTCAAGTCATATCATGTCATGTCAGTTCATTTGTTATATCTTACCATGTACAATTATCAGTCCAGTAATGCCAATCAATTCAAGTTACCAAGTCCGTGATAAGAGGTGCAAGAACAATGAAACAAACGGGTGCGCATAGGGCTTAAGCCTCTACGCGAATGAAACTACGCTAGGCTAAGAGGCCCTGAGCGTAAAAATGGCTTTACGCGAGCAAGATACGGAGTTAGATAGCTCTATACGAGCAAGGTTATACGTGAGCAAGCCCAAGGAAAGACCGCTTCTACGCGAACGGGAGCCCTACGCGAGAGGGAACTCTACGCGGGCAAGGCTCTACGCATAGCAAGCACCCTATACAAGCGAAACTTTATGCGCACGAGCACCCAAGTGAAACTCTACGCACGCAAGGCTTTATACGAGCGAGGGAGAGTCTACGCGAGCACGACTCTACACGAGCGAGAGTGGCCCCTCGCGTAGAGTTCAAGTAAACTCGGCGTAGAAAGGATTACGCTGGCATGCTAAATATGGGCGTAAAAGGGACACTACGCTGGCACGCTAAACGTAGACATAAAACTAAATACTACGCTAGCACGTAAGAACGTGTGCGTAAAAACTTTATCTTCTTCCCTAGGCCAAGACAAGCAGGCGTAAAAAGCTCAAGAGCTCAAGAAAAGCTCCATCGCGGTCAAGACTCAATGGAATCCAACCATTCCAAAACCAAACTTGCATAACATCAGAATGCCTATTACATAGAACTCTTAGTTTTGAAAACAAGCCAGTTTAATAGATCAAAATCGAGAAATTCAAAAATGTAACAAACTTAGATCTACATGGAATGAACCAATAAAACTAAAAATGCTAACTACTAAAGTGTCTTAGAATCTCGTGAGGAAGACAATGGAACAATAAAACTTGAGTTCCTCCATGAAGCAAGTTGTACTTGCCTACGGTGGTGCTCGGTGGAGAAGAAATGAGGAAGAAGAAAAGTAGTAAATGAGTAATAAATGAGGAGAGAGAATGGTTGTTGGATTAATAAATGAGGGATGGTGGTAGGTAGGGGTTTGCATATCAACCCAAACCGAGCCCAACCAAGCCGAACCCAACCGAACCCAATGCAGGCCAAGGCCAGGATAAACCACATGAACCAGAAAATGCTAACTAACCCATGCCAATGAAAATCGAAGACTAGCCAGTCAAGACAAGTCAAACCAGGATGAACCCAAAATAAACCAATGCAAGATTAAACCAGGATCAAGCTAAGCAAGACAAGTCTAATTACGGGTCGAGATTCCGTACACTTAAACCAAAATACGTAATATGAACTACGGGCGTTACACGCGGCAAGCCACCCCCGCGGCCAGCACCCCAACCCCTCTCCTCCTGCCGGCCAGCCCCCCCGGCAGCCCACCTCCAACCCCTCCGGGGCCAGCCCCCCCAAACCCCCCGGCCAACCCAACCCCCTCCCGCAGCACACCCCCAACCCTCCGTCCCGGGGCCAGCCTCCCCGCGGCCAGCCCCCCCGCTGCCCGCCCCCTCCCACCACCCCCACCCCACCACCTATAGCACCCCTCGCGGCGACCCCCACCACTGCCAGCTTCACCCACGGTGACCCCTGCACCCCCATCCCCACGGCCCGCCCCGCGATGACCCCCACTACCGCCAGCTTCACCCACAGCGACAGTCAGCCCCCCCCGCGGCCGGTACCCCCCCGGCTGCCCGCCCCCTTCCACCACCGTCGGCTCCCCTCCGCCCCCACCGCCGCCCAAGAGAGAGAGAGAGAAAAAGAGTTACCTCGATATATCATAGCGTCCAAGAGAGAGAGAGAGAGAAGAGAGGAAAAATTGGGGGAATGAAATTTTCCCCCCGTCGGTTCAACTTAAGCTAGGCTTTTAACTTAGCGATGGACTAGCGACGGATAACATCCGTCGCTACTTAGTCGTTAATCTTACGCGATTTTTTTAAAATTTTCCAACCACTTAGTGACCACTTAGCGATGGACTGTAAGTCCGTCGCTAATATCCCATCATCTGGTCGACAGATTATCCGTCACTAAATAGTCGTCAATTTCCCCGCGAAGTAGTGACATATTCCCGCAATTTTTTTAACAATTTTCTGCCAATTAGTGACTATCGAGTGACTACTTGCCGACTGGTTTTTATTTCCTCGTTGTTTTACCGACGGTGTGCCGACAGATAGGCGACGGATGTTCACCCTTAAAATAAAAAATTTTGGTGCACGATTAGCTGGGAAGTCGTCGCCAAGTTGTCGGTAATCTGTCGCTACGGACGACGGATTTATTCCGTCACTAAATCGCCGTCGCCAGTTTACTGTATTTTGGTAGTGTAGGGTGTATAATCATTCTCTTACTATATGAGATCATCTAATCATGTTAAAAATTTATTACAGTCGAAGAAAATTTCGAAACGGTCAAGTACAGAAAATATGCCAAAAGATCAAAACTAAGATTAAAATTATCAGTCGCATATAAACTCATATTAAGGTGAAACAAAAAGATTCTTGAAGCCAAGACAAAGATCTACAACTTCCATATTTTGAGTTTTTCAAAATTCTAGCTACAAAACAGCTTAAACAAGCAAAAACAGTCAAAAACAGCCATTCGTGCACGAGCACACTGCACGTGCGGGCAAAACTGCCCACGCGCACGGTGCGCACATGAATGGCGTACGGTCTGCGTACTGCACGCAAAACACACTGCACGCGTGGGCAAAACTGTCTATGGCGCAAGGTGCGCACGGGCACGTGACGAAAAATCCCGCGGGCGTGTGCCGTGCGAGATGCGCTGCATGCATGGGCAAAAATGCCTACGGCGCAAGGACGACGCACGGCGAAAACGCTGTGCACGGCACTGTTCATCGTCCCGACAGCACCAAAAGGTGTGGGGAATCAATGAACATAAAAAATGGAATAACTTCTTCATACGAAGTCGAAATCAAGCGATTCAATAGCCACAATTGGATGGAATTGAATTTTCCATGACATGGAACCATTAGTTTTCGAAAATAACAAAGTTTAAGAGATCAAAACCAAAAAAGAAAAATTACAAACTTAGATCTATAAAAATATAACCATCAAAACTGAAAACTTTAAGTTCTAAAGAGGCTTAGAATCATGCAAGGAAGAGAATAGAACAAACAAAATTGCAAAAATAATATGTTCAAGATTTGGCAAGATGTACTTGCCTAGGATTAGGGAATGAGTAAATGAAAAAGAAGCTGAAGAATTAAATGAGAAGTAATGAAGAGAAAGAGAAAAATTGGTTTATATTCCAACCCTCTCATCTAAAACCAACCCAAACCAAGCCATATCAAGTCAAGTTGAACCAAACCAAATTAAACCAAGTCAAGAATAAAACAAGGCAAGGCTAAGAAAGATAAGTCAAAACACGGGTCACCTGACAAATGACAGAATTTCGTACACGTATACTAAAAATACGAATAATGGAAAATGGAAGTGACAGGTATGTCGTCGGTATACACTGGTATACTGGCGGTATGCCGGTCAAGGAGAAAATCTTATAAGTTTGAAAAAAATTTAAAGCGTTCCGAAAACCAAAAAATATAAAATACAGTACAAAAATACGTATCCGTATATAAATACCGGTACAGTGATACGAGTATCACAAGTAGGCTGATGTCTGTTAGACAGGGGATTTTGGACAGAGGAAGGGATGGCCTGAGCTGAGAGCTTGGCCAGGCAGAAAGGCTGGGGATGTAGGTGAGAGGAGAAGGGTGGAGGGCCAATTGTAATAATTGTAATAACTTTTGGTGTATCCAAAAGAATAGAGAATGCCCCCTTTAAATAGGATTAGAGGAGCTTGGAGCTCAAGCAAGTGCCATGGGCACTCATGTAATATATACAAAGGAATGAGGGCAATAAAGTAATTTGGGGAGGGGAGTAGAATGTTCAAGAGATGCTAACCACATGGCTTTGTTAGCTATAGCTAACAATTAATTAGTTAGAAAAAGCTAATGACAGCCATGTGCCATATCTAATTATTAGATCATGCCATGAATAATTAGTCATGGCTAACCGTGAATAGGATCAAATCACGATTTAAAATAATTTGGCCTTCGAAAAATCAAATAAAAGTAGAAAGTGGTGAGGCATGCAGCCCGAGTGATCCTTTGGCCAATGACCCCAATCATTTGGGGTTATGTTTAGTATTTGATACGTATTAGATATATGGACATGGCATCGGTTAATACTTAATTATGCTGTATTGTATCCAATATTTGTCCAACCAAGCACTTAATTGTAATTCAATTGGGATTGGATTAGGACTAGTATCCAACATGTTGTTGACATAATCGAGTACAAAACAATAATTTAGGGTTTAGGTTAGAGTTCAAGTTTAAGTTAGAGTTAGGGTTTAATTGATTCAATTGGTAGCTGATTTTCCTAACATTCATTAGACTAGACACGTCCATTATTAAATCAGTTTATGGAGAATCCTCAAACATCGTCACAAGATGCATCATTTTAGATTTTTGAGATATGTAAAATGATCAACTAGAAAAGGTCTTTTGTACCAATGTTTTGATCAGGGGCGGACCCACGTTAAAGGGACTGGGGGACCAGGCCCCCAGTGGAAAAGTAGGAATTTTTGTTAAAAAAAGTTATATCAACATCTCTGAAGAGTAGGGGCCTAGGGGACACTTGAGCATGATGGCTGCTACTTCCATGATGCCATGGCCCATCCTAATGAATAATGATCCCATCTTTTACCACAAAAAGTCTACACGTGACTTCTTTCAAAACAAAACAAAAGTCAAAGCTGCCAAATCCTACTGTGTTCTTGTGCTTGTTGATGTTTCCTTCTTTAATCCTTTCTTTTCATCCACCCATACAAACACAAGTTACAAACTTATTAACAAAAAAAGAAAGTCTCATCGTTTACTATCGGACCTGCCGAGGAGTTAAGGACTCACGAAACGGAACTGTTGTTGGACAGCTGGAGCCTGAAACCTACTACAAAGATAAATTTCAAAATCATTTTAGATTAAAATCATAAACAAAATCAAATTAAAAAATTATGTCTATGTTTTTATTTGGAATTAATTTTATGAATTTGTTAAGTCTCTAATTGAGAAATTATTTATATGTTTATATTTGTAGAATTGATTTATGGAACTGAAAGTCTGGAAAGAGTTTTTAAATGAAAATTATCGACGAGGTTGTCTGTATGTTCAATTCAATTTGTCGAATTGAAGTGGTATGTATGTTCAATTTTTAATTATGCATTTTGTTCTTATATATGCAATTTTCGGAGACAACGCCTCCGAATTCCTTTATGATTGTGCCCCCAGTAGAATATCATCCTGGATTCGCCACTGGTCATGATCATCTTAATATTAGGGATTATCGTATTAGTTACTATATATGTTCAAATAGTGATAGTGATAGACCTCGAGGTATTCTACTTATGTTGGTAAAATTGTTGCTTTGAGGAGCAAGAAGTTGACAATGGCAACGAAAGCCAGCATCGAAGATAGAATACATGACCATAGCTCGTACTGTTTGCCATATGGTGTGGCTACGAACTGTTGGAGTGGGTGGGGTTTCCAACCTATGTGGAGAATATCCCGAAGAGCGACGAGTGCCATCCATATGTCGGAGAAGCTCGGGGAGTGCATGGATCCTATTTTGGAACATATATGGTAAGGTAATATATGATTGGATTTCTATATGTACTTTGATTATATATTTATGATTGGACCCTTCATATAGTATTTTTTTTCCATATAATTGGGCTTCCAATTATGGCAAGCCAATTATGATTGGATTTCCATTAAATATATGATTGATGCATATTGGAAGTTTTCATATATATTGGCCTTCCATGTATAGATTACCAAGGGCTTATAAAAGGGTGATGCATGCTAGTTGAAAAATTATCTCAAAACAAGAGTGCTTTACAATCTTTGAGAGAGAGAGATGATTAAGGACTATTGTGAAGGAGAGATTGCTTCAAATAATTTTCGGATCTCTTGTTCTTCGGAGTCCGCAATCAATTTTTTTTTCCTTTCAAGTGAGTTGTGGTGATCCGTGTTGGATCGGGAGGAGCTTGTAGAGGGTGTATTCTTTTTATTCCATTAGTGGAGGTTCTTCAGGGTTGGACTCCGATCGTCCCGTAGTTTTTTTTGCAAGGGTTTTCTACGTCAAAAATCTTTGTGTTTGCAATTGTGTTTGGCATTTTTTTGGTTTGTGTGCTTTTGCTCGATTCTCTCGCAGGACTTTCTGGTTTGGAGTAACGGTTTTCGTGCTTCGTTTCCAACAGAGTGGTAACAGAGCTTTGGGTTCAAAGAAGTGTCAGGAGTTGACAGTCAAACCAGGAAGCAGAGATGGATGCGAAGTAGGTTCGCATGGTGAACCTAAACGGTACCAACTACCATTATTAGTGGAGTAAGATAAAGGATTTGCTATTCGTCAAGAAGCTACATCTTCCAGTATTTGCATCCGAGAAGCCCAGTGACAAATCCGATGAGGACTGAAACTTCGAGCATATACAGATGTGTGAATACATGCTGCAGTTCGTTGACGAACGTGTACAACCACGTTGCCAATATTGCGCATGTGAAGACGTTGTGGGAGAAGCTAGAATCTTTGTACGCAAAAAAGATCGAGATAAACAAACTGTTCATGATCCGGATGATGATGTGTCTGCGGTACAAAGATGGTACATCCATTACGGATCACTTGAGCGAGTTCCAGGGCATAGTGGACCAACTATCCTCGATGGGAGTCAAGTTCGACGACGAGGTTCAAGGACTTTGGTTGCTATTGTAGGAACGAAATCGTAAAGCAGAATACTCTAGAGGGGGGTGAATAGAGTAGGCAGCGGAATATTGCTAATTAAAAACTTGTTAGCAGTTAGATCACAGATATAATAATAATCACAAAAAATAAATAACATAATTTAAAAGTGATCAGAAGGCAAATGCAAACACCAAGATTTATACTGGTTTCCCTCTGGTGAGGACTAGTCCAGTCGGAAGAGCTCTAGCTTCCAGTTGAATCCACTATCGAAAAATCCCACAAGTTTTCATACGAATTCCTTGCAACTTCTACAGACGCGAGATTTAATACGAAGAACTCGTCCAACTTCAATTGTGAAGAGTTGAATCTTCTATCAAGCCTCTGATTACAATCACTCTGAAACTTCTAGACCGTACCGCACTGTCAAATCGACTAGAGGATTGTAACTGGCTTAGGATTTGAAAATGAAAGCTTTTTAAGAACTCTTTGGAATACTGTAAGCTTTAAGAAGAGAAGATTGAAAGTGAATTGGTGTATTGAAATGATCGAAATGCTTCTCTATTTATAGCTTTTCCAAAGACAAAACTCTGACAGAATTCGGGCAAAATTCGAACAGAACTCTTTGTAACAACCCGTAATTGAAGGATGACCAAGTTCAAAAACCTTGGCCGAACTCCGGCCGAGTTCTCCCGAGGTTCTGCCAGTTCATTTTTGGAGAAAATAAATTTTGGCTTTTTGAACAATCCTTCAAAGGCTTTTTGTAAAAAGAATATTTTTCAAAAACATGGATCATTTGTAAAAAAATATAATAGTTTTGAAAAACGTTTTTGGATAGCCTATTTGCCAGTACGACTCAGTGTACAATGTATTCCTAGACTCAGTAAAAAGAAAAATTACATTGCATAGCAGGAAGTACATTCTGAATGGCAAACGGCTTCAATCTTGAACATTATTGATAACCATTGTTGAGCAGTATCCAAAATGTCGTAGGTAAACATATGAGTAGACTTGTATTTATATTGAGACAGAGTTTGATCAATTATTAAAATCAGGTTTGACCATAACCAATGGACCAACAATCTTCCCCATTTTAATAATTGACAAACCTTGCCGATATAACATCTAAGCTTGGAATCAAATCAAAATAGTAAAGAAAAATTATTCATATCCTGTATTTCACAAACATGTTAGATCATTATTTCTCCTCCGTTGTCACTTAGCAAAATAATTGCAAAAGAAAAAGCTCTCCCGCAATCAATACATAAGTAACAAACAGTAAAAAAACACATAAAAAATAAATAATCATGACAGATGGTAGAAACAGTAAGAGAAATAGAATAACAACACAGGCATGTATTTGTCTTAGGCAATTTGTAAAGAATGAAGCAGTAAAAGATAGATAGTGCTACGATAAACTGAAACAAATAGAGTGCTGAATAATAAACTAAGATGCCAAAACTGAGCCATAAACAAAAAACAACCATGTCCATGAATAAGGAAAAAAATACTGATAATAACTAAAAAAGAGTACTGATAAAATCTTGGAATGTCGGAGCATTTTCAAGTAAACATAAGACAAAAAGTAACAGTCTCAATAATCTAACATCTCAAAACTCATCATCATCAACATCATTATCATCAGCTGCAGCTCCAGCATGTCCAGATGGACCAGCTCTAGAAGTACCAGTGCCAGAAGTGTGAGGAGTGGCGCCAGCGGTACAATACCAATCATATGCGTTCCCTGGCTGGAACAGAGAGTGTACCGTCTCGTCGTCAATGCAGTAGCCAGAAATAAAAGGGTCTCGAGGCAGAGAGCTAGCAGAATGTCCCGTCTGCGCAAACCTCAGATCGACGAAGAAGTTGGCAATCACCTGGAACCGAGTCACATCACGGAACTCGTGCTCCCTAGAGGTCTCAACATAAAAAGACTGCAGATCTGATAAGTGCTGATGGATACCCTCAAATGTCATAGGGTAAGAATGAGGAGGAACAAGTGCTGCGGGATCAGTGGGAGTAGGTGCAGGAGGAGTAGGTGCAGTGGGTGGAGGAACAAATGCAATGCTGCGACGAAAGAGTTTGAGAAACTTGGGCTCGGGGTCGACAGCACAAGTAGATAAATCAATGTCAAATCTCTGAAAAATACGAGGAATAAGCATCGCATAAGATAGGTTGCGGTTCTCCCGCGACATCTACCCATCATCTGAATAATAGTCTTAGGGGCAGAAAAAGGAATCCCCTTAAGAATATGATAAAGAGCAGAAAGCTCAAGTGCAGTGACATCATCTTTAGAAGTAGATTTTAGAAGTAAAGTGGAATAGATGATGCGATGTAATTCGTAGTTAAACAAGTTCAAGTTATTAGCCTTGAACTTTCCAGGAAGAACGCGTACGGGCGCACAAAGTTCATTCTTGAAACTAACGAGTGTCGTGCCATCGGGAAAATCAAAATCAGTGATGTCATCTAGCGGGGCACCTTCGTTTGGAATACCAAGGATTTCCACTAACGTGTCATCAGTGAATTCAATATCAATTCCTCCGACACGTGTCCTCGCTGTAAAAGTGTCTAACACGAAATTACAGTAGAATAATCTAATGGCATTAGTGGCAATGGGGAATTATAATGTGACAAAATGTTGTAACCCTAATGCCTCAAAATAAGGACGGTGATCCGAAAAGATAGTCCACTTAATCGGTGATCCAGTACAAATAGTACGCATGTTAAAATCAGCGTACCACAATAATGCTTGATCGGAAGTCTTAAAATAAAACTCATCCGACGCACCATCGTCCGATTGGACCGGAGAAAAGAGGCAATCCGTATGCGAATCTGAAGACGATGCCTCTTCACTGGCATTGGTCTTCTTCCTCTTGAAGGGATTGAACTTAGGCATTCTTTCCCAAAATTTCTACAAATCCTAAGTATTAAAAAGTGGTGGAAAGAAGGAATTATACCTTCCAAGAGTCGGATATGTTGTAGAGGATGACGATCTCCGCACGAATCCAAAGTTTTGATGAAAAACTCCACAAGGATTGGAAGAACAATAAGGGAATAGAACTAGGGTTTCGGAGGGGCGGAGCTGCTGTTATGAGGATGTAGAGAAGTATGAAGAAGAAGGAGGCCTCGAGTTGCTGCTGTTACATATAAACACCCAGCCGAACTCTGGCCGAATTCGGACCGAACGCGGGCCGAAATCGCCTAGGGTTGGCTGGCTATATATATATAAAAAAAATCAAATGAGACCACATTCTTTTTCATTAATTCGTTTCAAATGCTTAATTTAAAGTTTAGTAATTTTAAATCTCAAAATAATATAATTAATATTATTTTACAAATTAATATTCTTTACTCAGCATCTGTCTCAGATTAGCTGTAGGAGTATTATTCCAGCTAATACCGCTTCGCTTCGACCGTAGTCGTGGTGACAGACAGACTCTTTTTAGGCTTGTCTCAAAAACAGTTTATGAGTATTGAATAAATAATTAATAAAATAAAAATTAATTAATATTATTGATATCTAAAATTTCTAATTCTCGACGTAAATAGTTGAAACGATCTTCCACTAAAGGTTTTGTGAATATGTCAGCTAATTGATTCTGTGTGTCTATGCATACAAGGTCTATATCTCCATTTTGTTGATGATCTCTAAGAAAATGATGTCGAATCTCGATATATTTAGTACGAGAATGACATACTGGATTCTTAGTCAAATTAATAAAACTAGTATTATCACAGTAAATGGGTATATATTTAAAATATAATCCATAGTCTTCTAAGGTTTGTTTCATCCACAAAATTTGTGCACAACAACATCCTGCGGCGATATACTCAGCCTCTGTTGTTGATAATGCAACATAATTTTACTTTTTACTAAACCAAGAGACTAGAGCTTTTCCTAGGAAATGACATGTGCCGCTGGTGCTTTTTCTATCTGCTTTGCATCCGACAAAATCAGCATCGGAATAACCAGTTAGGCCAAACGACGTAGTTTTGGGATACCATAAGCCGACAGAAGAAGTGCTTTTAAGGTATCGAAAGATACGCTTAACTGCGCATAGATGTGATTCCTTAGGATTGGCTTGAAAATGAGCACATAAGCAAACACTAAACATAATGTCTGGTCGACTGGCAGTTAAATAGAGTAAGCTACCGATCATACCTCGATACTTACGTATATCGATAGGTTTGCCTTGTTCATCAATATCAAGCTTGGTTGAAGTCGCCATTGGAGTGCTAAGTGGCTTTGCTGTTTCCATGTCAAACTTCTTTAGTAGATCCTTTGTGTACTTAGCTTGATTTATGAACGTCCCATTGTTGGTTTATTT
Source organism: Iris pallida (assembly GCA_029216955.1). NCBI lineage: Eukaryota > Viridiplantae > Streptophyta > Magnoliopsida > Asparagales > Iridaceae > Iris > Iris pallida. The sequence continues at coordinate 2,989,330 of JANAVB010011000.1, read as the reverse complement.
GATTTGCAGTCCGAAAAAGAATTTTAGCTCTTCCATCATGCCCATCTCAAACTCATTCTGTATACACTTTGAGGATTCTTGACGAAGAGATTCATCAGTAGATCCAAAGATAATATCATCTACATAGACTTGAATCAAAAGAATATTATTATTCAAAGACTTTATAAACAAAGTAGTGTCAACCTTTCCCTTTGAAAAACCGTTATCAAGTAGAAAAGAGCTTAGACGATCGTACCAAGCACGAGGGGCTTGTTTCAAACCGTATAAAACTTTCTTCAACTTGAAAACATATTCAGGAAATTTGAAATCAGTAAAACCGGGTGGTTAAGCTACATAAACCTCTTCTTTTATAAAACCATTTAAAAATATACTTTTGACATCCATTTGAAATAATTTAAAATTATAAAAATATGCAAATACACATAACATGCGAATGGATTCTAATCTCGCAACCGGGGCATAAGTCTCATCCTAGTCGATACCTTCTTCTTGATTGTATCCTTGAGCTACGAGTCGAGCCTTATTACGAGTCACTAAACCATTCTCGTTCAGTTTATTTTGGAATACCCATCGGGTGCCAATGACCGGATGATCAATAGGCTTGGGAACAAGTTCTCAAACTTGATTCCGTTCAAATTGGTTTAATTCCTCTTGCATAGCATCTATCCAAAAATTATTACTACATGCTTCATCAATACTTTTGGATTCAAACTGTGAGACAAAAGCAACACAAGAAGCTATATCTTTATTAGAGGAGCGAGTACTTACACCCTTGGTAATCTCACCAATTACCAAGTCCTTTGGATGATCAGCCGTGAACTTCAATCTTTTTGGCAGACTTCGAAGGCAGCTGGTTCCTGGATCTTCTCTAGAAGGATCAGCTGGTGCTTTGCTGGGTACATTGAGATCTTCGTCATTGCCATCGATTGTCGTTTGATTTAGTTCATCAAAGGTGACATTGATCATCTCTTCGATGATCATGGTTCTTTTGTTGAAGACTCTGTATCCTTTACTTTTGCCCGCATAACCTAAAAATATACCTTCATCGGCCTTTTTGTCAAACTTTTCTAAATTATCTTTTGTATTAAGAATAAAGCATTTACAACCAAATATTCTAAAATATGAAACTGATGGAATTCTATCAAACCATAGCTCAAATGGAGTCTTCTTCGATTTGGGTCGAATTGGAACTCTATTGAGAACAAAACAAGCTGTATTGACAGCTTCAGCCCAGAAATACTTGGGTAGACTAAACTGGTTTAGCATTACTCTGGCCATTTCGGATAGAGTTTTGTTCTTACGTTCCACAACTCCATTTTGTTGTGGAGTCCTAGGACATGAGAATTCGTGTACAAAACTGTGTGTGTCACAAAATTGCTCAAACTCTGCATTCTTGAATTCACCTGAATGATCGCTTCTAATACGAGTGATCATGTAACCTTTTTCATTCTGTACTTTCTTGCAAAAGGTGACAAATTCCGATAATGCATCATTTTTGCGTGTCAGAAAATATACCCACATGTATCTAGAATAATCATCTACAATTACAAAAGCATATAGCTTACCTCCGAGGCTAGCAACTCTGCTAGGACTAAATAAGTCCATATGTAGCAATTGTAGAGGTCTAGTAGTACATACAGCGTTTACTGACTTGAAAGTGGATCGAGTAGCTTTGTTCTTTTCACATTGACTGCATACCGAATCCTTCTTGAATGTAATATCCGGTAAATCGCGTACTAGCTTCTTTGTGGATAATCTGAAAATAGTATCCATATTTGCATGACCGAGTCTCATATTCCACAGATGACTCTCATCGCTTTTAGCCATTAAACATCTACCTGAAATGTTAGTATCTTCCAACAAATAGAAAACATATATATTGTCTTCTCTAATACCTTCAAATATAGTATTACCAGTTGAACTATCAATAATAGTACATTTGTCTTTTACGAAGTTAATACCATAACCGTGATCAGCTAAATGGCTTATGCTGAGCAGATTATGTTTTAACTCAGTAACAAGACAAATATCTTTAATCACTGGATAGGAAGCTTTACCAATATCACCAATACCAATTATATACCCTTTTAAATTATTGTCAAAGGAGACGTATCCTTCTTTATTCTTCTTCGACAGTGTTGCGAATAATGAAGCATCGTCGGTCATATGCCGTGAGCAACCGCTGTCGAGGATCCATTTGCTCCTAGCATGTGAAGGGTGTCCCACCTACAAAATAATTTGCATATGAAACTATTGGTACCCATTTCTTGTAGGGTCCTGACTGGTTAGTTTTCGGTATCCATGCATAAATATTTAGATCTACTAGCTTTTTGATTCTTCATGCAGAAGATATATGACCAATGAGGCCACAATAATGACATTTAGCATGTTGAGTGTTGAAAGCTGAGTGGTGTGCATGGTTGGTAGGTTTAGGTTTTCTAGTATAGAAGAAAGCATACCTATTATCCTGGTTGGGCATAACCTTTTTAGGCAAAGGTTTGATAGGATTAGGTCTGATAGTATTAGGTTTGGGAATGTTCCAATTTTTCGGTAAGTGACATGTGTTAGGGTAGGAAGCAGCAGTCTCAGGCTATTTTCCTAACCTAATTTCCAATCTTTTGGAAGTGTGATATAACTTAGTATAGTCAGAAATGAGTGCTTCCATTCTGACTTGTGCACTTTGAAGACTTTTCTTCTCTTTAAAAAGTTCTTCTTTTAGTTGGTCAATAACCTTGTCTTTTTCTTCGGATGACTTGGTAGTCTCATGTAATAAGAGCTTAATAGAAGAAAGCTCACCAAACTCACTAATATTATCTTTAACCTCAGCTAGTAGGTCGGTAAGTCTTCATATTTCACCTTTGTACTCTTTAAGTACCTTCTTAGAGGTCTGATATTTGCTACGCAGTTTCCTGTAATCACTTAACAGTTCACTGAAGGCTTCTCCTAATTGCTCAAAGGTGAAGTCATCATATGTATCAACTATAGGTTCAGAGAGTACCTGATCAGATGCCATAAAGCATACATTTGCAGCGTCTTCTGATTGTTCATCTTCTGAGTCGCTGGCTTCACTTTCATGCCATATGCTGGTGTTGGCACACTTCCGAGATGTTGATCTTTTCAGGTTCCCTTTCTCATATCTGTTGCTCTTCTTGCTTGTTGATGTGTTTGTAGGACAGTCCTTCTTCATGTATCCTTTTTTCTTGCAGCCGTAGCAGACAGCGTCATCCTGATACCAGTTGTTGCCGCCATTATTTTCTTTTGTCTTCTTCTCATATCTCAAGAATTTTTTGAATTTTCTTGCAAGGAGTGCTTGATCTTCAGCATCAGATTCACTGTTGTCTGAATCATCTTCAGCAGATCTTCTGTGCTGAGCCTTGAAAGCGATCATCTTCTCCTTTGGTACAGGCTCTTCAAAGTCTTGTAACTCCAGTTCATGAGTGAGTAGCTTATCCATGAGTACTTCAAGTGTCACAGTAGTGAGTTCGTTTCCTTCAATGACTGCAGTAGCCTTCGAAATTCAGTTCTTTGTAAGTGCTCGCAGGAGTTTGCAAATCTTTTCATGGTTACTGTAATCTTTGCCTAGGGAGGACAAAGGATTTACAATATCCAAGAATCTTTTGAACATCTGGGTAACTGTTTCGTTGGGCTTCATCTTGAACGCCTCATACTCTTGAGTAAGTCTGCTGACCTTTGATTCTTTGACTTGAGTTGTGCCCTCATGTGTGACTTCAAAAAGTTTCTATACTTCATTTGCAGTTGTGCAGATAGATACCTTGTTAAATTTAGTTCTGTCTAAAGCACAAAATAAAGCGTTAATAGTACGTGCGTCAAGACTGGCCTTTTTTTTTCCTCTGTATATTTGTCATGGGGTTTTCAGTTAAAACTCCATCAACATTTATATGAGGTAGCTTTTTATAGCCATCAATAACTACAGACCATAAGTCAAAATCAAGATATTTCAGAAAGAAACTCATACATATTTTCCAATAAGTGTAGTTTGTGCCGTCAAACAGTGGAGGTCTGTTTGTGGCTTGGCCTTCACTTGTGAATTTCACAGTTGCCATGTGTAATGCTGTGATCTATATAACAATTGAATATAACTGCAATTTTACTTTGCTTTACCTGTATAATCCGCTCTGATACCAATTGTAGGAACGAAATTGTAAAACAGAATACTCTAGAGGGGGAGAGGGGTGAATAGAGTAGGCAGCGGAATATTGCTAATTAAAAACTTGTTAGCAGTTAGATCACAGATATAATAATAATCACAAAAAGTAAATAACAGAATTTAAAAGTGATCAGAAGATAAACGCAAACACCGAGATTTATACTGGTTTTCCTCTGGTGAGGACTAGTCCAGTCGGAAGAACTCTAGCTTCCAGTTGAATCCACTATTGGAAAATCCTGCAAGTTTTTATACGAAGTCCTTGCAACTTCTACAGACGCGAGCTTTGATACGAAAAGCTCGTCCAACTTCAATTGTGAAGAGTTGAATCTTCTATCAAGCCTCTGATTACAATCACTCTGAAACTTCTAGACCATACCGTACTGGCAAATCAACTAGAGGATTGTAACTGGCTTAGGATTTGAAAATTAAAGCTTTTTAAGAACCCTTTGGAATACTATAAGCTTTAAGAAGAGAAGATTGAAAGTGAATTGGTGTATTGAAATGATCAAAATGCTTCTCTATTTATAGCTTTTCCAAAGACAAAACTCTGACAGAATTCGGGCAGAATTCGAACAGAACTCTTTGTAACAACCCGTAACTGAAGGATGACCAAGTTCAAAAACCCAACGTTCACTAACGTTCCAAATAGCCGAACTCTGGCCGAACTCGGGCCGAGTTCTCCTGAGGTTCTGCCAGTTCATTTTTGGAGAAAATAAATTTTGGCTTTTTAAACAATCCTTCAAAGGCTTTTTGTAAAAAGAATATTTTTCAAAAACATGGATCATTTGTAAAAGAATATGATGGTTTTGAAAAATGTTTTCGGATAGCCTATTTGCCAGTACGACTCGGTGTACAATGTATTCCTAGACTCAATAAAAAGAAAAATTATATTGTATAGCAGGAAGTACATTCTGAATGGCAAACGGCTTCAGTCTTGAACATTATTGATAACTATTATTGAGCAGTGTCCAAAACGTCGTAGGTAAACATCTGAGTAGACTTGCATTTATATCGAGATAGAGTTTGATCAATTATTAAAATCAGGTTTGACCATGACCAATGGGCTAACAGCTATGTACATTGCCAGACTCGTGGAAGACCTTACGAGTATCTATGATCGCTTCTGCTCCGGAAGGAGTGGTCAGTCTGGATTTTGCCAAGAGCGGGGTACCGAATGAAGAGATGCGAAGAAGTTCTCAGGGTACTTCATCCATTTCCCATCACTCAGAGGTACTAGTTTTAGAGAGCTACGGAAGGGGCAAAAACAGGGGTCCAGGTGGTGGTAGAGACAAAATCAGAGGGAAGTCCAAGGGTCGGTAGGAGGACTCGGAGTATTACTATTATGGCAAGAAGTGCCACATTAAGCGGAACTGTTTCGCTTGAAAAAGAGAGAAGAAGGGCGACAAGGCAAAACAAGATGAGAACACTTCAGCGGTGGCCTCGATACATGGAGGCGATGTGATCATCGTAGGTGATGAGGTTATCACAAACCTTGCCTGCGATGACAATTCTTGGCTGGTGGACTCAGGGGCTGCAGTGCACGTATCTCCTAACAGGGTACTATTTGTCACTTACACGATAGGCGACTGTGGAGTGTTGAAGATGGGCAATAGTGATGTGTCAAAGGTGGTTGCCATTAGAGATGTGCATTTGAGGACGAAGATGGGTGTAGTTCTTATTCTCAAAGATGTTCGTCATGTCCATGATATCCGTTTCAACCTTGTATCGATTGGAAGGTTGGATGACGAGAGATTCTTTAGTCTCTTCGGGAATAGTCAGTAGAACCTTTCCAGAGGTTCGATGGTGGTTGCCAGAGGAATCAAGAAGTTCGGTCTCTACTATATGGAAGGGAGCGCACAAGGGGCACAGGAGGTAAACACAGTCAGTGATGCGTCTACCGAGTTGTGGCACAGGCGGCTCGACCATATCAGCGAGAAGGGGATGAGCTACTTGGTGAACAGGAAGGTGATTCTAGGGCTCAAGTCTACAAAGTTGGAGAAATGCACGCACTGCTTAGCTGGAAAGCAAAATAGGGTATCTTTCCAAAGTCACCCAAGTTCAAGGAAGCCGGTGTTGCTCGAGTTGATTCACTCGGATGTCTGCTATCCTATGAAGGTAAAATCTATTGGTGGTGCTTCTTACTTTGTAACTTTTATTGATGACTATTCCAAGAAGGTTTGGGTCTATGCCTTAAAGATCAAGGATCAGGTGCTGCATACTTTCAAAGAGTTTTAGGCCTCTGTTGAAAGAGAGGCGGGCAAGAAGTTATTGTGTGTTCGGTCCGACAATGGCGGTGAATACATTGGTCCCTTTGATGCATATTGCAGAGAGCAAGGAATACGACACCAGAAGACTCCGCCCAAGACACCTCAGCTCAATGGTGTAGCGGAACGCATGAACAGGACACTGATAGAGAGGGTGCAGTGTTTGCTGTCAAAAGCAAATTTGCCATACAGTTATTGGGGTGAGGCTCTTCTCACAGCTGCTTATATTATTAATTTATCTCCTAGTGCTCCTTTGTAGGGTGATGTGCTTGACAACGTATGGTATGACAAAGAGCCATCATACAATCACCTGAGATTGTTTGGTTGTAAGGCCTTTGGGTATGTACTGAAGGACGAGAAGTCTAAACTTGAGCCGAAGAAGATATCACCCCCAGTTTCCAGAAACAGGGATATTTTTGTCATTTTTCATTTTTAAATTATTTTGGAATTATTTATTTATTTATTGTAATATTTTGGGGTTATTTGAGTCGGGTTCGAATTTCAACTCATTCCGACTTGTATCGGGGACCCGGGGTAGTTTTGACTCTAGCAGGCCCATACACTAGTTAGGCATGGCCCACATAATATTAATTTTAGTCCACATGATATTAATTTTAGTTAGTGACTAGACTAATTATTTTGGTTAGTATTAATATGGATTAGTGTTTTAGGATTGACCAAACTACCCCCGACTTAACCCCTTACCAATGTATTAATAAATAGACTAGAAAAGGGGCTTTTGGACTTTTCCTAATAGGACAAAATCACTTTTATGGCCAGCCACAATAAGGATAGGGTTGAGCCTCCCATTTGTCATTATCCATCTATTTTTCTCTCTCTTGTTCTTCCCCAAATTCCTAGAGAGCAATCCCTAGCAATTTCTCCACCAAATCATTCCATTTCACCACCAAATCTTCTTCTTTCCTTCTCCATTCTAGCCAAGGAGGAAGCTACCCAAGTTTGGGAGGATTCGGAGCTCGTTCGTGTCCTTTTGGAATCTCTACGTGTCGGTGTCGCTCCGGAAAGGCTTTTCATCGATTCGATCTACCGGGAGGTATAAATCCCTTCTCCTTTTCATTTCCTCATACATATAGGTCTATTTTGAACCCATAGGAATGACCCCATAGTTGTATCTCTATTTGTGTCCATTTTGTGTCCATTTGGAGGTCATAGGAGTGTCCTTTGTGTTGTGGTTGTGTCCATGTGGGAAAATCCCAAATTTGGACACACTATGTGTTGTTGTTATGTATGAATGAATTATTACATGTTTAATATCATATTTTTGTATTGAAGATGTGTTCTATAGTGTCTCATATATACATATTAGTGTAGAGAGTGAGTTCTTGATATATTATGTTATATACTTGTGTTCTTTTGTCTCAAACTATCTAAATCCGTCATGATTTTTATCCACGTTTTTAATTTCAGCCCTAACTTAGAAATGTCATAACTTCTAGCTCAAAGCTCGGTTTAATCTCCCGTTTTTTTTAAAGAAGCGTATTGAAGTTAGATTTCCAAAAACATGTATTAATAGGCCCAATTCTTTCTGTAACTTTCTGGAGAATTATTTGAGTGTCAGTTGTACGAAAGACAAACGCGTTCTCGGTGTTTTCGCGATTCCGGGAGTTTCCGAAAACGAAAATGCGATCCGTTTAAAGTTTTGGAAAGCTAACACATAGATCTATAACATACTTTAATCCTAAATTTTAATTCATGCTGAGATGGTACAGTATTGATTATTAGTAGGAGTTACTATTCGGCATATGCATTTTGTGCACCCTTGTGTGTAATATAATGTTCTATTTAATTTTAACCCATGTTAATATATATACATTATGTAATTAAATAGAGAATACAAGCATGAGTAAATGGTAAAATAAATGATGTATGAGGTGTAAGTATCCTATCTAATGTAAGCATGCATAAGTATGGCTTGTAATGAATATGTAGGTTCCATAGTATGTAATGTATGGTGCATATAGTGGTGCAAGAGAATAATGAATGATGAATGAATGCAAGCATGAATGTAATGTAATAATAGATGTAATGTATGCAATATACAAGTTAATGAGATGTAATGTTCTATGTTAACACAAATCCTATATTACCTCATGTACCCCCTTACACTATGTTGACACTATCACACTTGACACATTGTTTACTTACACTTTGACACTCTTTGATATGTATACACTATGTATACCCATTTAACCCTCACTTGCCCCTTTGCCATGTTCACATACACACAAATAGCCTCTTAAATAAGTATTTATGAATATAGTTAACTTAGCTATATATGTATATTATATATATGTTAGCATATTGTGTTGTAATATATAAGTTTATATAACCATTTGAAATGCCATGATTATAGACCTAATGTTGAATACCAATATATGCATGTGTATATATGTGTAGACATATATAGCTTAAAGTAATAGATTACCTAGTGTATATCCAATGTGAATTCTTGCCTATTTGAGTATTGAATAATTGCATGCTATATAAAGTTGGGTGTATGTTGGCTTGTATAGCCTTGTATTGATGTGTGCTTGCTAGGATAGTCTTGGTTAGGCCTAGTAAGACTTACTGGGTTAGGACATGACCTAGTTTGACCTAATTTGACAAGTGCAGTTGACCAGAGTTGACCAAGGGTTGACTTTGGCCTAGTTTGACCTAGATTCATGTAGAATGCATTGTAGTACTTTATATTACACTTCTGGACATGTTGTGACTTGTGCTGTTCTAATTAAGAGCCAGACACCTTGTAACCTGTGTTGCTTTAAATAGGACTCTGTGGCTTCAGTTGGATCCCCTATACTTATCAGCTGTTCAGGTTATCGAGGCGAGTACATTCTCTGATCATTTCATATCCTGCTTAGAATTATTTCCTGCAGTAGATTACTTTACTTGTACTGTCACGTTGGTCACACGGATTGGTACTATATGGATCCCTTCTTGAGATGTTATCCTTAGGAAGCATCGGGTACTACATGTTCTGTGCGTTTCACTTACATGGTGTATCATATGCTTTATTGGTTCTTTGATCACTTACGACATATACTCTTATGATCGTAGAGTCTTCCTAGAATCCTTATCCCATTTATGGGACTACTATGTATCACCTTCGGGGTTTATCACCTTCGGGGTCTATCACCTTCAAGGTCTATCACCTTCGGGGTCTACCACCTTCGGGGTCTTATCACCTTCGGGGTCTACCACCTTCGGGGTCTTATCACCTTCGAGGTCTACCACCTTCGGGGTCTTATCACCTTCGGGGTCTACCACCCTTCGGGGGCTGTTACATAGCATCATATAACATAACCTTGCTGGATCCTTGTGTATTGATTGGGGGTACGGGGGAGTATAAACTGTTTAGTCTTATACTGTTAGATGCATTGAGACCTAGGACAGCGTTCTACCGCCGATACTGCGGCGTAGGCTGGGCGTTGTTACGTTCTCGTGCCCTAACTCTAGGGTCCGGGTCGTGACACGTTTTTTAGTGGTGGCCCATGCAGGTCGAGTTTGTGTAGTGGTATTCGAGCTAGAGTACCACTACAGCCTACAGTAGGAATAGAACATATTTTTGAAGGTACTTAATCACAGTTAGGACCCTTGAGAGATTCCCGGGACGACCCTTGAGAATCTTATTTTAACTTCGATTTGAGAACTCTTTTTTTCCCTTGATTTGATTTATTTTTACTTACTGTTGTTAAATTTGATTTTGATGGATTATGGTTGAATTTGAGTTGTATTTATTAATTTTGATGAATGATTGCCGAATTTTGAATCTTGATGATAGCTGTTGCATCCGAGTTGTATTTTGATAGATTTTGTTCATTTTAAATTTTGAAGTTCGTTGATAAATTTGATTTGATTTATGAGTATTCATTGTTGATTTAATTTATTTTTTTTTGACAAGCTGAAATTATATGGGCTAGGTCATCTATGTAATGGAATCTAGTCTTCTATAGTCACATTAGCCAGCATGGTGAGGACATATAGTCTGACTCTGGATATATTTCTCGGGTGTGGGAATTTAAGATTTTTGCAGCCAAGCTAGCGGCACCGCAAAAATGTTAAATACCACGATTCTAGAGGTATGTGCATAAGTCAAGGACTCTGTGATTATCGTAGCCTTGCTTACTAGTATGACGAGGATTTAGTGTACCATGATTTTGGACAGAGCATATGATTATCAGATTGTACCTTAAATTTTTTCGAAACATGTTTTCTCTATTTTTGTTTCTGTCCTTCAAAATTTTTTTTTAATTATTAATTATTTTGTTTTGTTTGCTTCTCATTATTTAACTTAAGAGTAGGTTTGCCTGTTTTTATAAACCTTTGCGTAACTTCTTGCTATGAGTTTCTTCTTAATGCAATGAATCGATAATTTTGCTAGACTTTATCTTGGATTTGATAATTTAGCTCTGGATTTCAAAATGGTTCTTCTTTAAATAGATAAGCAAAACAGATTTTATCGTTATTTCTTCCTTGCTATTATTCTTGTATTAAATAATAATAATAAAACTGCCTTGATTACGTCAATCACCTGCTTGCAATCTTGGTAGGAATCTAAATGTTAGTCTTAACGTAGAAATAATTTTTTTTATATTAGGACATGAGAATATGTATATGAATATATATAGCAGACACTTTGCCTAACACGTATGCATGCTACACTTGATTTTTCTACCTATCTAAATACATATTAATATGTTGTTGATGTTTAAATTGTCAAAACCCCAATATTTCTGGTTCTCTGTTTTTCCATGTTTAAATTCATAATTTAAATATAAATTTTATATTATTAGTTATGTTTAAATCACTGCACATGTATGTTATACGTGGGATTTCAATTCAAAATTTTTGTTGAGTTTTGTGTTTAATTTGTCAATCTAAGACCGTGTGCATATTAACCCTTGATACGAGATTCCGAATGATTAGTTCAAATTGTTGTTCCATTTTTATGAAATATTTAGAGCTGTGTACATTGTTGTAAGTAGGAATATAAATTTATGTTTCATATTCTTACATGTTAGTTGTGATAAACATTGAGTTGTTTTTTTAATGTTCAAATTTCTCCAAAACCCTGAAAACTAGTTACATGTTAACATTTTTACATTGATTTCCATGTTTAGTTAAATTTCAGATTTAACATGTAATATTGAACTGTGTGCATAGATAAATGTATGGATAGTATGTTAGGGTTTCATTTCTATCATGTTAGGATGTATTAGGACCATTGAGATGGGTTGCGATGTTTCAAAATCCTAAAATCTGAGACTGCATTATGTTAATATTTTACTGTTATAAATGTTAGCTTATTTTCAGACTTTGCATGTAAATGCAGAACTAAAACTGGGTTTAACCTTTCAATACTAGGCTATAACCCTGTACAAGGACACACACACACACCCTCTTTATATATATATGTATAAGGTTAGCCATGCATGTTATGAGTAAATAAGTTGCGTATTGTAAATTGTTTAACCAATATGCCATGATTAGTGTAACTTGATAGCCGTTGTTTTGAAACCCAATTTCTTATATACAATTTTATGTATATTTCGTCTACACATATGCCTACTATCTTACCATATTAACCTGTTTACATACACCCATACACACACAAACCATATAACATTACATAATGCCAGCTTTTCCCTCTCTAACACTCTCTCTATATATATTGTGATTGGATTTCAATGCAAGTGACTTTCAATTCTTTAACTTTGAAATTGATTTTTCTGTACCCTTTTAGATTATTGGAAGTTACCTTTCTTATTTTTATATTTTTTTTGAGTACCAGCTTTCACATAGGATGGTAGACTGTCTTACAGTTTTGATGATTTGTTATTTATGTATCTTTTCCAGTTTAGCACTCTAGATTTCTTGTGTGTTTGATACCCTATGACCGTCTTGGTTTAGCATGACTAGTATACCTAGATGAGACTTTCACTACCACCGTATGCAATGACCCTGTATGTCATCCTTTTGATCACATGATTTGTTTTAATCTGGGACTTTGATTTGTGGGGGTTTGACCTAGAGGGAGTATGGACATTTTAATTTCGAGGATGAAATTTTTCTAAGGTGGGTAGACTTGTAACACCCAATTTTCTAAAATGAGAGTAATTTTGAAATTTTGTAATTTTAATCATTTATTGATTTGACATTTAAATCATGATATAATTTTGGTAATTTTTTAAATAATTTTAAAACTATTTAAAATCTTGACTTGTAATTTTGATGTTTTGCTAGTGAAACCCTAGAGACTGTTTGACCTAGAGCCTAACCATGTGATTAGGATGTTTTAATGTCATTTTTGGCCTAAGGATATTTTGCATTAGACCTCCTTGAATTATTTTGATATTTATTGCGTTGGTGATTGTTAATTTTGACCTTTGATAGGTGTGATAGTTTTGTGTCCGTATCGAATACGTATCAGTTTTTATTTATAAATGTTTGATGTGCCTCAAGGAGATTTTTTTTATTGCTGATTTTTTTGAAAAGTATTTGAATGAGATTGTTTTCTGCATGTGTTTCCTGTGATTGCTTTATTTTAATTTCGAGGACAAAATTTTTTAAGGTGGATAGATTTGTCACCCCCGGTTTCCAGAAACAGGGATATTTTTGTCATTTTTCATTTTTAAATTATTTTGGAATTATTTATTTATTGTAATATTTTGGGGTTATTTGAGTCGGGTTCGAATTTCAACTCATTCCGACTTGTATCGGGGACCCGGGGTAGTTTTAACTCTAGCGGTCCCACACACTAGTTAGGCATGGCCCACATAATATTAATTTTAGTCCACATGATATTAATTTTAGTTAGTGACTAGACTAATTATTTTGGTTAGTATTAATATGGATTAGTGTTTTAGGATTGACCAAACTACCCCCGACTTAACCCCTTACCAATGTATTAGTAAATAGACTAGAAAAGGGGCTTTTGGACTTTTCCTAATAGGACAAAACCACCTTTATGGCCAGCCACAATAAGGATAGGGTTGAGCCTTCCATTTGTCATTATCCATCTATTTTTCTCTCTTGTTCTTCCCCAAATTTCTAGAGAGCAATCCCTAGCAATTTCTCCACCAAATCATTCCATTTTACCACCAAATCTTCTTCTTTCCTTCTCCATTCTAGCCAAGGAGGAAGCTACCCAAGTTTGGGAGGATTCGGAGCTCGTTCGTGTCCTTTTGGAATCTCTACGTGTCGGTGTCGCTCCGGGAAGGCTTTTCATCGATTCGATCTACCGGAAGGTATAAATCCCTTCTCATTTTCATTTCCTCATGCATATAGGTCTATTTTGAACCCATAGGAATGACCCCATAGTTGTATCTCCATTTGTTTCCATTTCGTGTCCATTTGGAGGTCATAGGAGTGTCCTTTGTGTTGTGGTTGTGTCCATGTGGGAAAATCCCATATTTGGACACACTATGTGTTGTTGTTATGTATGAATGAATTATTACATGTTTAATATCATATTTTTGTATTGAAGATGTGTTCTATGGTGTCTCATATATACATATTAGTGTAGAGAGTGAGTTCTTGATATATTATGTTATATACTTGTGTTCTTTTGTCTCAAACTACCTAAATCCGTCATGATTTTTATCCACGTTTTTAATTTCAGCCCTAACTTAGAAATGTCATAACTTCTAGCTCAAAGCTCGGTTTAATCTCCCTTTTTTTAAAAGAAGCGTATTGAAGTTAGATTTCCAAAAACATGTATTAATAGGCCCAATTCTTTCTGTAACTTTCTGGAGAATTATTTGAGTGTCAGTTGTACGAAAGACAAACGCGTTCTCGGTGTTTTCGCGATTCCGGGAGTTTCCGGAAACGAAAATGCGATCCGTTTAAAGTTTTGGAAAGCTAACACATAGATCTATAACATACTTTAATCCTAAATTTTAATTCATGCTGAGATGGTACAGTATTGATTATTAGTATGAGTTACTATTCGGCATATGCATTTTGTGCACCCTTGTATGTAATATAATGTTCTATTTAATTTTAACCCATGTTAATATATATATATATTATGTAATTAAATAGAGAATACAAGCATGAGTAAATGATTAAATAAATGATGTATGAGGTGTAAGTATCCTATCTAATGTAAGCATGCATAAGTATGGCTTGTAATGAATATGTAGGTTCCATAGTATGTAATGTATGGTGCATATAGTGGTGCAAGAGAATAATGAATGATGAATGAATACAAGCATGAATGTAATGTAATAATAGATATAATGTATGCAATATACAAGTTAATGAGATGTAATGTTCTATGTTAACACAAATCCTATATAACCTCATGTACCCCCTTACACTATGTTGACACTATCACACTTGACACATTGTTCACTTACACTTTGACACTCTTTGATATGTATACACTATGTATGCCCATTTAACCCTCACTTGTAGGGGTGTAAACGGGTCGGACGGACACGGACAGTCCACTGTCCGTGTTCGGTCCGAAAATAAAAATGAGTTCGGACGGACGGACACGGACAGTCCACTGTCCGAGTTCGGGCCGGACGGACACGGACAACCACTGTTCGTTAAATCAATCGGACGGTCCGCGGACAAATTAAATATATTACCAAAAACTATTATTTTATCAAGATACCTTGATAGTTGGTACAAAAAATCAAGTTAAAAGAAAATACAATTGAAGGTTATAGAATACAACAAACAATACTAAAATGTTAACGAAAATCGAGATCGGACAACAAAATATTGATGCAAAACCAAAATGATATGACATAATTGATGCAAATCCAAAAGGAGTCTCCACTATCGGACAGTCCGCGAACAAATTCGGACCGGACATGGATATGACCGTGTCCGGGTTCGATTTTTAAACGGACCAAAAAAATGTCCAAGCTCTGTTCGTTAATCAATCGGACTGCCCGCGGTCGAACCATTTATCGAGCCGGACACGTACGGACAACGGACTACTTTGTCCATTTTACACCCGTACTCACTTGCCCCTTTGCCATGTTCACATACACACAAATAGCCTCTTAAATAAGTATTTATGAATATAGTTAACTTAGCTATGTATGTATATTATATATATGTTAGCATATTATGTTGTAATATATAAGTTTATATAACCATTTGAAATGCCATGATTATAGACCTAATATTGAATACCAATATATGCATGTGTATATATGTGTAGACATATATAGCTTAAAGTAATAGATTACCTAGTGTATATCCAATGTGAATTCTTGCCTATTTGAGTATTGAATAATTGCATGCTATATAGAGTTGGGTGTATGTTGGCTTGTATAGCCTTGTATTGATGTGTGCTTGCTAGAATAGTCTTGGTTAGGCCTAGTAAGACTTACTGGGTTAGGACATGACCTAGTTTGACCTAATTTGACAAGTGCAGTTGACCAGAGTTGACCAAGGGTTGACTTTGGTCTAGTTTGACCTAGATTCATGTAGAATGCATTGTAGTACTTTATATTACCCTTCTGGACATGTTGTGACTTGTGCTGTTCTAATTAGGAGCCAGACACCTTGTAACCTGTGTTGCTTTAAATAGGACTCTGTGGCTTCAGTTGGACCCCTTATACTTATCAGCTGTTCAGGTTATCGAGGCGAGTATATTCTCTGATCATTTCATATCCTGCTTAGAATTATTTCCTGCAGTAGATTACTTTACTTGTACTGTCACGTTGGTCACACGGATTGGTACTATATGGATCCCTTCTTGAGATGTTATCCTTAGGAAGCATCGGGTACTACATGTTCTGTGCGTTTCACTTACATGGCGTATCATATGCTTTATTGGTTCTTTGATCACTTACGACATATACTCTTATGATCGTAGAGTCTTCCTAGAATCCTTATCCCATTTATGGGACTACTATGTATCACCTTCGGGGTCTATCACCTTCGGGGTCTATCACCTTCGGGGTCTATCACCTTCGGGGTCTACCACCTTCGGGGTCTTATCACCTTCGGGGTCTACCACCTTCGGGGTCTTATCACCTTCGGGGTCTACCACCTTCGGGGTCTTATCACCTTCGGGGTCTACCACCCTTCGGGGGCTGTTATATAGCATCGTATAACATAACCTTGCTGGATCCTTGTGTATTGATTGGGGGTACGGGGGAGTATAAACTGTTTAGTCTTATACTGTTAGATGCATTGAGACCTAGGACAGCGTTCTACCGCCGATATTGCGGCGTAGGCTGGGCGTTGTTACGTTCTCGTGCCCTAACTCTAGGGTGCGGGTCGTGACAGAAGTGGCGATGCGTCTTTGTCGGCTACGATCGGGATGAGTTTGGCTATAGACTCTACTACCCAGTGGAAAAAAAGCTCTACAGAAGCAAGGATACGGTATTCATCGAGGATCAGACCATGACCAACACTCAGGATTTCGAGACGCCTTCTGAGGCTAAGAAATTGTCTGAGTTAGAGTCATTTCGCTTCGAGCAGTTTCCAGAGGACATCATAGAGGATCCAGTTATGGGGGAGCCAGTGCATGGAGTTGCTCCCAACCTTGATCATCAGCGTGCTGATGGTGGTCAGGGTGTCCCTCAGAAGGATGAGCATACCGAAGAGGTAGGTCCTGAAGGGGAGGAGACTGTTGGTATACAACCAGCAGTAGTGTCTCCACTGAGAAGGAGCGACAGAGATCGTCGACCATCTACGAGATACTCACCGGGTGAGTATGTTCTACTGACTGACGGAGGAGGGCCCGAAAGCTTTACAGAGGCTATGGAAGACGAACACATGCATGAGTGGATACAGGCTATGCAGGAGGAGATGGATTCCTTACACGCCAATTCTACTTACGAGCTGGTACGGTTGCCAAAGGGCAAGAAGGCTTTGAAGTATCGATGGATGTTTAGAGTGAAGCAGACAGATGATGCTACTCGCCCTCGATATAAAGCAAGATTGGTAGTTAAAGGCTACGGTCAGCAGAAAGGCGTGGATTATGATGAGATCTTTTCGCCAATCGTCAAGCAGTCGTCTATTCGAGTAGTGCTAGCATTGGCAGCCAGTTTTGACTTGGAGGTCGAGCAGATGGACGTGAAGACGACATTCATCCACGGTGATCTTGAGGAGGAGTTATACATGGAGCAGCCAGAGGGATTCTGTGAGAAGAACAAGTCACATTTGGTCTGTCGGTTGAGAAAGAGCTTGTATGGTCTGAAGCAGGCTCCGAGGCAGTGGTACAGGACGTTCGAGTCGTTTATGGGGGAGCATGGTTATGTACGGACGACGTCGGACCATTACGTACTTGTGAGGTACTTTGTCGAGGATGATTTCATCATTTTATAGCTCTATATTGATGATATGCTATTAGTGGGTCGGAATGCCAC
This sequence comes from Iris pallida, assembly GCA_029216955.1. Classification (NCBI taxonomy): domain Eukaryota; kingdom Viridiplantae; phylum Streptophyta; class Magnoliopsida; order Asparagales; family Iridaceae; genus Iris; species Iris pallida. Next base: position 2,971,535 of record JANAVB010011000.1, on the reverse strand, counting down.
TAGGATAGCGGAGTTGAAGTGCCAACTGGGCGCGGCCTTCTCTATGAAGGATTTGAGTGCAGCAAAGACTATTCTTGGAATGGAGATCAGCCGAGAGAGAGTCCAAGATGCTACACTTGTCCCAAAAGAAATACATTCACCGGGTACTTCAGTATTTAAGGATGGACGGGTCGAAGAAAGTGAGTTGCCCTCTTACGGCTCACTTTAAGTTCACTGAGGAGCAGTGTCCATCTACCGAGGATGAAAAAGAAGATATGGAGCGGGTTCCATATGCCTCAGCTGTGGAAAGCCTTACGTATGCTATGGTGTGTACGAGGCCAAACATCGCTCATGTAGTTGGCACAGTTAGCAGTTACCTTTCAAAACCTGGAAGGGTACATTGGAGTGCGGTCAAGTGGATTCTACGATACCTTCAGGGTACTGCTGATTGGAGACTTTCTTTTGGTGGTGACGAGCCGAAGCTGGTTGGGTATACCGACGCTGATATGGCTGGAGATGTAGACACGAGACGATCGACTTCGGGCTATGTGATGATGTTTGCTGGAGGAGCCGTATCGTGGCAGTCGCGATTGCAGAAGTGTGTTGCCTTCTCGACGACAGAGGTAGAGTACATTGCGGCGACGGAGGCTTGCAAGGAGTTGTTGTGGATAAAAAAGTTGTTGTAGGAAATGGGCCTAAGCAAGAGCAGTATACTTTGCTTTGCGATAGTCAGAGTGTTATTCACCTTGTGAAGAATCAGACCTTTCATAGCCGATCCAAGAACATTGAGACTTCGTATCATTGGATAAGGGATGTGGTTGAGAAGAAGGACGCGGAGCTTGATGTCATGACCCGCACCCTAGAGTTAGGGCACGAGAACGTAACAACGCCCAGCCTACGCCGCAGTGTCGGCGGTAGAACGCTGTCCTAGGTCTCAATGCATCTAACAGTATAAGACTAAACAGTTTATACTCCCCGAATGGGGGTGACATAGCAGATACAGCCTCAATCACATCTAAGGTAGAGCATGATAAGGATAGATAAAACATAAAATCCAAAAGAGATACAGGAGATAGAAGTCTAAGTGTCTAAGATACATAAACCCAGAAATACATCTCAAAACTCAAATACAGATACAGTAATCCACAAAGTAAATACAACTCCAGACAAAATGAAATAACTACCTAAACAACCCCTACTGTGTCTCCTCTAGGCTAGCAGGCAATCCCAGGCCATCTGTAAAATTTATCAACGGGTCCAGTCAGGACAGGAGCGAGTACAGTACATCTCAACAATATCATAACAGGTTAGGAAATATAAACATGCTAGAGAGTAAGATACAGGATCTGAAGAAATAACATGATGAAAAAGAGAGAGACTGTAAGTAAATAGCTACAATATATAGAGAACTATCAGTGACTAGTGATTCAGAGCACAAGATGGTTATGTAAACGGCACGATGTTGTACACGAGTAATCTACAGAGGTTGTACACGAGTAATCTACTGGATTGATTACATAACCACTTCTACTCCCCCGTCCCAATCAATACACAAGGATCAAGCTAAGTTATGTTATTGCACACGAAGTATAGTCGCACACGAGATCATGTGAATACATGAATATACACAATTTCACACGATTTGTACACGAATGTCACGAATACAAGGAGTACACGATGCTCACGATAAAGTACACGAACACGAATACCCGATGTATCCGCTAAGGGGATAACATCGCACAACAAGATCCATATAGTACTAATTCGTGTTTCCAACGTGTCAGCATCATGTAAAGTAATCTAAAGCAGGAAATATAATCCTAAACAAGATATGAAATGATCAGAGAATGTACTCGCCTGGTGTCTGAATATCTAAAGTAAATATACTGTCCGAGGAGAGGTGTCTGGCTCCTAATCAGAACAGCACAAGTCACAACATGTCCAGAAGTGTAATATAAAGCACTACAATGCATTCTACATGAATCTAGGTCAAACTAGGCCAAATCAACCCTTGGTCAACTCTGGTCAATTGCACTAGTCAAACTAGGTTATGTCCTAACCCAGCAAGTCTTACTAGGCCTAACCAAGACTATCCTAGCAAGCACATATCAATACAAGGCTATACAAGCCAATATACACCCAACTCTATATAGCATGCAATTATTCAATACTCAAATAGGCAAGAATTCATATTAGATATACACTAGGTAATCTATTACTTTAAGCTATACATGTCTACACATATATACACATGCATATATTGGTATTCAACATTAGGTCTATAATCATGGCATTTCAAATGGCTGTATAAACTTATATATTATAATACAATATGCTAACATATATATAATATACATACATAGCTAAGTTAACTATATTCATAAATACTTATTTAAGAGGCTATGTGTGTGTATGTGAACATGGCAAAGGGGCAAGTGAGGGTTAAATGGGCATACATAGTGTATACATATCAAAGAGTGTCAAAGTGTAAGTGAACAATGTGTCAAGTGTGATAGTGTCAACATAGTGTATGGGGGTAATGAGGTAATATAGGATTTGTGTTAACATAGAACATTACATCTCATTAACTTGTATATTGCATACATTACATCTATTATTACATTACATTCATGCTTGCATTCATTCATCATTCATTTATTCTCTTGTACTACTATATGCACCATACATTACATACTATAGAACCTACATATTCATTACAAGCCATACTTATACATGGTTACATTAGATAGGATACTTACACCTCAAATATCATTTATTTAACCATTTACTCATGCTTGCATTCTCTATTTAATTACATAATGTATATACATTAACATGGGTTAAAATCAAATAGAACATTATATTACACACAAGGGTGCACAAAATGCATATGCCGAATAGTAACTCCTACTAATAATCAATACTGTACCATCTCAGCATGAATTAAAATCTAGGATTAAAGTATGTTATAGATCTATGTGTTAGCTTTCCGAAACTTCAAACGGATCGCGTTTTCGTTTTCGAAAACTCCCGGAATCGCGAAAACACCGAGAACGCGTTTGTCTTTCGTACAGCTGACACTCAAATAATTCTCCAAAAAGTTACAGAAATAATTAGGCCTAATAATACATGTTTTTGGAAAGCTAACTTCAATACGCTTCTTTTAAAAAAAACGGGAGATTAAACCGAGCTTTGAGCTAGAAGTTATGATATTTCTAAGTTAGGGCTGAAATTAAAAACGTGGATAAAAATAATGATGGATTTGGGTAGTTTGAGACAAAAGAACACAAATATATAACATAATATATCAAGAACTCACTCTCTACACTAATATATATATATATATATATATATATATATATATATATATATATATATATATATATATATATATATATATATATGAGACACTATAGAATACATCTCCAATACAAAAATATGAGATTAAACATGTAATAATTTATTCATACATAACAACAACACATAGTGTGTCCAAATTGGGAATTTTCCCACATGGACACAACCACAACACAAATGACACTCCTATGACCTCCAAATGGACACGAAATGGACACAAATGGAGATACAACCATGGGGGTCATTCCTATGGGTTCAAAATAGACCTATATGCATGAAAAAATGAAAAGAAGAAGGGATTTATACCTCCCGGTAGATCGAATCGAAGAAAAGCCTTCCCGGAGCGACACCGACACGTAGAGATTCCAAAAGGACACGAACGAGCTCCGAATCCTCCCAAACTTGGGTAGCTTCCTCCTTGGCTAGAATGGAGAAGGAAAGAAGAAGATTTGGTGGTGAAATGGAATAATTTGGTGGAGAAATTGCTAGGGATTGCTCTCTAGGAATTTGGGGAAGAACAAGAGAGAGAAAAATAGATGGATAATGACAAATGGGAGGCTCAACCCTATCCTTATTGTGGCTGGCCATAAAGGTGGTTTTGTCCTATTAGAAAAAGTCCAAAAGCTCCTTTTCTAGTCTATTTACTAATACATTGGTAAGAGGTTAAGTCGGGGGTAGTTTGGTCAATCCTAAAACACTAATCCATATTAATACTAACCAAAATAATTAGTCTAGTCACTAACTAAAATTAATATCATGTGGACTAAAATTAATATTATGTGGGCCATGCCTAACTAGTGTGTGGGCCCGCTAGAGTCAAAACTACCCCGGGTCCCCGATACAAGTCGGAATGAGTTAAAATTCGAACCCGACTCAAATAACCCCAAAACAATATCATAAATAATAAAATAACATCAAAATAATTCAAAGAGGTCAAATGCAAAAATATCCTTAGGCCAAAAATGACATTAAAATATCATAATCATATGGTTAGGCTCTAGGTCAAACAGTCTCTAGGATTTTACTAGCAAAACGTCAAAACCACAAGTCATTTATTTAAATAATTTTAAAATAATTTAAAATCACCAAAAATTATATCATAAATTAAATATCATTATTAAAATAATTATAAACACAAAATTTCAAAATTATCCTCATTTGGGAAACTTGGTGCTACAACTCTACCCACCTTAGAAAAATTTTATCCTCGAAATTTAAGATCGATAGTACTCCTTCTAGAGCCTCTAACCTACCCAAAATCTAAGGTAACACTTCCTAACACTGGAATAATAAACGGACATCTAAAAAGTGTCAATCTAGGAATACCTCTAATACTGCTCTGCTGTACGGCGGTAACGGAACTTCAATAAAATATGGACTGGAACCTATATCCAAGGGACTGGACCTATTTTAAAGTGGTCTTAACTAAGGATGAAAAGGAACTGATCATAGGCTATAGGTATGCTCAAACTATTATCTTCCTATTAACCATCTATTAATACATTTTATTACCATAGGAACGATGCATTACTAAGACATATAGGCCCCTATCTCTCATAACACATTTATACTCACCAAAAGACTAGTACATCCTATCAAGGCTGATACTATAATCTCTCATAAACCTCATAAGCTATATGTTTATAGACACACATCCCCACATCCAGGACTAACCTATATATATCTACAACTGATACTAATGGGATGATGTCCCTATTTCCCAACAATCAAGGTCTAATTTTTTTTTTATCTAAATCATGCAATTTGAAGGAATAGTATACAAGGTCAGGGCATACCGTAGCAGTTGGAAGTCTCACCTAGGTGCACTGGTCATTCTAGGTCAAAACAGTACTATGGTATCAACACACAAACAATCTAGGGTATCTTAATTGGAAAGGTAAGGGAACAACAATCATCAAGGTTGTAGGGCTGTCTACCATCCTATATAAAAATTGGTCATTATCAAAATAAAATAAAGGAAACTACCAATTATTTAAAAAAAGGTACAGAAAATCAAATTTAAAAATTAAGGAATTGAAAATCACTTGCATTGAAATCCAATCATAATATATATAGAGAGAGAGCGTTAGAGAGGGAAAAGCTAGCATTGTGTGTATGGAGACGTGTTCATATGGTTAGATAGTAGGCGTGTGTGTACGTGAATATACATGAAAGTGTATATAAGGATTTGGATTTCAAACAATAACTATCAAGTTACACTAATCATGGCATATGGGTTAACAATCTACAATATACAATCTATTTAATCACAACTTGCATGGCTAACCATATATATATATATAAAAAGGTAGAGACTTAGTTATGTATTTATATATTATAACATGTATGCCTAAGCTCTATATATATCTATCTAGATATATAATCATAACATAGAGGGAAAAAAGGGTTAGGTTACATGACAGTGTATACTAAGTTAGGGTGTGTGTGTCCTTGTACAGGGTTATAGCTTAGTATTGAAAGGTTAAACTCAGTTTTAGTTCAGCATTTACATACAAAATCTGAAAAGACGCTAACATTTAAACCAGTGCAATATTAACATAACACAGTTTCAGATTTTAGGGTTTTGAACATCGCAACCAATCTCAATGGTCCCAATACATCCTAACATGATAGAAATGAAACCCTAACATACTATCCGTACATTTATCTACGCATATAGTTCAATATTACATGTTAAATCTGAAATTGAACATTTGAAATCAATGTGAAAATATTAACATATATTCAGTTTTCAGGATTTTGGAGAAATTTGAACATCAAAACCAACTCAATGTTTATCACAACCTATCATGTAAGAATATGAAACCTAACATTATATCCCTACAACAATAATGTACACAGCTCTAAATATTACATTTAAAACAACAATTTGAACTAACATTTAAAATCCAGTATTAAGGGTTAATATGCACACAGTCTCAGATTTGACAAATTTAAACACAAAACTCAACAATTTTTTTAAATGAAACTCTAGGTATGACATACATGTGCAATGATGTAAACATAACTAATAACATGAAATTTATATTTAACTTACGAATTTAAACTGTAAAAGCAGAAAACCAGAAATATTGGGGTTTTAAAAATTTAACATCAACGACATATTAATATTTATTTAGATAGGTGGAAATCAAGTGTAGCATGCATAAGTGTCAGGAAAGTATCCACTATATATATTCATATATATATTCTCATGTCCCAATATAAAAATCAGATTCTATACCAAGACCAACATTAGATTCCTACCAATATTGCAAAACAGGTGATTGGTATAATCAAGACGATTTATTATTATTTAATACAAAAATAATAGCAAGAAGGGAATAACGATAAAATCTATTTTGCTTAATTGTTTAAAAGAAGGAACCATTTTGAAATCCAGAGTTAAAATATCAAATCCAAGTAAAGTCTAGCAAAATCATCGATTCATTGTATTAAGAAGAAATTCATAGAAGAAGTTACACAAAGGTTTATAAAATAGCTAAAGTTACTCCTAAGCTAAATAATGAGAAGCAAAACAAAACAAAACAATTAATAATTCTCTTTTTTTTTAAGGACTGAAACAAAGTAGAGAAAACATGTTCAAAAATATTTAAGGTACAATCTGATAATCATATGCGTCTATCCACAATCATGGTACTCTAAATCCTCGTCATACTAGTAAGCAAGGCTACGATAATCACAGAGTCCTTGACTTATGCACATATCTCTAGAATCATGGTATTTAACATTTTCGCGGTGCCGCTAGCTTGGCTGCGAAAACCTTAAATTTCCACACCCGAGAAATATATCCAGAGTCAGACTATATGTCCTCACCATGCTGGCTAATGTGACTATAGAAGACTAGATTCCATAACATAGATGACCTAGCCCATATAATTTTATCTTGCCAAAAATTAAATTAAATCAGCAATGAATACCCAAAAATCAAATCAAATTTATCAACGAACATCAAACTCAAAAATGAACAAAATCCTTCAATCATATAAATACAAACTCGGATGCTACAGCTAATCGTCAAGATTCAAAATTCAACAATCTTCCATCAAAATTAATAAATACAAACCAAATTCAACAATAATCCATCAAATTCAACAACATAAAATAAAGATAGAACAATCAAGGAAAAAGAGAGTTTTCAAATCGAAGTTAAAATAAGATTCTCAAGGGTCGTTCCAGGAATCTCTCAAGGAATCCTAACAGTGATTGAGTATCCTCTCATCCTAACATCTTAATTTATATATCCTATAGCAGGCTCGTAGTAGTACAACTAAGTCATTGTGCTACTACGAAATCGCACTAATACGAATCTCGACCTGCATGGGCCACCACTAAAAACGTGTCACGACCCGTACCCTATAGTTAGGGCACGAGAACGTAACAACGCCCAGCCTACGCCGCAGTGTCGGCGGTAGAATGCTGTCCTAGGTCTCAATGCATATAACAGTATAAGACTAAACAGTTTATACTCCCCGAATGGGGGTGACATAGCAGATACAGCCTCAATCACATCTAAGGTAGAGCATGATAAGGATAGATAAAACATGAAATCCAAAAGAGATACAGGAGATAGAAGTCTAAGTGTCTAAGATACATAAACCCAGAAATACATCTCAAAACTCAAATACAGATACAGTAATCCACAAAGTAAATACAACTCCAGACAAAATGAAATAACTACCTAAACAACCCCTACTGTGTCTCCTCTAGGCTAGCAGGCAATCCCAGGCCATCTGTAAAATTTATCAACGGGTCCAGTCAGGACAGGAGCGAGTACAGTACATCTCAACAATATCATAACAGGTTAGAAAATATAAACATGCTAGAGAGTAAGATACAGGATCTAAAAAATAACATGATGAAAAAGAGAGAGACTGTAAGTAAATAGCTACAATATATAGAGAACTATCAGTGACTAGTGATTCAGAGCACAAGATGGTTATGTAAACGGCACGATGTTGTACACGAGTAATCTACAGAGGTTGTACACGAGTAATCTACTGCATTGATTACATAACCACTTCTACTCCCCTGCCCCAATCAATACACAAGGATCAAGCTAAGTTATGTTATTGCACACGAAGTATAGTCGCACACGAGATCATGTGAATACATGAATATACACGATTTCACACGATTTGTACACGAATGTCACGAATACAAGGAGTACACGATGCTCACGATAAAGTACACGAACACGAATACCCGATGTATCCGCTAAGGGGATAATATCACACAACAAGATCCATATAGTACTAATTCATGTTTCCAACGTGTCAGCATCATGTAAAGTAATCTAAAGCAGGAAATATAATCCTAAACAAGATATGAAATGATCAGAGAATGTACTCGCCTGGTGTCTGAATGTCCAAAGTAAATATACTGTCCGAGGAGAGGTGTCTGGCTCCTAATCAGAACAGCACAAGTCACAACATATCCAGAAGTGTAATATAAAGCACTACAATGCATTCTACATGAATCTAGGTCAAACTAGGCCAAATCAACCCTTGGTCAACTCTGGTCAATTGCACTAGTCAAACTAGGTCAAACTAGGTTATGTCCTAATCCAGCAAGTCTTACTAGGCCTAACCAAGACTATCCTAGCAAGCACACATCAATACAAGGCTATACAAGCCAATATACACCCAACTCTATATAGCATGCAATTATTCAATACTCAAATAGGCAAGAATTTACATTAGATATACACTAGGCAATCTATTACTTTAAGCTATACATGTCTACACATATATACACATGCATATATTGGTATTCAACATTAGGTCTATAATTATGACATTTCAAATGGCTGTATAAACTTATATATTATAATACAATATGCTAATATATATAATATACATACATAGCTAAGTTAACTATATTCATAAATACTTATTTAAGAGGCTATGTGTGTGTATGTGAACATGACAAAGGGGCAAGTGAGGGTTAAATGGGCATACATAGTGTATACATATCAAAGAGTGTCAAAGTGTAAGTGAACAATGTGTCAAGTGTGATAGTGTCAACATAGTGTAAGGGGGTACATGAGGTAATATAGGATTTATGTTAACATAGAACATTACATCTCATTAACTTGTATATTGCATACATTACATCTATTATTACATTACATTTATGCTTGCATTCATTCATCATTCATTTATTCTCTTGTACTACTATATGCACCATACATTACATACTATAGAACCTACATATTCATTACAAGCCATACTTATACATGCTTACATTAGATAGGATACTGACACCTCAAACATCATTTATTTAACCATTTACTCATGCTTGCATTCTCTATTTAATTACATAATGTATATACATTAATATGGGTTAAAATTAAATAGAACATTATATTACACACAAGGGTGCACAAAATGCATATGCCGAATAGTAACTCCTACTAATAATCAATACTGTACCATCTCATAATGAATTAAAATCTAGGAAGTATGTTATAGAACTATGTGTTAGCTTTCCGAAACTTTAAACGGATCGCGTTTTCCTTTTCGAAAACTCCCGGAATCGCAAAAACACCGAGAACGCGTTTGTCTTTCGTACAGCTGACACTCAAATAATTCTCCAGAAAGTTACAGAAATAATTAGGCCTAACAATACATGTTTTTGGAAAGCTAACTTCAATACGCTTCTTTTAAAAAAAACGAGAGATTAAACCGAGCTTTGAGCTAGAAGTTATGACATTTCTAAGTTAGGGCTGAAATTAAAAACGTGGATAAAAATCATGACGGATTTGGGTAGTTTGAGACAAAAGAACACAAATATATAACATAATATATCAAGAACTCACTCTCTACACTAATATATATATATATATATATATATATATATATATATATATATTTTTTTTTTTATATATATATATATATATATATATATATATATATATATATATATATATATATATATATATATATATGAGACACTATAGAACACATCTCCAATACAAAAATATGAGATTAAACATGTAATAATTTATTCATACATAATAACAACACATAGTGTGTCCAAATTTGGGATTTTTCCACATGGACACAACCACAACACAAAGGACACTCCTATGACCTCCAAATGGACACGAAATGGACACAAATAGAGATACAACCATGGGGGTCATTCCTATGGGTTCAAAATAGACCTATATGCATGAGAAAATGAAAAGGAGAAGGGATTTATACCTCCCGATAGATCGAATCGAAGAAAAGCCTTCCCGATCGACACCGACACGTAGAGATTCCAAAAGGACACGAACGAGCTCCGAATCCTCCCAAACTTGGGTAGCTTCCTCCTTGGCTAGAATGGAGAAGGAAAGAAGAAGATTTGGTAGTGAAATGGAATGATTTGGTGGAGAAATTGCTAGGGATTACTCTCTAGGAATTTGTGGAAGAACAAGAGAGAGAAAAATAGATGGATAATGACAAATGGGAGGCTCAACCCTATCCTTATTGTGGCTGGCCATAAAGGTGGTTTTGTCCTATTAGAAAAAGTCCAAAAGCTCCTTTTCTAGTCTATTTACTAATACATTGGTAAGGGGTTAAGTCGGGGGTAGTTTGGTCAATCCTAAAACACTAATCCATATTAATACTAACCAAAATAATTAGTCTAGTCACTAACTAAAATTAATATCATGTGGACTAAAATTAATATTATGTGGGCCATGCCTAACTAGTGTGTGGGCCCGCTAGAGTCAAAACTACCCTGGGTCCCCGATACAAGTCGAAATGAGTTGAAATTCGAACCCGACTCAAATAACCCCAAAACAATATCATAAATAATAAAATAACATCAAAATAATTCAAAGAGGTCAAATGCAAAAATATCCTTAGGCCAAAAATGACATTAAAATATCATAATCACATGGTTAGGCTCTAGGTCAAACAGTCTCTAGGGTTTCACTAGGAAAACGTCAAAACCACAAGTCATTTATTTAAATAATTTTAAAATAATTTAAAATCACCAAAAATCATATCATGAATTAAATATTATTATTAAAATAATTATAAACACGAAATTTCAAAATTACTCTCATTTGGGAAACTGGGTGCTACACTTGAGAAGGTTTATACAGATGATAACGGAGCAGATATATTCACCAAGATTCTATCAAGGGAAAAGTTTGAGTTCTGCAGACAGATCGTCGGGATGACCTCCTCCACCTAGTTGTGAAGGGGAAGATTTATTGGAGTGGGTGGGGTTCCCAACCTATGTAGAGAATACCCTGGAGAGCGACGAGCGCCATCCATATGTCGGAGAAGCTCGGGGAGTGCATGGATCCTATTTTGGAACGTATATGGTTAGAAAATATATGATTGGATTTCTATATTTACTTTGATGATATATTTATGATTGGACCCTTCATATTTTAGTTTTCCATATAATTGGGCTTCCAATTATGGCAAGCCAATTATGATTGGATTTTCATTAAATATATGATTGATGCATATTGGAAGTTTTTATATATATTGGCCTTCCATGTATAGACTTGATGGTTAACCTTGTCATCTATCGTATTGAGTCTTTAATTACAATTTGTGACAATCTCCGTCAGGAATATTGGTCATATTGATCGGTATACCGGTCAATACTATACCATTTTTGAAGGGGACTACTACGATACGACTGAATTGTACAAAAAAACTAGTCAGGACCTATATGAGCAGTATCCAAGCCAAACTAGTTGATATGTCGGCCAAACTTGGTATGGTTACATTCATGTATTAATTCGATTAAAATATTGTTTTAGAATATGTATGTTTCAAAGTGTTTAATATAACACATAATATGTATATATGTACATAGTCTTATTCTAAATTACACTAAAGACTAATTCTATTATAGCTATATTTCAACTAAAACACGATTATCTTTGAAGTAAATTATCATCCTATATAACATGCATTTATACCTCCGGTATATGTTCGTATATCATCTGGTTTTTTGTTTTCGGTACGGCGATCCCCGGACCTATATTGGTCTAATATATGATAACAAAATTCTTGGTGACGACCATGTGGCTATTTCAATTGCTACCAATCTGATTCCCACTATAGAATCAACACATTGAGGTGAATTGTCATTTTATTCTAGTTGCATCGTGGAAAATATATATCTACTCTTTTTATTTGATATGAGCATCGAACATCATATTTATTGGCCGTACTTTTTCTTTTTGGTTCTTAAGTCTGATTGTTTACTTTATACCAAGTTCAGCCTACATGATATATATGTTTGTGTTATTTAGTTTTTGGGTCTTGTATAATATTATAATTTGCTTCTAGGGTTCTATATTGTACGAAAGAGGGTTTGAGTCTCATCCTAATGGTTGACTTGGGCTGACCATCCAAAATGGAGACCTAAATGCAAATACATGACTCTAAAACTAAACAAAATTATGTGAGAGTTGTGTGACTTTTTTTCATGACCAATCGAGAATGAGACTTGTGACATTTATTGTTTGTTTCTATCCCGATTTCATCATCTTTACAATCCTTTGGGGCTCTTGAGTTGCAAACATTCATTAATGCGATTGGGATGAGAGACATCTGACGATACATGATGTCCATGAAGTTGTCTCTATTGAAACTGCCGTCAGGAGGGTTGTGTGGCTGCTGAGATCATGATATAACTAAACAATAGTGTTACAAGTTAAATTTATGGTTGGTCATAACAAAAGTAAATAATTCAAGTCAAACAACGTCCACTATGCAAAACTAAATAACTGAAGTCACACAATCCTCATATATTTCCATTTAGCTTTAGGCTCTTGCATAATTTTCAAAATTTATGTTTATGTCTCCATTCTGAACGATCAACCAAGTCAACCGTCAGGATGGAACCTAAACCCTATTCTGTACAATGTGAAGACCCTAAACTAAATAATACTATACGTTTTAACTGTGAAAGGAGTGTTGATTAGTAAAAATCTCAGTATCTTTTATGCTCCTACTTTAGTCCCACTTAGCCTAGAGGTGAAGTGAGAGGCCAACCCTACAAAATGAAGTGTATTCCTACTCTTAATGAGTAGTAAATTCAATGAGCAACCGGTGATCCTATACATAATGTAAAATAAAAACAATTATTGTCACTTAGGGGTGAGCATTATTCGGTCTTATATATATATATATATATATATATATATATATATATATATATATATATATATATATATATGTCCGCGGGGTCGTGGCCTGTTGGTAGCGACGAGGGTCCCCGGGCGGGTGGCCCAGGTTCGAACCCCTCCTTAGGCGCACGTGCCTAAGCTCTAGTAAAAAGGACACCAATATATATATATATATATATATATATATATATATGGAAAAATATATATATATATATATATATATATATATATATATATAATTAGAAAAAGGGTAAATTTTATTCCAAAAGCAGTGCAGTAATCTTACAACATACAATCAAAGTGGGACTCCCACTCATTAGTTCCCCATAGCATTAACATCAAACTCTATGTTATGGAGAATGCCTACCGGAGGGGTGACCAGCTCCTCAAATATTCGACGGTTTCGTTCCGGCCATATATGCCAAGTTGAGGCCGCCAGTCGAACTCTGGCGGTCCGGAACCAGTTATGCCCTCTATCTCGGTTATCCCGGAGCACAGTGATGATGTCCCCAATTCCCTTCTCGAAGTCACATCCTCCCAACTCTCTACTCTGCTCAGACCAGATCTGCCATGCCAGGGCACACTCGAAGAAAATGTGTCCTATAGATTCATTCTCCATACTGTATAGCACATATTTAGGATCTGGAATCGGCACTCCAAACGAACTCAGACGATTCCTAGTCAAGAGACGGCACAGTAGAAGCTTGTAGACACAAAGCTGCATCTTCCTTGCTAGCCCCTTGCACCATACGAACTCGTAGTCAGAACTCTGAGAGAAGGTGCGCCGGATGAGGTTGTAGCAGCTCCAGAATTGGAACTCTCCAGTTCCCGGAGTCGCTCCTGTCGGCTCCCAAATCCACCGATCAGCAGGCAAGTCCGAATCAATAGCAATAGTACTGATGATCCCGCCCAGCTCCTCAGTAAACTGATAAGACTCCGGCCTCCACTCCCCGTCGTGTATGATACAACTACACGTCAGCCCATGCCTGTCCTCTTGATGTGTCGGGGCTCCCCTGATGTCCAATAGCGAAAGCCGATCTATCCAAGGATCCCGCAAGAGGTCCGATCTAGACCTATCTTTCATGACCTTCTGGATTGCAGATTTGAGAACTCCCATGTGTCTCAAGACATTCATAAAGGTAACTGAGTGATTGTTGTCAGTAGCACAGGTCCAAAAGTTGCCCTGCTTCATATATCTGCTGTACATCCAGTTAGCCCAGAGGGACCCCCGTTGATGAATCTCCATGCCAACTTTAGCGCAGAGGCCTCCCTGATCTCTAGCAGTGGCCTAAGCCCCACTCCTCCCTTCTTCCTGGGTCTACAGAGCTGCTCCCAGAAGATCGCATGCATGCCCCCCTCCAAATGAAGTCAGCACAAATCTGCTCCACTTTTCTAACAGTGGCAACAGGAAGGAGGATAGATTGCAGCCAGAAATGAGCTACAGCCGAAATCACCGATCTGACCAGCTCGATGCATCCTCTAAAGGACAATCCAACGGCTTGATAACCTTCCACTCTCCGCTAGACGTACTCTACCAGGCTATGGCAGTCCTAATCCCGCACATAGTTGACTGTAAGAGGCACTTGTCATGACCCGCTCCTGAATAATCGGACACGAGTCGGCACACGCCCAGCCTTCGTCGATGGACACGACGAAGTAAGCTGTACAATACTAAAGAAAACTCCAAGTCACAATATAATGTAAACATCTACAGCTTCTATATATAACGTTCCCAGAAAGATTACCAATATCCATCAAGTCATTTACACAATGTTATCCGGAGACAAATTCGGTCAAATAAAATATACAATGATAAAATCATAAAAATACAATCTTCAGAAAAACAAATAAATAAATCCTGCAATATCCAATGCAATCACATGCTCCATGTGGCCTTAAGCACCTACAACGTATCCTGTCAGGAAAAGAGCAAAGTACAACCCTGAAAAGAACAATATACAATGTAATTTGTAGTACAGAATACAAGATGAAACCAGAATACCAGAACTGAAAATGAAAATATGGTACCGAAAATAAAATGTAAACTGCAGGCAATGGACGCTACAATCAATATACAAGACAATGAACATGGCTATCAATGAACAAGACAATGAACACGATAATCAATGCAAGTGTGATATTTTGAAATATTAAACTAATGTGTGACCGGCTAAGGATCACAATCAATCAATGCACAATCAATTCTACAAGATCCGGCTTCATCGTACGTGAAGTGTACGATTAGGCTATCCACAATATCTATGTTGGGTGTGGTCACACAAAAGCTAATATTTCCCCCAATCTCCGTAATAAACAATGACTTACAATACAATGAACAAGGTACAAGACAATCGTGTGTATCTCGTGTCCGATATGAGCACATGGCACATGAATGTAAGACAGAAAGACAAAGTAAAAGTCGAGTCGGTGTACTTGCCTTGCCTTGGAAGCACGATAGTAGTAATGCATGGAGGTAAAGGATCACCTGGTAGTTGTACAATTTTGATTAGGATTTTGAAATAATGCCATTATCTAGCTCAATATTACTATTCCCTATATTAGCTAATCATATTTTAGAAAATATAGATTTTATAAATTCAGTCACAATAATACTAGTTTACCAAAATTTTGGAAATATGAATACATAGCTTGATCAAAATATTGATTGAAATATTTTTAACTATATTTTGTAAGAAAATTATTTGTGTTTAGAAAACACTTGATAGCTAACAAATTACAAAATATTGATAATATAATTTTATTTAATATTAGCAGATAATACTTTATAATAAAATATATATGGTAAAATATTTTCTAAATCATTTGCTATTAATGATATTATACAATTTACTAATATAAAAAAAATTATTCAAATTACTACTAAAATAATAATAACTATATGACATTATTTATTCTAATTCATTACTACAGAAATTATAAATGGCACAGTAACTAAATATGCTTGCCCACATAAACATGTTCCAATCCTAAATTCTAACACTGGCCCAACCAAAAGTCCAAATACCAGAGCTCACACCAAACATTTCACCAATTCTATTACTAATTTCCTCCTATATTCCCTGTCCTAACCTCAGCCCTGCTCAACTGGCCCAGCAAACTGGCCCAAAGGCCCGGCCCAAGCTTATTGTTACTATACTAAATAATTCCTGTGAAGGAGAAATTAAATCCAGCCCAAGTTATTACATAAATTAAATGAGACTATTAGTCTATAGCAACTTTACCTACCCAGTATAGCTAACTTCTACAATTTCGAAAGGTCATTCGTAAGCAACTTTCAAATCTCGAAATCTCAAAACTGACCAACTCTTCGGTTCCCGAAGCAACAAGGTTCTGACACACATTCAAAAATGAAATAGAGACTCATAACAGAGTCTTCTCTTTCCATCCTTTGATTATACAAAATATGCAAAAGCACTAAAGCTCTTTATCATTTCTAATTCTCAGCCAACCAACCTCTCCTCTCACTTCACTCTCCAGCTAAAACCAAGGAACCGAGTCCCCATCCTCAACTTCGTCTTCTTCCTCCATACAAACCCAGCCGCTCAAAATCCCATTTCCTTCATCTCTCCACAATTCTAGCAACAAACCCTAGCCTAACTCTTCTTCTTCTGCTCTACGAAGTCGTAGACTTGACTAACTCAATTCTTATGAAATCGCGAATCAGATCATTTGCCCTTACCTCAACAAATGAAGCATGAACCTCTTAGAACCATTTTTTTCTTGGTCCCAGTTCAATACTATGCAAGCCCGAACCAATTGAATACTTGTGTGATAAATTCCTCGAATTGACTTTCCATTTTCATAAAGGATATAATTGAAAACTCTAAGTTGGACATTGTCTTTTTTCTGCAAGAGATCCTGAGGAAAAAATTCTAACTTGTGATAATAGATCGAAATCGCAGAAGGCTGTTTGGCAAATATTTAAAAGACAAAATATACGATTAATACGTAAATCACATTATTTTATTAAATCCTTCATTGAAAAAGTATACATTGGTATCTTACTATATACCATTAAGATTCCCAAGATTAATGCCCAAGTTTTATTTGAATCAAGAAAAATGATCAATCAATCCATTTCTAATGATGAAACAAATCAGGAAAGAATTGAGAAAAAAATCAAAATACAATCAACTTTATTTCGACTATCAAAAAGTTTTTTTATAATAAAAATATTAGTCATAATGATAAAATGGTTTAACTGAATAACTAAAGAAAATAGACATTTCTCTTCGTCTCAGGTCGATGGATCTTCTCAATTGGAAGATCTCTCATATGGATAATACATATTCCGGTTAACCGAGCCTAATTTGAATTGTTTTGCTCCAAAGCAAAGATATCCACGGAGGCGGTTCGTCCTATTCAGATATTCATGACCAAGAGGTACTGGATTCTCTTTCGGGTAGGCCCTGAAAGGAGAAGGAAGGCTGGAATGCCAACACAACATACGTCTGTCTATTCTCTAATTCACCCGACCCGATAGTACCCATTTTGGGAACGTCCAGTGCCAAAGTCACTGAATGGGTAAGTCGCCAATCCCTAAAATGGACTATGTAATGTACTTTATCCGTTGGGTTACGGGTACTCGTGGGTACTTTACCATCTTCTGCATGTCTATGGAGTTTTGAAAAATCCAACCATCTCAGAGATAGATATAGAGGTAGGAATTTGTCGAGCGAACTGCACTCCTTCGTATACGTCAGGAGTCCATTGATGAAAAGGGGCTAGGGAAAGCTTGAACCCAATTCCTACTGTGATGGATATAAGCGCAATTGAAATTCCTGAGGAGTTATACATTTGTGTATTGATAAGACCATCAAAGTTTCATAATTACGTTATCCCATACAAATCGTTTACTTGTAACTATTCAGTATCCTTATGAAAAATCGATCACATCAGAGCGTTTTTGCGGCCGAATCCATTTTGAATTTGATAAATGTATTGCTTGTGAAGTATGTGTTCGTGTATGTCCCATAGATTTACATGTTGTTGATTGGAGATTTGAAAGGAATATTAAAAAGAAACAATTGCTTAATTACAGTATTGATTTTGGGGTTTGTATATTTTGTGGTAACTGTGTCGAGTATTGTCCAACAAACTGTTTATCAATGACTGAAGAATATGAACTGTCTACTTATGATCGTCACGAATTGAATTATAATCAAATTGCTTTAGGTCGGTTACCGATGTCAGGCCGCACCACAAGAGCAATAACCCTAGGAATTTTCTCTACTTCTCCCTTCATCTCCTTCCTCTAGACTTCAAAGAACCCTAGGTCAAACCTCAAATCCATGTCCCCATCCAAAACCCTGCCAACGAGAAGAAAAGAGGAACAAGAAGGAGAAGGAGGTCGAGAAGATCGATGCGAAGTTTACCTCAACGGCGGCCAACGGCGAGATCCAAACGACAACAGCTGCAGTGATGGTCCGATCGGTGAGGATCCGAGACGGCGGTCTTCGAGGCTTGACGAGGCGGTTCTGACTCCAGACAGCTGACGACGGTGGGAATCAGGAAGGAGCTCGGCACCGTATGGCTGTGCAGAGCTCGAAAGGGCAGTTCGGACTCCAAGGAACGTTCGGTTCTCGAAGAGCCACATACGAGAATCAAAGGAAGCGGCTTAGGTCCCAAAGTTATATGGTTCCCAAGTCTGTCACTGCAGTCGAGGCGCTACTGGTTTCTCGGTGTGGTATGGCACAGACGGCGATCCCGTGGCGGAGCTCGATGAAGTCGGCGACGGCATAGGCGACTAGGTGAGTCCATGAGAAAAAGGGGCGAGATCTGGTTGGCGATCAGCGAGTGTGGCGCGGCTGCTTCGAAGTCGGACGGCCGGACACGATAAAGGTCGGCCACGGGGTCGATCAAGGAGGCAGCGGCTCACTCAACTCGACAACTACTGGCGAGGCGGTAGCACGGTCGACTTGTACTTCGGGCTCCGAGATCTGGCGGTGGCCTAGAGAACTCCGATGAACTCTACGGTGGCTCACGGCCAAGCTCGGCTAAAGCAGAGGAGAGAGAGAGTAGAGAGAAATGTGTAGAAAGAGAGTATGTCAGGACTATTGTCAAAATTTTATTGGAAAGTGTGCATTTATTTATTATAAAATAATCTGTGTGTGCGTGTGTATAGAGTGGCAGAATAGTAATTAGGAATAGATCTGTGGTTATTTTCTATAGTGGCAGCATCAGTAATTAACTATAGATCTGGGGGCAAGAATGATAAAGCTGTAACAGATTTTCAAAAATCAAAATGGTTTTAACAGATTTAAAAAAATCAAATAGTTTTCAAAACAGATTTTCAAAATCAAAATTAGTTAATAATCATCAGCTATTCCTAAATTTTTTAAACATAATTTGAATTTTGAATTATAACTGTCTAATCGAATTAGTTAGGCTCAATTAATTTAACTATTGTAGCACTCCTAAATATCTCACCGGAAGATCACTCCTCTTAATTTCCAGCACATCGACCTGCTCCTCCTTCTGGGAGACAGAGGGAGCTGAAGTACACCCTGCTCTTTTATTTGTTCATCTGAAGGCCCGAGAGGGAATACAACTCTCCCATAATCTTCGCAATAGTCTTTATACCCTCCGTCGGTGGCTGGATGAACACCAAGAGATCATCTGCATAGATAAGGTGGGTAACTGGAGGATCCACCCTTCTGAACAATGGGACCAGCCTTCCACGGTGTACTGCCAGGTCCATCAAACATATGAAGTATTCTATGACAAGCGTGAACAGATAAAGGGACAGAGGGTCACCTTGCCTAAGCCCACGGTTGCTCTGGAAGTACCCATAAGGGATGCCCTGGATGAGAACCAAAAAAGTGGGGGACGTAATGTACTCCCGGATCAATGCAACCCAGTGGTCCACAAAATCTATGGCGGTCATCAGATGACAGAGAAAATCCCTATTGACCATGTCATACGCCTTCCTCAGGTCCAGTTTCACACATGCTTTCTCCCCTCCGGGTTTGTTAAAGCCCCTCATGCCATCTCATGAGCCAGGAGGCTGTGCTCAGCGATCGACCTCCCCTTGATGAACGTAGCTTGATTCGAAGATACCAAGTCCTGCATGATCCCCTCCATCCGTTGGCACATAAGGTGCGTAATTATCTTATAAAGATAATTACAGTACGTAATAGGTCTAAAATCCGCCAATGCTGTCGCTCCCTCCTTCTTTGGCACCAAGGTCAGGTGTAACGCCCGTGGTTCGTATTACGTATTTTGGTATACGTGTACGTATTTTAATTCATGGCATATCTCATTGCATGGTTTATTTTGGCATTTCATTTCTTGGTTCGGTTCGGATTGCTTGGTTCGGCTTGGTCCGATTTTGCATGTGGACCAACCCACTCTCTTCCTTTATTAGCCACCAACCCCTTCTCTCTCCTCATTTACTTCTTCATTAATTCTTCTTCTTCCTCACCATTACTCTCCACCTACCAGAGAGAGAGGCTTAGGCAAGTGCAACTTGCTTCATGAAGGAACTCAAATTTTGTTGTTCCATTGTCTTCCTCACGAGATTCTAAGACACTTTAGTATTTAGCATTTTCGAATTTTATGGCTCATTTCTTGTAGATATAACTTTTAGTATTTTTGATCTTCATGGTTTTGATCTTCTAAAAACTTGGTTGTTTTCAAAATAGAGAGTTTCATGTAGTAGGGATTTCGATTTTACGTAAGTTTGGCTCTTGAATGGTTGGATTTTATCGAGACTTGACAGAGATGGGGCTTGCTTGAGTTCGTGAGCTTTTACGCCTGCTTGTTTGGCCATGGGGAGAAGATGAAGTTTTACGCACACGTTCTAACGTGTTAGCGTAGTGTTTAGCCTTTACGCCCACGTTTTACGTGACAGCGTATTATTCAGCCTTTTACGCACACGCATTTGCGTACCAGCGTACTCCGTTCTACGCCGAGTTCATTCAAACTTTACGCTCGGGGCCCTCCAGCTCGCGTAGAATCGTGCTCGTATAGAATCGTGCTCCCGTAGACTCTGGCTCGGGCAGACTCTCGCGTGCGTAGAGTCTTGCTCGAGTGTTTTCTCGCGTAGAGCTTGCTCGCGTAGAGTTTCACTCGCGTAGAGCCTCACTTGCCTACGGCTTGCTAGCATAAAGCCCTGGCTCGCGTAAAACCCTACCCGCATGCACCCTTGCTCGCGTAGAGCTATCTCACCTTGCTCTTGCTAGCGTAAGCCACTTTACGATTGAGGCCCCTTGGCCTAGCGTAGAGGTTCACGCGTAGAGACTTTGAGTCCCTATGGCGTACCCCATTACCCTTTTATATTCTTACGCCTTTTGTCATGAACTTGATAATCACAAATTTATTTAGTATGTTTGGAATGATAATTGCACACGGCATGGTATGAAGTAAATATGACATGACATGACATGACAAGCAAGCATGATGGGAACTATTGAAAGCTGTTACGACGGCAAGAATGACATGACAAGAATGAATGGCCTGGATACCGTGGACGATTGTGTTTGTACAAGTGAACCAGTATTGTCTTACATCATGTCTAGGATAGGGACCCCTGAGTACCACGATTAGGGGTACCTACTAAAATTTACTAAGGCTAATAACTAGAAAATCCAGTAGTCATGTAGAGAGTTCCCAGCTACAGGCAATCCCGTTATCTGGGCGCCACATCGGAGGATTTGTAGCCTGCCATTGAGTAGGACACATTTCCAGCACACTGTCATGTGTTGCACCCACTAAGCTATTTAAGGGTACATGTATTTCTTGGACGATGTACCCACATGAATTCAATCCCCAAATTACGTCTGGATAATCTGGATGGTCTACATGACTTGTGGCTGTTGGAATAACCTCATTGCCTCTTGCTAGTAACTAGGCCTGTGATAACCCTAGTTAGTTAAAGTATTAAGCCGTACTTATTTGCTTGGCCATGAATATTGAATGGAGTCTAAGTCTTGCCCTGTTCCGGTACCTGGTTACTTCATTAACATGATTATTTATGCTTACCTTAACAATAATGATCAGGGGCCAAGTTCTGCTTAGGTGAAGGGTTACAACCCCGGTCCTTGTTTGGTTTAAGGGTTGTAACCTGGCTCCCGGAGTAGTTCTGTGTCCTCTCTTTATTTATTGTCTTATTGCACCCTATGTCATGCTCGTCATGTTTTACTTTACCAACAAGAATTTGAGACAGGTCTCTATTCAGATAAAGGGTTACAACCCCGGTCCTTGTTTGGTTTAAGGGTTGCGACCTGGCTACCTAAATGGATTCCTCGTACTCAATTTACTGTTGTTGGTTCTGTTACTATCAGTTTTTTTTATATATAATTATCTTTAATATCCATTTATTATATGCTGGTTTTAGTTCCTAAGTGAAGCCTCCTTTGTGGCACTTGCTCTTTCTGGGGTCTGACCCAGCTGGTTTTGTATGGCTAGATATCGGAGCAGCTCCAGAGGATCTACCTACCTTCCAACCAGATGGTGACCACCAGGCGTAACCCTGACAACGAGTGGGTTTTTATTTTGTTCTCTCACTCTATTGTAAAAATATTCTTTTGAGATGTTTAGCCGACGAGCGCGTGTTAGCTCGATTGTACTTTATTTATTGTCTGCCTACGGACTGTAACATGATTGACAAATTCTAAGGTTGATCATGTATGACTGAAACTCTTGCTAGTCTTGATATTTTGTACGACTAGCTTCATGATCATCCAAATATATAATGTATGGGACGCCTTACTATTGTATATTTGGTGCTCTGATATCTTGTAACTGTTATTACTTGTTTGAGATTGAGACAATAGGCTTGTTCATGACCATAAGAGACTGATGGCTTGTAGTTAAACCCTCATGTATCTAGACAGCTGTGACCGTATAGCGAGGTGGGTTGCACTTTAATATACGTAGCTGGCTATGTATGCCCCTGCTCTCTAGTATTCTGGTTCTGGGGCGTTACATCAGGAAAGTGTGGTTCAGCTCTTTCAGTAGCTTCCCTTTGGTGAATAATTCCTGTACCACCTCCAAGACCTGATACTTCAGAATATCCTAGTGGCGTTTATAGAACCCACTGCTAAAACCATCCGGTCCGGAAGCCTTGTTGGGATCCGCCAACTTGACAATTGATTCTACCTCCTCCAAAGTAACAGGGGCAAGAAGAATGCTATTCCCATACAGAGTCACCGATCTCTTCGTAACAACCTCTGGAAATACAGACAGGTAGTCAGTCTGAAAATATAACTCAGAGTAGTACTTGACAGCCTCGCCCTGGATCTCAGCCGGCTCCCCCACAAGGTTGCCATCCACATCAAGAAGCTGGGAGATGTGATTCCTATGTTGTCTAGTCCGGATGACATCATAGAAGAACTTGGAACAACGGTCACCGTCCTTGAGCCAGGAACATTTGGCACCCTGAGCCGTGCTAATCTCCTTCTACAGCCGTAAGATGTTGACTTCTCCGATTAGCTCCTTCTCTCTCGTTGCCAGGTTACCGTTAAGCTTGTCAGATTGCATGTCCTGCTGGATAGCCCGCAGCTCCACCTTCTTATCTTCTAAGGTAGACTTGGGCAACCCTTTCACCCAACTCCGTAGAGCCTTCTTCGTAGCCTTGAGTCGACGCACCAAGCGGAACTGGGCCGTCCCCTTTTGACAGCTAGTAAGCCCCTCTGAGACAGCCTCTAGATAGCCCTCCGAGAGATACCAACAGTTATTGTACCTGAATGGGCGGGATTTCCTAGGAGACCGAGTAGAGAAGCCTACCCTGATGGGGGAATGATCGCTCGTCCCAGCGGCCAGGCCCTCAGCCGAAGAATTGGGGAATGCCAGAACCATTTCCCATTGCCCAGGGCTCTATCAAGCTGGCATGCAACCTTGTTCTGGATCGCTTTGTTATGCCAAGTCCAAATGAAGCCTGAGCACGATAATCCCTGGAGGCCTGCCTGGAGAAGACATCTCCAAAAATCATATAGTATAGAGTCTGGAACTGGGCGGCCGCCCACCTTCTCCCCTCGATGCAGAAGGGCATTGAAGTCCCCGATCGACAGAAGCGAAAGCGACGACGAATCAGTAGCGGCATCAACTCTGGAGATGTTGCTCCACAGGGACTCCCATCTTCTCTTGTCGTTATGGTCATAAACCGCCCCCAGTAAGAACTGAAAACCACCCTTGTTCGAGAAGGAGATGGCGATCAACTGCTCCGTCATCAAGATCAAATTCCCTTTCCACCTCTTCGAGTTCCATCTGACCCAAATCCTGGCTATGTCACAGAGAGCCAGGTTGTGTAGTTGGGTCCAATGAGGTGGTGTCCGCCAAGCAAGGGTCTTTTCACTTTTGATCTTCGATTCTAACAGTACAGAGATGTCATACTTCTCTCTTTGAAGAACCCCACAAATCTCTCTCCACCTTCCTAGCGAACACGCCCCCCTCACATTCCAGGCGATAATAGCCATTAATTAATGAGAGGATGAATCCCCTGGGAAACATCCGGATTGGCGCCTGGGGAATGTACCGCATCCGACGCTAATAGATCCTCCTCCATCCCAGTCGGAATGGCCTGCTGGAGAACGACCTGAGAGAGCACCATCGCCCACGCAGGGTTGTCAATACACATCGCCTCCTCCCTGGTAGAAGGATGCCCTCTCTCCCTGGAGGGACCGTCACTCAGCGGACCAACAGCACGTCGCTTCCTACAGTAAACATGCCCCTCAGTCGATCCGCCACCCCCTCGCTCCTCTCTCTCCGCCGCCACCATGCCTCTGGTAATCATACCCCTTGCCCCGGGCCGAAGATCAAAGCCCCACTCGTGGAAGCTAGCTGGGTAGAGACAATGAGGCTCATTTTGCCATCACTCACTGGAGGTGTAGTCCCTCCCGCCAAGACCTCCTCTCCACTGTCATCTCTAGAATCCATGTCACAGGGTGAATCTGGAATCTCACTGAAGGGAATATTAGGCTCCACCGGGGGGCCTACTGACGAACAAGCACTGGCCAGATGTCCAAAATAAGTACATCGTGAACAAGTAGGTAGGATCCATTCGTATTCCACCTTCTGGGTTAGCACCTCTCCAGAAGGAATTTCATATTCCACCATCTTCGGTAACTCTCCCCCAGCCCGAATCTCCACAAAAATCCTGGCATACATCAACCTCGATCGGAAGGCAATAGCTTCATCCGCTTTGATCGGGGTGCCCACCAAGCTCGACAGATGCATCAGCAATGGAATACTCCAGAACCGGACAGGAAACTCAGGAAAGCGAATCCATACATGGATGGCATTCAGGACTTCCCTCTCACATCTAAGTTCTAGAGTCCATTCCTTCAGAATGATGAGCCTGTCGTCGAACGTCCAAGGGCCGCCTTGCAGGATCCTTGCGACATCCTCCGCAAGCCCAAACTTCACATGGTAGAAGCTGCTCTCGCGAGCAAAGAACTCCATACTGCCCTTAGGCTGCCAGACTTGAGCAGCATAACCCCGGATCTGTCCGTCGAAAGGCTTGTTGCCTAGGGAGTACAGAACCAGTATATTCTTCCAGTAGGCGGTCACCATCTCTATCTTCTCCGCAGGGAATGAGGTCCGAAAATCCTTTCCTGCCTTAATCGGCGGTACATACTCCATCGATGGGGGGCTTTTCGGTCCTACAGGTTTACAAATATTTTTCCAGGACCTTCCAACCGGCCGAGTAGTCGCCCCCCAGTGGCCTGGGGAGAACCCCGGGGGGGGGAGACCCAGACCCCTGACCGCCAAGTTCCACCACCTTGCTCTTTCCTTTATCCGTCGCGGTCGCCTTGGGCAGCCAGCCTACCGATTTTCCAGCAGGTACCACACGGCCACGGGCCGATGGCCGTGCCCCTGACCCGCCTTGTCGTCTGCCAGCATAGTAGCGATCCCTAAAATGGCCCTGTCCTCCTCCTACCTTTTCCCCGGTCTTCGCCACGCGACGACGCGTAACCGTCGTCCATCCTCCTCCCTCCATCTGGCCCCCCTGAGATCCAGATCATGTTTCGAATTCAAAATTTGGAGCGTTGGAGACACCCGGAAGGTTCCGATCCCCGTCTGATCCCATTGTCGACCCTACCGTCAACAATTTATATATATATATATATATATATATATATATATATATATATATATATATATGTGTGTGTGTGTGTGTGTGTGTGTGTGTGTGTGTGTGTATATTAATATATATAGGTAAATACTATAGGTATATACTAAATAATTGTCTAGGTATATTTAGTTACTATATATATTAGGCTTTGCACTTTGATACCCTCAACTATTTCTGTTTTTCAATTTCATACCCTAAACTTTTTTACTCAACAACTTAATACCTCAACTATTATTTTTTTTCAACTTCATACCTAAAATTTTAAAAATTCTGAAAATACCCTTATCCCTTCCCTCTCCCCTTCTCCCCTCCCCCACTTCGGCCATCCCCTCCTCCCGCACAGCCCCAGCCCCACTCCCTCCCGTCCCGTCCCCCTCCGGCCACCCCCTCTCCCGCTTCCGGCCGCCTCCCCCCCCTCCCTCCCGCTTCCGGCCGCCTCCCCCAGCCCCCCTCCTCCCACGCTGCCGTGACCTAGGGGGAGAGGCGGGGGCGGGTGGCCGGAGCGAGGGAGGGGGGGAGCGTGGACGGAAGCGGAAGGGGGTGGAGGCGGCCGGAAGCAGCAGGGGGGGGGGGGGGGCGGAAGCGGGTAGGGGAGGGTGGGGGATGGGAGGGGGGGTAATTTTCAAGTTTGACAATGGATATTTTCATCCAAATTTTTTTCGGGTATCAACTTGTTACCAAAAAAAAAAGTTTAGGGTATCAAGTTGAAAAATAGGAATAGTTGAGGGTATCAAAGTGCAATTAAGCCTATATATTAACAAAAAAACGCAAAAAAAAATAAAATAAAAATGAATAAACCGAAAACCGAACCGATTTAGTTTGGTTCGGTTTAATTCGGTTTTGGGCCAATTCGGTTCGGTTTCGGTTTTGGTCCAATTCAGTTTTGGGTTATTCGGTTCGGTTTAAACCGAATTAACCGAATGCTCACCCCTAATGTCACTAAGATTTGAACTAAGAACTTCTAATATGTAAGACTAATATGATACCACTACCCCACAACTCTTTTGACTTTAGGGTGACCCATAGTACATCTTAATTTTGTTCTAGATATGTCCATGTTGATATGTGTATAATCTTTGGATCATGTGCCGTCGTCCAACCTGTCGGGCCGCCTACGTGAGCAACATTAGTTTCGTAACACAAATTCACCCTCAGTTCTTTTTCAGTATTATTCCTTCCATTTATTTGGTGAGAGTTGGGAACAGTGGACCCACAAAACATGCAATGCAGCGTGTACAAAGTTCCGTGCGTATTGACGGACATATCAAAAAAGAAAAAAAAAATCTTTTTCAGTAATTAAGTAAATCGTATTTCATATAGCTTTATTCATGCTGGAGATCCCCCGATACAAAAACACAAAAGCGTACTCAGTGTCGGAACCGTATCAGAATCAGTCGCGGACGACTAACCCACTCTTGCGGTGCAAGGCCGAGCCACCAAACGACGTCGAGACCTCGTTTGCAGCAGTACTCCCGCGCTGCCGAGGAGGAAGTACAGTGTAGACCGCAATCGGGGTCCTCACCTCGTGCGTCCCGTCCTTCCAGAGAACGTACCCGGAGAGGATCTCCTGCTGCCGTATCGCTCCGCCCTTCACCGTCACCGTGAAGGACTTCGTCTCTCCGACCGACGAGAAGGAAAGCACCGGAGGAGCGACCTTCACCGAGAAGGCGTAAGGCGAGGAGACGGTCGCGTAGTAGGTCGAGCCGGACGTCCCGACGTTGGTCACCGTTCTGCTGAACATGCGCAGTATGGGCTGCCCGTCGGGGACGGCGACCGCGAAGGAAGGGTAGTTGAAGCTGTCCACAAACCGCAGGGAAGAGTTGGAGCACCGGCTCCGGTGGCCGGCGAGGAGCCGAAGCGTGGTTGCGTTGTAGCCTTGTTTGCAGAGGAAATCGACATAATCTTGCTCCGATGCATCGAAGACTAGTCCTGGATCCAGAGCCTTAATTGGGTCTATGTGGCCCGAGCCGTAGGCGAATTCTGCGTCTCTGTGCTTTCTTGAATCCATGACCGTGGCTACACGACATAGATAGCAGCAGAGAATATTGATCAGTATCTCGAAATTATATATCTGAAATGTTGAAAAAACAAGTCCAGTGCCACGAAGCTCCCACTAATTTCACAATATGGTACAAGAAAGGCCAAGGTGAACAACATTATCCCTAATAGGAGTTGGAAAAATCGTTTTTGTGACTTCAATCTGTAAGCCCTCACATTTGAAAAGATATTTTTGTGATGCCGGACCGGCGTAACGCACACGACTTTATACACGCTGGGTCGCATGTTATTTTGGTCCACTGTTTTCAATTTTTACACACACACACAGGGACGGCCCTGGGGCCGTGCCAAGAGTGCGGCCGCACAGGACCTCCAATTTTTGGGGACCTCAAAAAAAATATTATGATTAGTTTTATAATTTTGTAATTCAAGTTATCTTATTTTTTTTTTCAACTCATACTCTATGATCCGTCCAAGACCTCAATTCTTCAATCCCTATTCCCTACCGACTCTTGGACTCATATTTCTAGTCATACGAAAAATTTAGGCTTTCTCAAAGATCTTGCTCTGACCGGTGTGTTGTCTATCATCTCTAAGAGGTTCAATTGCTATTTTGTTTCTAAAGATCCCTCAATTGTTAGATGAATTTATTTTTTATAATAATGGTCTGATGTGAGTTTATTTTTCTATAATAATGATCATAGCTTTTTATATATATTATTTAGGAATTTGGATGTGCAAGCCTCTTACATCAGGTGACTCAGGTCTTGGAGGCCCTCAATTGTGTAATTACATATTATTTCTCATTTGGGTATTGATCATTATTCATTTTATTATATGTTCTTATCACCAGAAGAATCTGAGGCGAGATTTGACAATTTAACGATCAGTACGTCTTATGTCTAAAATATTTTTATTATACTAGGTAATGTGTTGACTATAGATCATTTGAGCTTTGGATATTTTATTTAGAGAATTTTTGACTTGCCCCCCACTTTGTTTACCCAAATTAAGGGTGCATCCCACTGTTTTGCATTAATGTACATCACCCCCCACATTGGACGGATTCCGTCAAAAATATTTTTTTGGGACCAAAATGCCCTCGTCTTCTTCCTCCCTCTTTCCTCTAACCCCCCTCCCTACCCCCCCCCCCCCCCCCACCCCCCCGTGCGGCCACCGCCGTCGCTCACCGCCTCCGCTCTCCTCCTCCGCCACCGCCCCCTCCCCCCCCCCCTCCCCGCCTCGCTCCCCCCCTCCGCCACCGCCCCCCTCCCTCCGCCTCCCTCCGCTCCCCTCTCCCCTCCCGCAGCCGCAGCAGCAGTAGCAGCCGCGGCGGCAGCGGTGGCAGCAGCGGCGGCGGTGGCAGCAGCGGCGGCGGCGGCAACAGCGGTGGGGGCGGCAGTAGCGGCGGAGGCGACGGTGCGGGGGCGGTGGCCGTGGGGGTGCGGTGGCCGCCGGAGGGGAAGGAAAGAGGAAGAAGAAAATAGGAAGGACATTTTGGTCCAAAATTTGTGGTCAAAACGTTTGACCGTTAATTTTTGACAGAATTCGTCAAATGTGGGAGGTGATGTACATTAATGCAAAACAGTGGGGTGCACCCTTAATTTGGGTAAACAAAGTGGGGGGCAAGTCAAAAATTCTCTTTTATTTATTAACTACATATAGATTCAGTTATAACATATAATCAAGATTATTGCAGAGATTCTGATAAAGACATAGAGTAATATATTTAAAATACAAATAAATTAATTTAGGACCACATTTTAGGATTCGCACGGGGTCTTCGATTACTCAGGACTGGCCCTGTACACACACCTCTCATGAGATTCGTTCCTGAGATTGTTTGCCTAACCAAAAAAGTTGTACCTCTCCTTACTGATCACAAGGACCAGCTGAGTTGGGTATAACTCACTTGAATTATACATTACTAATTTCAACTTTAAATATATAAACAGTTACATGTTATAATGGTATCGACTTTAACTTACTTTACCTGTAGTCATAAGAGCAGATTTGATGGAAGCTGGAGACCAGCGGGGATGGACAGACTTGATGTAAGCAGCCGCACCACTTACGTGGGGACAGGACATGGACGTGCCGGAGATCACATTGTAGTCCACCCTCGTCGGGTCCGCGGCGGCGACGGAAGGGGAAGCCACGGGGGACCAGGCGGCAAGAATGTCCACGCCGGGGGCCGTGAGGTCGGGCTTGAGCACGCCGGGATCGACCGTGTTCGGCCCTCTCGACGAGAAGGAGACGACCGCGGGCGCCATGACATCGTACATCGTCTCGCCGGGCATGATGGCCGCAATGGGATTGCTGAAAGTTCATGTTGAAGCTCAGTTGACATAGTTGCACATAGGGGTGAGCATTATTCGGTTTTGGACAAAACACTCAACCCAAATCTTGGGTTTTGGAAATAAAAATAGTCCATTATACAATAACTATACGGTATCAATTATGAACCATTATCCATTATACAATAAAAATAGTCCAATCGAACAAACCGAATAGTTATTTTGTTTGGTTCGATTTCAGTTTTGGTTTATTCCGATTCAGTTTTGGATATTTAAAATTTTGGTTTATTTTTTGACCATTTCGAATCGGTTGAAATCGAATAAACCGAAAGTACATAGGCCAAGTTCAGTGCAAGGAAAGAGTTGCTACCTGGTGGATTGGACGTAGGCCAGTATCTTGGCAGCGTCTTCGTCGCTGATCACGGTTGCGGGCAAAGGGAAAGAGAAGGCGAAGTCGAAGTCCGAGCTGCTCATAATTGCGCCGATCCCTTTGGCTACCAGGACGCCCATGCCGGAATTGAGATCGTCGCAAAGGACTATTTTGTTCTCAACTTTGAAAGAGTTTAGGGTTCCTAGCGCGCAGGACCTGGATATCTCGCCGTTGGCACCTGCTGACACATTGGGAGCGGCACCTCCGTATAACAAAGGGATCCCTGAACCTACATAGTCCAAGTTGAAGC
The DNA here is from genome assembly GCA_029216955.1 of Iris pallida. NCBI lineage: Eukaryota > Viridiplantae > Streptophyta > Magnoliopsida > Asparagales > Iridaceae > Iris > Iris pallida. Next base: position 2,939,957 of record JANAVB010011000.1, on the reverse strand, counting down.
GGTTGATGGAGTTACCCTGGAAAAAAAAAAAATTGTAGAAGACCGTTCAGTCCATGTCGCTGCACCAAAATTCTTAAAGCGGACGAGACGGACATGACATATATTTAGATATCTCTAAATATTATTGTATATTTTGGAGTTTTTGTGATGTATCCGATATTTTCGATTCACGAGATATAACATGGTCCAAGTTTTTAGAGTTTTCGTGATTCCTATGCTATAAATTTATATGTATCATTCCTGAATCTTAAAGAGTCCCAAGTTGAAGCGGTTGATGGAGTTGCCCTAAAAAATTTGTAGTCCAATGGAGCTGCACCAAAACTCTTATTGTGTAGGTTAATTTGGCACAATAACGATGAACTAGATGGAGATGACATCAATTTAGATGTATTGTATTTTGGAGTGTTTGTGGTGTGTTCGAAAAAAAAATGTTAATTCGATACACATCTGATATGACTTGTTTCAGGGTTTTTTTTTTTTTTTTTTTAAGTGTTCGTGCTTCACTGCTTCTTAAGTTAAAAATATATATCATTCCCGACAGCTTCACTGTCAAATGTTCATTTTGTGAACTACGAGGTTGATTGACGCAGTGATATAATTTTTTTTTTCTTTCTAAAATCTGCTTAAATTGCAGACAATACTAGATTCGAAGCTGTAGTCAATACCAAAATGGAAACTCTAGATTTGTTCGCAAGGGTTGATGATTTTATACTTGGATATAGACAAGCTTACCATAAATGTTTGTCCATCACCGAGCACCACTTTAGCGACGAATTTCCTGTCGATGCTGCTAGCCGCTACCGTGACCGTCCACGGAGCAACGTTGCTGACACTTCCTGGGGAGGGGCCGGAGTTACCAGCCGAGTTGACAGTCAGGATCCCCATCCTCATCGCGTGGAACGACCCTATGGCGATGGGGTCTTCGAAGTAGGGGGCGGCCGGCCCGCCGAGGGAGACCGACAGGACGTCGACGCCGTCCGCGATGGCGTCGTCGAACGCGGCCAGGATGTCGGCCGTCCCGCACCCCCTGTCCGGCCAGCAGACCTTGTACATTGCGATCCTTGCGCCCGGGACCGCACCGTGCGCGGTGCCTTCCGCGAGTCCAAAGTAGCCCGTGCGAGGCACCGGCGCGCCCGCGGCGGTGGAGGAGGTGTGGGTGCCGTGGCCCTCGGAGTCTCGTGGAGACTTGAAGTCATCGTCGTCGTAGACGCCCGCGCTGTTGTAGAATCGAGCTCCGATGATCTTGCTGTAACAGAATCAAATGAGTAATTGTATATATGCTTCTTGAATTTACTTAGAAGTCTGATCGAGCGCAAATTTACTAAGAGCAGAGTGGACGATCACTTGTTGCAAGTGAAGTTGACTGCCTGCTGGCAGGTTCCCTTCCATTTGGCCGGAGGTGGTCCCATATCTTTGTCACTGAAACTTTGCGATTCCGGCCAAATTCCTGAAAATTAAGTAAATGACAGGTTCAATGTGAGTCGAAGATTCAAATTTCGTTTGTCAAGCCTTAGAATCAATGTTTTAAAAACCGGTGAATCGAAAATCTTTGGTACAGGGTTCAATCGGAATTCAAATAGATTTGGTTTGGTTTGGTTTGGTTCAAATAGATAAGATATCAATATTTATTTCTTGGTTTGGTTCTTAGTATGTTTGATTTGGTTTTACAACTATAAGGTCTTTCAAAACCAAATTAAGAACCAAATGGCCCAAATCTCACATGATATATATATATATATATATATATATATATATATATATATATATATATATATATATATATATTTTGAGTTTTAAAAGAAAGAAAAAAATCAACTGGTCTGGTTCAATTGTGTACCGGTCCGACTGGTTCACCGATTGAACTCCAATTTTGAAAGAAACCACCGGTTCTTAAAGAAACCCTGATTCAAGTTCTGGTCTAATATATATATATGTACCTGAATCTAGTAGTCCCACAACTACATCTCCTTCGGTAGGGAAGTGCACTGTTCTATCAGTTGTCATGCCCATGAAGTCCCAGGATCTTGTTGTATGGAGGTTATATACAGTGTTTGGAAGAACCGATACGACTCCATCCATTTCTGGTATCACAAAGAGGAAGAAAAACTTTAAGAATACGCGACACGAATCGACATGATTTGATTTTTGATCCGAGCTGAGAGTGATTCTTGCCTCTGATCCTCGCAGCTTCCGCTCTTGTCAGCTTCGCCGCGAATCCGTGGAAGCTCCTCTGATAGCTGTACACCAGAGAGTCCTTCGCGCCACTGCTGCAATCGGAGAGGAGCACCTACTTGTCAGTCAGTCAGTCTATGTTAGAAAGTATTACTCTCACAAGTTATAAATACAGCTCTCGCGATAGCATGACCTTCCGATGACATCTTCGAGTATCGAGTGGTGGTGGCGGTGTAGCGATGACGATGGTGCACCGGGCGCTGCTCTGGCCGGTCTCTCCCCCATGTAAACCACATGAATCTGCAACAAAATAATCACGGCCGGCTTCTTAGTTAGAAATTCTGAGAGAAGAAAATGATACGCGTACTACCGCAGGCATCGGCCCGCCGCCACCACGTGGTGCAATTCTATTTGGCCCTTCCTATTTCCTTGTGGGCTCGTCACTGGTTGACCTGCCAATGAAATTGCAACACGTGACGGACGGATCGAAATCGCGGGCTGATGCCGCGGTAGCATCGTCCTTCTGAGAAAACATCACATAGTCAGTTTGCAAATGGAGGTGATGGAGGCGACCTCTCTGTCCTCTCCGTGACAGTGGCAACTTAGAATGAGGGCACCGACGAGCAGTGAATAGAGAACAGGAGTTGCCATCTTGAACATCTGGGAACTCGAGGCTAGCTGCGCCGATGCCATCAGAAGCGGGCGTAGATGAGCTATTTATAATGAAGGAAGCATCCTCGATTTAAAAAAAAAAGGTTTAGTGGCTTGTGTTGTAACCTCCACCGGAACCTAGCTGGGATGGACGTACGCGCATGGTGGCGTCCGCAGCAGATTTGAAGAAACAATCATATGCTTGCAGAGTCTCATGGTGTACTATTATTCCCTCCCGTTCGATACATATTATGTACTGTTCTTAGTTTGACTCTTTAAAATATGCTTAGAACTCGAGTGACACCGGTGGTTATTGAAAAGAGACATAATATCCTGGCTAGATAGCAGAAGATCAGTGAATCGAATCATGAAAAATGCAAAAGACGTACAACGGAACAAAAATGTGCTCATCGATCATCCCTCCAGTTGGAGGCTGTGTTAACCGAACTATAAGATATCCAAAAAAAATGTCCCAGTTTTTTAAGTGTGATCTTCAAGTTCTCCGCAGCCTGCAGTCATGTTATTTTTGTTGACCATGTTGTTGTCTCCGCAACAACTGTTGTCCTGGGCTTATATAGTAAACATAGGTGACATTGGCTTCGCCGCTATGTGTAGGATTAAAAGACTAAACCAATACTGCATATCGGTGGTATACCATGTGTTGCCGGTGTACCGATGGCATCGATATTGCTCCGTTCTGAGCTAGTCAGCTAGATACTGACTCGAAATGAGTTACCTAATCTCGCCATTTAATTCTTGAGCTTCTTCGATACACGGATGGCGATTATCTCTGGGATGTTCTCCACATGGGCTGAAAACCTCATTCAATATCGATCGTTCTACGTACGGATCATAACACGGGTTTATGGCAATGTCAATATGTATTCTACTGATTTATGATAGTTTTATGCATAATTATATTGTATAAAAATGAATAACCAAAATACAGTTGCATAAGTCAATCAATTAGTTTATCAACCCTAACAACTACGATATATAGATAAAACATGTATCATAACATAGACTAGCATTCCATCATCGAGTTAGTGAACCACACATCTGCAATTAAACAAGAACAATGGATGACACACGTATAAATACGTATATCGGAAACGAAGAGTAAAATTAGTCCTAGCGACTCCATTAACAACTATAATATCCCTCATTTAGCATCTATTGGTCTGCATTGCACATGTCCAATCCACCTAAATTGATGTTCTCTATCTTGTCCTTAATTAGTATTACCTCCAACTTTTCACGAATACACTCATTTTTATCCTATTTTTTAATGCATTATCACTTATCCATCTTAGCATTCTTATTTTGACTACACTGACTTTCTAAATATGTTTTTTAATTGTCCAATATTCTAATTCATAAAGCATGGTTGTTCTTATATCAGTCTTGGAAATTATTCTATTTAACTTCTGAGGTATTTTGTAATCAAAAAGTACTCCAGAAGTGCTCCTATATTAAACTATCTCACTTTAATTTTATGAATGACATCATTCTCAATATTTCCATCATGATGAATGATTGATCCTAAATACCAAAAATTATCACTTTTAGGTATCTATTGTCCTTCTATGTGAACCCATCTCTCATTTCTCTCTAACTTTCGGTTGAAATTTTATTTCATATACTCTATTTTTATTCAACTAATTCTAAATCTCTTACATTTCCAAAGCTTCTACCCACGATTTTTTTTAGCACCCAATATTTCTTTACTCTTATCACTACTAAAATATGCTATATTAGCGACGTTGTTTAGCGACGGAATAAAATACCGTCGCTAAATATGTAATATAGCGACTCCCTTCTATTGACATCGCAAAACGTCGCTGAATAGCGACGTTCAGCGACAGTAGATAAATTACGTCACAGAATAGCGACGTTCAGCGACTTATTATTAAAATATGTCGCCATAAATTAAAATGGTTGCGACGTTTAGCGACGTCGACTGTTGACGCCGCTAACTTTTTTACTTAGGGCACAGTTCTGTTTCCTTTTTCCCCCCTCACTCGAAAATGTCATAATTTTCATTTTTCCTCGAGCCCCCGGCGACTCCCTCCCCCCCCCCCCCCGACGACTCCCTCCCCCCTGCCCCCCCGGCGACCCCTACCCCCCCCCCCCCCGGTCGAGCTCCTCCTCCCCCAATCCGAGCTACTCCTCCTCTCCGGTAAACCCTAACTCCTCCTCCTCCTTCTCTCCCACATACACACACACACACACACACACACACACACACAGAGACACACACACACACACACACACACACACAGACACACACACACACACACACACACACACACGGACACACACACACACGGACACACACACGGACACACGGACACACACACAGCTATTGTGTGTGTTTGAGTAGGGATGGCAACTTCCCCCGAACCCGACGGGAACCCGAATTTTTTTCCCCGATGGGGACGCATTTGGGGATATAGAAACAGGGATGGGAACGGGAATGTGGATTAAACAAAATCCCTGATAACAGTAACAACAAGGCTCATGTATCCGAGCATGTACCTACCCTGCATATAGGAAGGCCACAGACTAGTGCAAACCAGGTGGGAATTTCGAGGGCATGTTAGGCATGAACTCCTCTTTGATACCCATTAGACAATAATAGGTGAACTTTCCTTTATATTCAAACTGATACCAAGTCAATGCAAGAGTGTCCATGTTATGTTATAAGGTTTTTACCTAGATATCAGATTTGACTAGCATATCTAGGTAGCAATTGGTACCAGAGAGTGCTGATACCAAGTCACTGCAAGAGTGCACATGACTTGGGGCTATGTACTAGTAGACCTGTAAATAGGTGCCTGTGTGAGTAGAAGGGTCTGTAGCAATTTGAGGGATAAGTAGGATTTAATTCATTCCTTTGTATAAGTGTTCACTTGTAGAAAAGTTGGCCATGGTGATGTTCCCAGTTCTAGTTAGGAACCTCATATGGGGCTCTGATACCTGGTAATGCCTAGGGACAGGTTAAGCCTCAGGATATTAGGCACTGGAGTAGGCTTATGCATAATATTTTAAAGTACATGATAGTATCTGATTTGAGATACTTGTAGCAGACAGTTAGTAAGGAGTGGTTTACAGTCATAGAGTAGATGGATGTTTAGGTATGGGCTCGAACCAGAGTGGATAAGTTGGTATGAGGACATCAAAGGCTTGTGTACTAACAAATAGGCTTAGAGGGTAGGTGCTTGTATCCACTATTATGCTCAGATACATGAGTACATTGTTAAACGGGGACGGAGATGGGGATAAAAATTTAAACCCGATCGGGGATGGAGTACATTGTTAGATCATTAGCTAGTATTAGAGAGAGAATTATTGTAATTGCCAAGTGTAGGTAAGGATTGGGTATCTCAAGATACTAAGTTATAAGATAAATATAGCTACACATGTGTGTGTGTGTGTGTGTGTGTGTGTGTGTGTGTGTGTGTGTGTAGAGTTGAGAGTAATTGATTAGTGTGTGATACTAAATGTATATGGGGATATAGATATTAGTGTGTGTATGCATTAGCTATAGGTTTGTGTAGTATTTGAGAGTGTGTAAGTGTGTGTAATATATATATATATATATATATATATATATATATATATATATATATATATATATATATATATATATATATATATAATAAGGTAACAATTATGTGTGTCTATGTGAGTATAGTAGAGTGGTGTGTGAGTGTGTAGTATAGGCTTGAGTATGTGTCCAGAGGGTGTTCAGTCGAGTGTCAGTCAATCTAGTATACTATTTATTTACCTCTATATCATACTAGGAGACTTATTTAGTACTAGTTGTGGTTGTAGTTAGTTGATATTATATTCAAGTCTTGTCAATAATGTCTTTGACTTTGTCATGGGGTCTTAGATATCGGTTGTAGGTGACATTATATATATATATGGTCTGGCGATATCGAAACGAATCTAGTGTGTCTGAATGAGATATCGGTTGTAGGTGATATTATATTCATGGGTTTTTTGACTTTGTCATGGGGTCTTAGATATCGGTTGTAGGTGACATTATATTCAAGTCTTGAAAATTGATGTTAAGATAATTTTTAACTTGACCCTGGCGATATCGAAACGAATCTAGTGTGTCTGAATGAGATTGGCATCAGTAAGAATCGATAGCGTATGTGTACACGTTGGATGCACAAGAACTTATGTGCGATATAGCATGATTATTAGTAACTGTCCGCTACTAATGTGTGTCCCATAATAAGACATAATATACGAATTTGTACCTATTGGATAATGTGTGTCCATCTTTGCAGAATTATTTCCAAATGGATATGAATTACTACTTGCAGAATCGTTCATGGATGTACAATCGTCGTCCTGATGATATGTGTGGTGTGCGGAATGAATACATAGCGGGAGTAGAGCAGTTCCTGCAGTTTGCTAAGGCGTTCCCTCAGTACATGGACGGCACCAAAATTAAGTGTCCGTGTGTGAAATGTCATAACGTGAAATATTATCCAGAAGTGAAAGTGACATATCATTTGTACTCGAGGGGTTTCACGCCTAATTACTATCAGTGGACCGCACACGGAGAACTTGTGTCTTTAGCATCAGAGCCGGAGCCTTATGTTGAGACGTATATGCATGCGGGACCTAATTTTGTTTCAGATAATCATGCATACGACGACGGATGCGTGAACATGGTTTTCGACGCTGCGGGACCTAGTTTCGTTCATGATGCAGCTGAAGAGGCACCGAATGTCGATGCTGCAAAGTTCATGGAGTTGTTGGAGAATGCAAGGACTCCATTGTATCCTGGTTGTGAGGATCATTCACCGTTGGAGGTGGTTACAAGACTGTTGAGCATTAAATCAGATTTTAACATGTCGCAAGAATGCTACAACCGAGTGTTGGAGTTGATTATAGAGATCTTGCCGGCGGGTGCTAAGTTACCTAAAGACTTCTATCGATCTAAGAGGATGGTGAGATCGCTCTGGATGGGATACGAGAAAATCGATTCTTGTCGCAATGGGTGCATGCTGTACTACAAAGACGACAAGGACGCAGATGTGTACAGATTTTGTGGTGCTGATCGCTATAAGACAACTAGTACATGAAGGTCTACCGGTGCAAGAAGACCGACCGATTCAATGCACTACTTGCCTTTAACGCCGCGGTTGCAAAGATTATTTATGGTGAAAGAGACGGCCAAAAATATGAGTTGGCACATGCGAGAACAGATTGAAGGAGTGTTGGATCACCCATCCGATTGAAGGAGTGTTGGATCACCCATCCGTGGAAGCACTTGAGAACTCTGTAATTAACTTTCTGTATATGCACTTGAGAATGAGCTTATTTTATTTTTTCGTGGTATTTAGGTCGATCGTCCATACGCAAGACTTGAGAATGAGTCTATTAGAACGCTAGCCAAGGGACCAATTTATAGCAAAAATATGGCCAAGCTACTGTGTTAATGGATTTAGGTTCAAGTCAACAACTTGCCCGATCAGAGACAACTTTGTGGATCTCGATTCCACCAAAAATAGCTGTTTGTGTACCAGATCTTCGAACTACAAAGATGTTGATGCGGGCAACGATTTCTATGGCGTCCGACGGAAGATTGTGGAGCTGACATATAGTTATGGAATAGAGCCTGCTAAGATTATGTTATTCAGGTGTGATTGGTTCGATCCGATTGAAGGTCAAGGTTGGAAAGTAGACAAGCACGGTCTTGTGGATATAAACTATCGGCGTCGATATCAAGCCTATGAACCATTTGTCCTATCAAGTCAGGCTCAGCTTGTGTACTTCATAAGTTATCCTAAACCGGGAACAACAAGGTTGGACTGGTAGGCAGTATGCAAGACCAAAGCTAGAAATACCTTTGAGGTTGACGATATAGCTTATCAGGAGGATAAACTACCTCTTGTAACAAATATTATAGAAGTGGACACGACGAAAGTTCCTCATTACACATCTAATTGTGTAGAAGAAGTAGAGTTATCTGAAGAGGAAGATGCATATGAAAGTGAAGATGTAGAGGAGGAAGAAGAAGATGAAGAAGAAGAAGATGAGCTAAACGAACTAGATGAATTTTCAGAAGAGGATTAAATCTGTACGTTTGTTTTATCATCATATTTGACACTTTAGTGACACTTTTATCATATAAATCTGTGACACTTTAGTGACACTTTTATCTGTGACTATGAGATTTTTCAAAAATCTGTGATGTTTATCATATAAATATGTATATTTGTTTTATTATCATATGTTATTATCAGGTATGACTAGACCAGGAGGAGGAGGACGCGGAGGATATTATATTAGGCAGTTCCGTCTGCCTCGGGCTGGGGATGCAAATTTCGTACCCTCATCATCATCTCCGAGTACGCTAGTGTACCATTCTGTTCCCGGTTCATTATCGGGACAGGGCAGTTCCAGCAGGTTGGCGACTCCTCCATCGTCGTCCAGCATTCCTGATCCCGCGTCCAGCATTCCTCCCGCATCCAGCATTCCTCCTGTCGACGGCTCCTTGGGGAGAGCCGACACCGAGCATATGGAGGACGACGATCAGACTAATCCTGTCCAGGCAGGAGGTGAGAGCGACCCTCCATGCGCTCCCCCGAACGAGACGCGTATGGAGATTTGGACGGACGGGCCTACGAAGTAAGTTAATTAGTTAATATATATTTTTCAAATGATTATATGTACATATATATTAATGAAATTTATTATTGTATAGATATCGGCCTCCTGCAGTACAGAGACAGCTGGGGTTATTTCTGAGGCAGAACTATGGTGGGCCTTGGATTAACTACTCAGATGCTCCCGCAGATAGGAAGGCCTTTCGGTTGGCCCACTTCAAGGTTAAAAATTTGTTTATTTTTAAATTTTAATAATCATTTATGTATATTATATAATTTTTCTATTTTATTTCTTGTAAAGGACCTATTTCTATCCACCACACCGGGCGGCGAAGATCGAGGCCCAATTTTCTGCCGTCGCAGGCAAGCTCATCCGTGATGCGATCCACGACTAGAAGTCTCGTGATCGCTCCGGAAAGCCGATCCATGGTTGGATCACGCCAGAGCAGTGGACTGCGATGAAGGCTAGATTTGGCGAGGTCAGGTACCAAGAGCGGTCTGACAAGGCCAAGGTGGCGCGGTCGAGCGCCAGTAAGTGGTGTGGTGGCTCCATTCCGATGACGGAGCATTTTCGTCGTCTGGTACGTTTCCTATGACGGACATCATTTTATATATAGTTGGATAGAATGTTTAATACTAATAATAGATAATATATTTTAACAGGTAAAAAAGGGTGAGGACCCGAACATGGTGACCGTCTTCCTGGTCACCCATCGGAGGGCTGGGGAGTTCATTGACGAGAGGGCGACGCAGGCATATGTACGTTCTATTCTTTATATTAATTTACTATAATTTAGAAAACAGGAAAATAGATATCAATATAGACTTTAGCAAACACTTACATGTTAGCAAACATTGTTCTAGGCCGAGTTTTTTCGGCTACAAGAGGAGGTGGCTGCTGCTGCTAGTGCGCCAGCACAGAGAGGGGCTGGTACTTTCTCCCAGCCGCCTACAGCTCCATCGCCGGACGACCTCTGGATGACCGCCGTTAGCGATCTTCAGAAGGGTACGTACTACGGTACGGGATCCTACGGCGCCTATTTGGCTTCAGAGTCATCCCGGGCCCCCTCTGTCAGTGCGCAGTCTCCAGCTTCGCAGGCGTCATCACGAGCTCAGGATATTGGTCGTCAGATCGACGAGCTGCGTCGCGAGTTGCAGCAGCAGATTTCTGATCACCATACCGCAGAGCGACGATCCGACGATCCGATGATCACCGGACGATTTGATGCGGTCGAGCGTAGTATACAGGAGCTGATGAGTCTGCAGCAGGCTACAGCTGCCAGCTTGCACACGCTCACCGAGTCTACGCAGCGCACAGAGCGTAGACAGGTCGAGCTGGAAGGATCACAGAGGACCGTGGCTGCCTCACTCACCCAGCTACATACTTCTCTTGAGGAGAGTACTCAGAGGATGGTGAGTACCCTTGCTGCACATGGTGACCGACTGCGAGAGCTGGAGCAGATACGTCCTTCCGGTCTATCAACGGCGCCGACTCCAGACGTTGCACTGCCTCCTACTGCCCCTACGGTGCAGCTCATACAGGAGCAGTATGAGTACATGCTATCCCAGATGTGCGGCAGGGGTCCTCAGTGATCCAGTAGATTTTTTTATCATCTTTGTATGTATTGGCCCTATGGGCCCATTGACCGTTCTGTACACTGATTTTCATTCTTATTTGCCCTCCGTTGTGGACATGTATGTTTGTTGGATATTTACTTTGTGATATTTACTTTGTTGGTATTTTCATTGTGATATTTACTTTGTGATATTTACTTTGTGATATCTGCGACGGGGATGACAAATATACCTACGCTGGGTTATAAGCGATGATCTGATATACAAAGGAGGTGCTGTCCAATTTTTTAAAAAATATGTTTGGTATTTTTGTGATGATGTGTGTCTATGTAAACACAGACACACAACATAACAAAAATACCAAACATATTTTTTTAAAAAAAATTCATAATATCTGCGACGTTCTGCGACGTATAGCGACGTAAACTGACGTCGCTAATTAGCGCCATCACGTCGCTATCCGTCGTAATCCGTCGCTCAGTAACTGACGTGTCATAGACATGACGTCGCTAATTTGGTCGTCATACGTCGCTAAACTGCTGACGTGGCATACATGCCATGTCAGCACATAAAAAGGAATGACGTCGCTACGTAGTCGCACAACGTCGCTAATTTGGCGACGTTCCTATTCGTCGCCCTCCGTCGCCAAATTTGCGACGACCTAGCGACATTGTGGTGACGTCGCAAACAGCGACGTAGGGTGACGAATTTGTCATCTGCGACTAACTTTTTCGCGACCTTCATTTTCCGTCGCTAAAGTCGTCGCTAATTTCCTTTAGCGACGTATTTTCCTTAATTAGCGACGTATCTAGACATCGCTAATTTGACTTATTTTAGTAGTGTATCAACCAACACAGTAACATCAATAAACATCATATATCATGGAATCTCTTTTTATATATGTCTTTCATCCATAACTATAGGAAGAAGTTAAGGACTTCATGTTGATCCTTGATTTAAGTCCAAGATAATAGGGAACATTTTACTTTCTCCAATAGTTTGTACGATCATCTTTTCTACCATACATATCTTTAATATTCTCAATATAAATACTAGAAATTTATTTTTCCTTCAAAGTCCACAATATTCTCTCTTAGAAAATGATCGGAGGTTTTTCTATCAATAAGAAGGATATGTAGACTCTCTTTTTTTTCTCTAAATCTTTTTAGCTTTCATAGTTCTTCTGGACAATAAACCAAACTATGATGGATGTTGCATGTATATGACTTGTACACAGTTTTGGAATTTTTGTTGATTTTTAAAATTAGTAATAGAAATAGTGTTTTCAAGCAGTATTCTACTTATTTTCAATATTCTACTTATTTTCAATAGGTGTCTCAAAATTAAACTAGCTTCTTAAAAAATTAATAAACTATATTAAGGAACAGGTTTTGGTACTGAAAAAAGAGAGACATGCCAAATGAGCAATCCCAACCTTCCTTATGCTTTAATTTTATGAAAAGTAGCAATAATTATTTGGTAATGGTCATTTCTGCCTTCTTGCTCTTTTAATAAACTAGCACATTTTAGGGCAGCCACATATTTTCAAATGGGATTCCATAAATCATAAAAATGTTGTGGGAGGATATCTTGGATATTAACACAGGCCTGTCCTTTAGGAAGATGTGCTAACCACTAATATGATTACATACTTCATTTACTTATTTATTCTCGACTTTTTGGCGTACACATCTTACTCTAAGGCCTCGTTTGGTTCGCGGAATCTCCCGGTTGGAAAAGAAAAGTGATTACTTTTCTATGTTTGGGTGTCCAAGAAATTGAGGAGGAAAGGAAAGTGATTCCCAATGGAAGGGAAATTAGGGAAGAAAGTGATTCCATCCATCCAAGGAAGGAATCACTTTTCCACATTGAAGTATTCACTTTCCTTTCCAAATTCCTTGACATTGCCAAACATCGAAAAGGAAAATCAATAAGAATTAAAGTTTTCCAAAGGAAAGGAAATGACAAGGAATTGATTTCATTTTCCTTCCATTCCGCGAACCAAACGAGGCCTAAGGCTGTGTTTGGTAGGAAGGATGAAAAAGTAGAAGGAAGAAAAAAAAATAAGGATACATTTTTCTTCTATATGGAAAGGAAAGATCATTTCCTTCCTTTGTGTTTGGTAGCAAGGAAGGATGGAAAAGATAAGAGATGCATTTTCTTTTGTTTGGCATGAAAGAAAAAGTGGAAGGAAAGAAAGTAAAAAATATAGGGTTTACCAATTCTACCCTCAACTAAAAATACTTATTTACCATTTGAATTCATAAATAATTTTTAAATAATACATTCCTATAGGGGTATAATTGTTAACTAATACTAGCCTCCACTTTTCCTTCCACTTTTGGGAGGATTGAATTTCTTAGGTTATGAGGGAAAAGTAATCCCTCCACTTTTCCTTCCTATTTTTCTTCTATACCAAACAAGAGAAAATGAATCTTTTCCTTCACTTTTCCCTCCTCTATTTTCCTTCCTCCCACTTTTCCCTCCTACCAAACACACCCTAAATGAGAGGGTCGTTCAGAAGTCCAATAACTTGGATGCATTTTTGTATTTACAAAGAATGAAATGTTTAGTTAAAAAAACACTGATATACTTGGCAAGTATGTTTGATATCAATAATGCTGAACATCTAAGTTTTTAATGTTAAGCCCACTATTTAGTAAAAGAGGTCTCGAAGCTTATTACTACTTCTGGTATCCCATTTGGTCCAAATAGGTGTACAACCATTCTAATCATAATACAATGGCATCAGTCGAACCAAATATGCAGCAGCTTGTTCGAAAGATTGTCGATCCACACACAATGGCATCAGTCGAACCAAATATGCAGCAGCTTGTTCGAAAGATTGTCGATCCACACACCGAAAAATATCGAGTTCAACTCCGCAAATTACACAGCATGAAGTACCATAATCCTGACTGCACCTTTGCTGGTTAAATTGCAATATGGGACAGTATCAAATTCTGATGCCATATATGAGAAACCGACCACTCTGGGAGGAAGAAGTACAAACCCTCTAATTCCTGATATCAGCAAAAGAAGAAATAACCTCAGCAATATGTGTATAAAACAAACATTCAACACAACAGCTTATTACTACTTTCGAGTAAGCACCCGATTCCGTACTGCTGATTCCGAAATTTCTTCACATTTTCATAACCAGATAGGAAGCCTTTTAAGGTTACAGGTAAAAAGATCGGAATGGTATCTCACCTGTGTTGTAGAATATTTAACATCGTCAAGCAAAAGCGACATCTGACCGCAAGACATACTTGATATTCTTCGTAACGGCACAAGCTTCGTGCAGCATGCACTTGGCACCGTGGATGTGGAGGAGAGCCATTCCCTCTACGGGAGCAACCTGCCATGTGGAATTGCTACACTAAGGCCACCCCTTTGAGAACTAGGGGGGGAAAGCATTCCTCTCTGTAAAAATCTAATATATCGGTGAAAAATCAAAACAATACCTCAGCCACAACCCCTTGCCTATGATCGTAAAAGACCGTCTCCCCGCCAATTAGAGACTGCACGGATGAATCCTGGTTGCTGCTAGAATCTTTTACTTTGGAGCTAGAATTGCCACTAAGATATACTAATAGAGTATATTGTGTTCTACGTCCTTCTCCAAGATCGACGCTCTCATCAATATGTCTTCCAAACCGCTGTCCAGTCTTATATCTGTGAAAGTGTAACCAAGATAATTGACAGAATCTACTAAAATCTGAAAGTCTAAACAAAAGAAAACAATGAAACGCGAAACAACAGTTAAAACAAATGGTGGTCAAGCGAAGTTGGGCTTTTTATTTTCTGTAACAGTATTTATCATCGTCTCTCATATTCAGGAAATTATTGCACAAACAATGAAAGTGTGCAAATGGGGCAGCTATTCAAGTAAACATGTGAGTACAAGATATATAATAGTTTCTCAGTAGGAGATAGTCCCAAAAGGCACTCCATAAGAGCTTATTCAAGCAAGTCAGACCAACAATATTTATGTTTCACAGAGACAGATATGACACTGTAAGGACACAGCCACACAGACACGGCACCTATTTTGGTGTGTCCTAGTGTATGTTGGAGTGTCCATTGTCCATGGTGTCCGATACGCATCCAACACGACACGGCCTAGATTTCTGGAGTGTGTGCTTCCTAGAACAATATGTTGGACTATATCAGGCATGTATTTCTTCTACCTTTGCATTATCAATTAGAACAGAGGAAACTGAATAATAGAATCTTAGGAAACACGTAATAAATAATCTTAATATTAATAGAAGACAAGTTTGTCACCTGTAAAATCTGATATTTGGATTCAGACCTACAGGTACTTTCCCTGGTAATTTGATATCATCAAATATCTTTTTTAAGCCTGCCTCCCACATGCTTTCAGCAAGAGCCGGGTCCGTCACGGATATGCGATCATTGTCTCGATAAGCTTCACCATATGCTGGACCAAGACTCCCCTGATGAGTGAAGCCATGTGATTCTGCAACTTCAATGAAGGCTCTTGCTTCAGTGGAAGTGAGAAAATATGGTATCTGAAAAGTCGTCACGAAAAGATTGAGAATGGTGAAACAGATGCTGCATGGTGAGTTTTGATCAAATCAAATTACTATATTGCTTCTTCGGATGATTTTCATATTTGACCAAAATACATGATAGAAAAATACTATATCATTTCACCGAAAATACTGTAAAGTTTTACCAGATAGTTACGTAGTAAATTGTTTACCATAGTATGATAGTACTAGTATTAACTACTGATCCCAGGCTTCATTCAAAGGCTCAATTAGTAAAATTTTCAATGCGTCAGTATTCCAGAAAGGTGATGTTTCAATTCTAACGTTTAATGTTGATTGTCAGATCTAGACAAATGCGGATAAGGTTTCAGAAATGCAGGTTTTCAAGATAAGGACCAATTGCAGGAGAGTTGATCAAGTAAATGACAAGACAAGTTCTTGTTTGCCATCATAAGTTCTTGAGCTCATAAGTAACTAGAATTTGACAAGACAAGTTCTTGTTTGCCATCATCATCTCACATTTGATCAATTTAGTTATATAGAAGCATATATGTGAAGGCGGTCCATAATTGGTAAGCAGCAGATAAAGGCATTACTTGCTATATTGGTGTAAATGTCTAAATCGACAAAGAGGAATATAATAGTTGGACATAAATATGGGATTCTCTCAACCCAAAATAGAGGAAATCTCTCACCCTACGAGGACCTCTCTCACCTAAAACAATAGCACAAGTGATTGTTTGAAAAGTTAATAAAATCCAAGTTATCCTTCTTCCAATACGATGATCACTTTTTATAGCACTACACCCCACAATTGACCATTACATAATTTAAATGATAACTATTCTCAATTCTCTTTGATTGTTCCATTAGGCTATTAAAAATTGGGTTGACTAACCCTTGGAAAGCCACCAAAGAGAATTGGGAATATTTGTCATTTAAGTTATGTAATTAACGGTCACTTGTGGGGTGTGAAGTACTATAAAAAAGGAATCATTGTAATGGAAGAAGGATAACATAGATTTTTATTATCTTTTATAAGGATTCACCTGATATGGTTGTTCGTGAGAGAAGTCCCCCTTGGGTGAGAGATTCCCCTCTATTTTGGGTCTCCAACTATTATACTCTTTGTCAATTCCTATGCCTTATATGAAGTAGATATGTTATAGATAACATACAAGCAAATAATACTCGAACTAGTATCATTACGAAGGAAGACAAAAGAGACAATAGAAAGACACCAAGTTTTACGTGGTTCAGCCTTTGGCCTACCTCCACACGCAAAGACGAAAGAGAAATTTACTAAGGGAACAAATATGGGAGAATAAAAGAGTGGCTATAGAACGCCCAAAATACACAATATCCAATTATACCCGAATGTCTCACAATAGGTATACAACCTCTCAATTTTCGTGTTCTTCCATAGTGTTCATGGATAAGACAATGTCTATCTATAGACAAACATAAGAAAGTTAAGCGAGGGTAAGTAAGAAAACAAACTTTTTTACACATACCATGGTGACTTAACATAAAAAATTCATGAGACATTTTACATGCGACTCATGCAAAAATCAAGTCCTTAAATTTGAATCTTCACCTTTGAATGAATTTTATCAAGCTTCTGAAATAGCAAGTTCCTTAATCACATTCTCCAATGTCCCTTGAGCAACTCAAACAGTGTTAACACTAATCAAGTTCAAGCAAGCTTAACTTAGCAACTGGAGAAATCATCAATGAAGGTTAGCACTATCTAGCGACAACACCCTTAGAGGGAGCTTGTTATGGCCCCCATAAATATGAATGGGATGTAGACCAAAAATCTCATTGGTTTACGTATTGATGTTTTCAAGCGAACTCTTTCATGCTCCCTAAAAATGTAATGCTCACAGAACTCCAGTTTTCATGTACTAGGACCAAACAGGAGACTATTTTGCTCAGCAAAATTATTCCTCTCACTCATATGCTATAATTTGGTGGCGTCTAAATCCGAGCCAGATAAAGCAGAAACCGCAACTAACTTGTAATGATAAAACCCTACAACACATAAATACTACTACTTTTGTTTCCTTTTATTATTACAAGAGCACTTTTAATTATTTTCATCATCCACCTTAGGATGAATATTTGCACCCATTTTCATCTAAGGTACCTAAAGAGGTGAGGTTTTTCTTTAGGTCAGGTGTATGCCTTACATTATCTAAAGTTCTCACAACTTCGTCAAATATCTAAATTCAACAACTTTAGAGATGTCATTGCCAACAACAGAAAAATTGTATGTCGAAAACCAGTTCCTACTGGGATATACATGGTAAGAGAAGACTAATTTAGGATCAATTCATCCTTGGACCTGGTTTTATCATCAACAACTGAAGGAAGATCACCAATCTCATCTTGCACTACACTAGCATCTGATGTGTTTTTCTTATTTTTGGAACATTATTATCTTCCTTTTGCGCTCCTTGGTTGCATGAGCTTAAACTACATGCCCAATAGGTAGTTCTATCTACATGTCAACTGGCCATCTAGGCTTTATGGCATGATCCTGTCATGCTCATAGTTACCTTGGCTAAGATTTTATTTTTGGCAACAATATAGAGGGTTAATGTTAGGTCGATAATTGGTCATAAAAGGTTGTCAAATCTCCATTCTTCTGGGAGAAGGCTTAGATGATGATGATTATTATTTTCCTTTTGTTGCTTTTTTTTTTAGTGTGTAACATTCAGACTTAATGTGCCTCTTCCTAAAAGCATAGTTGCATGTTTTCTTTCCATGTCTAGACTTTGATCTTGACTTCTGTATATTACTATTTTCACTCGCTCTCATGTAGTCCCTCCTAAAAGCATAGTTGCATGTTTTCTTTCACATCTAGACTTTGATCTAGGCTTCTTTGTATTACTATTTTCACCCCTCTCATGTAGCCACCCTCCAGCAATCAAGCATGAAGCTTGATTGTCTCCACCTATCAATCAACTCATTATCCATTTTATGTTTGCTTAATAGGGATACTCATCAATATCTATGAAATCTCTTCCACAAATAACAGTCGATTAAACTTTCTATAAGAGGGAAGCAATGAACATATCAATAAAAGGTTCAGACCTTCATTTTCAATTATCACCTCTATATTCTTTACATCGCTGATAATGGAACTGAATTCACTAATTGGAGATTTAATTGGTGTACCTTCTAGATATGAAGTGCACATAGTTGTTGCATTAATATTTGTCTCTTGGCCAGAGACTTTATCAATATAATTGCTCCAATTTAAGCTAAAAACTAGCAATAGCTTGAATTTTTGCATAAATCGCATTGTCAAGGTCTCATGGATTTTTGATGTTAAGCAACCATTGTATGCATAAAATAATTGTATTCACACTTACCCTCACCTACCCTTCTTATGTCTGCCTATAAATAGACATTAGTTTCTCATCCATGGACATCATTCAGAGCACAAGCAAATTAAGCCAGGGCTTGTGTACCTATTATAAGACATTTGGATGCAATTGGTATTGAATATTTTGGGTGTTTTTGAGTCACCTTTGTATTCTTCCTTTTTGGTTCCTTAGTAAACTTTTCTATCGTCTTCACCTAAGAGGTAGGCCAAAGGTTCAGCCACATAAATTTGTGTCTTCCTTCGTAGTCATATTGTTTGAATTATATTTGTTTTTGGTTATTCCGTAACAATTTGATAGCTTAGCCCAATTGATATTTTGTTTAGTTCAAGTGTCGACTACGAAGTTTGATATTAAGATGTTTAATCTCAGTTGTGGCTCAATCGGAGCAATTATATTTGAGAAGATCTCAGTTTATTCTCTATGATCATCTAGTAAAAACAGATTAAGCTCAAAAGTACACTGATGACCCATGTTACACGTCCGTGGAAGTTTATCTAAGATAGTAGCAACAGTATTCTAAAAATTATCCACAAGACAGCCAACATGAACAAATAAAACATAAATTTCAAATCTGATTGATGCAAAAAGTCATCCCAAGTATCCAAAATGCCATAATGTAGCCATAATTTTCTATGGAACAAGCTTAAGAGAGAAAAGAACCTTAGATAAGTATAGAAGTAGAAGAGGGGAGCATGACCTTAATTCGTTATCTCAATTGTCAATTACAAAATCTAAACACTTTGCATACACTCAAAACTAAAACATAAAGATGAAAAGAAAGAAAATAAACAAGGGGAAGGCCACATTATGCATGATAACACCCATGACAAGTTTCCCTCCTAATGTTTGGCAGCTAAGGAGCCTGGAGCATAGGCTTCAAGAGCAATATTCTCTCATATATATCTTTTTTTTCTCCTTAACAATTATATTCCAACAAAACTTTGTTAGATATCTCAACTAATTTGCTACCCTTAATACCTTACTGCCCTAACAATGCTGGAGAAGGAATAAGTTCGTGGGTTCAGAAAAAAGAACCCTAATGGAAATAAAACCATCAGAAGATCATTTTTCATGTTAAGAGAAAGATGATTTTGTCCATGTAATCTCATTCTTCACTTGCACAGCTACCTTACAACAAATTTATGCAAATAATAACCATCTCCAAAATAACAAAATGCGCACCAAGGATTCTGTTAAAGTGCTAGGTTGCTCCATTAAGGATCTCGGTTTTATCTATACTCTTCATCTCAAGTATTCCAACTAGTCTGTTGCACACAAGTAAATATTTTTTATAAAGGTTATGGGCATACATCCATACACATTCTACTAATATCAATAACCTGAACATTTGGAGGTCACTCCAATAAACTCTAATGATACTCCAAGTAATCTAATCATGTTGACATTATCATTTCATTTTTAATATAACTGCATGGATCAACCATATCTAATTATAAGTTGACTAATTAAGATCAGCAATGCTTGAAGGATCAAACCTTGAGATCTAAGAAACATGTCCAAAAAATGAAATTTACTGGAAAAAAATGGTATTGACGAGTGAATAAAATGTAAAAACATAGGATAAGAAATGGGCACTTTCATGAGAATTTAATGCTGGCCCAAACCAAATAAAAGGAGGAGAAATCATTTCAGATGGTTTGGAGTTCGGACATGTGCAAAGGTGGTTTATATATGAACTCGTTTAAACAAGGAACTGGATTTTAGTACAGGAAGCACCTATACTTCAATATTCCTTGTTAGCAGAAAATATGTATTTTCCTTGTCAATGGCTGTTGAGCTTGCATGCGCTGACAATATGCAGGTTTAATCTCTATAAATAAAATGCATTTCAATGAATAAAGTTGTGGTACATGCAGTTGATTCATTTAGGCAGCTAAGGAGTTGGCACCTGATATTGAAAACAGTACCGAGATATCCTTTCTTGAAAAATGCTTGACACACATATAGACAAGAGCTCCAAATGTGTCACTTAAGGATTATGTCTCAAAGTTACCTGGGTCGCATTTCACTGCAATACGAAATATGAATACGGGTACAGTGTGGGCTGCATTTTCCTTGTTCGCAGTATGACAGAGGTAGACTTAGCCAGTGCATTATGGTTAACTTAAGAGAAGTTCGTTTTTTGTGTGTGTGTGTATGTGTGTTTTTATGTGTGTTGTCTACTAGGGAAGAATTTGTATCAAAACCTACAACAACCTACTCACGTGTGATTCATTTTGACAATTAATTGATATAATTATCTTCCCAATTACCATTTGATTGATATATTTGCTGAACTTTATCTTGTAAGATATGGATCGTCCGACGTCACTTTTTGCTATCCGGATCGGAAACTCAGCATATTCGGGGTTGCACGATTCAGAACGCGGTTCTTGTGGGTAGGGTTACCCGCTAACTATGTTGTGTCTTAAGGAATATTCAACTAGTAAGCAGAAAAGCAAGACAGCTTCAATAAAATTAAAATGCATGCATTTATGCATTTATCAACGTCCAGTTATTACCTCTTTGCACTAGTTATGAATGGAGTTTAGGTACATTCAGGATGGGGTGACATGGTGTACAAAAATTGTTCGTTCATGAGACTGAAAAAGGGTTATAGTCTAGAGTAAAACCACGGAGAAGATTTAGAATCCGACAGTTTTAAAATTAGAAATGTAGCTTTAATAAAACATCATGAAGAAATGAAGGAGGGGCCTCTATTGATGCTCAAGACTCAAGAGAACCTAAAGTGATAGTTTTTGTTATTTAGATCAATCACTCACCACAAGATTCAAGAGATTGATAAGGATATTATTCATAAATGAAGCACGATGGTTGAAGTGGAGGGATGTTTCGGTAGTACTTTGTGATCATAGGATACCCTTGAAATTGAAAGAAATTCCACAAGACAGCAACATGCCCACCAATGCTTTATGGATCCGAATGTTGGACAATTTATAAACACGCCCAAACGATGCCCACATTTCCCATAAAAATTAAACATGTCCAAGAAACAAGCGACACCACATTAAAAGGTGGACCCCTAAAAATTAAATATGTCCAAGAAACAAGCAATGCCACATTAAAAGGTGGACTAATTGAATGACTGATTTGTAAGAAGTGAGAGCCGACGTCGATTGAGAATGACCAAAATTTGTTTGAGATGGTTTGGACATGTGCAACGGAGGCTAATAGCTGCACTAGTTAGAAGTGATAGGATATTGGTCAAAGGAGTTGATGGAGCTACAATTAGACCTAATAACTTCAATTGAGGCCACGAGAAAGGATATGATTTTTCCTAATGTGAGAGAGGAGATGGCCCTTTAGGTGGCGTTTGGATGAAAGTCTGGTATTCCTAGGAATCCACTTCACATTGCATTCCTATGGAAAAGAAATTCAACATTCTCCCGTGTTTGGTTAGGTTGTGAATATGCAGCCAGAAAAATTCAATTTTCACATTCTTTTGTTTGGTTCGGACAGGAATGAGAATCTTAATTTGTTTAATTTTCCACAAATACCCTTTCATTAATCTCATGATGTTACTATTACTTAAATTCAGTTGGTGTCACTGAGGGTATTACCATCCAAAAAATTTGTAATTAATGCTCCCAACCAACATTTCCAGAAAAAGCAAAACATATTCCCAATGGAGGGCTCTGGGTTTTACTTTTCCCACAGCTGTGGAAAACTGAAGCCCTTCATATTCCTCCCAATTCCCAATTCCGGACTTACCAAACATGGGCAAGGAACCCAAAACTCATTCCCAAGCCTCCAAAACTTGAACCAAACAGCACCTTATTCTAGACAAAGGCCTTGTTGTTATTGTTGTTGTCGCAAAGGTCAGACCCACCATACCGACCGCGATAACCCCCTGAGTTTTCGGTTTCGAGCTTTCGGTTTCTTTCTATTGGTCTTTGTATGTCATATCAGTTAATCCATCTTCTTTACAATACAACAACAGAATGGTGGCTTAGTTGTTAGACCAATGAGCTCCTTATATTATCATGATGGCTTGGTTTTGCATGCATGCCACTGGTTGTTGCTACATGAACATATGGCATCCCAACCAGTTTCCTTCACCACATAACTCCAACATAATTTATATGAGACAAAGAGCAGAACCGACTAGTGAGAGAGGAAATCAAGAATTGAGGAGATTTGGGATGGGGTTGACGAAGGAAGGCCATACCGTGAAGAGATGGGTTCCTCTGAGGCGATTGATCTGGAGATTCTTCTTAGGTTTTATCAGAGGCCATCCTCCGTCTGTCTTTGTCGCCTCTTTTCCTGATTTCTTCTTCTTTTTACTCTTTCCCCAATCCTCTTCCCCTCCTCTTCCGTGCGTTGCCATTCCCCCTCTCCCTCTCTTTTCTCTCTCTCTCTCTCTCTCTCCCAAAATGTTAAATGATATATAAGAGCATCTCCAACCCTATTGTGACTTTTAAAAAAAAGCTAATGCCACATAGGAATCAGAAAATTTTATTCAAAAGTTCTTCTCCAATGCAATTGTCAAGTCAATTGTGAAGCTTATGTGGCAAAAATTAAAGAAGACATTGTGAAGTTGATTGTCTTGTTCTAGACAATGCACTTAACAATGTCTTCTCTTCCATGTCATCAATAAAAAAATATTAGAAAAAAGAAAGAAGATGAGTAGTTGTCTTAAAAGTTGCCTTGGAAGTTGGAAAAAATATTTTTTATTGTCTTCTCAATACTTTTGCATTGGAGAGAGTTTTTCTATCTCATTGTCTTTTGAGATATAATTTTGCCACACAAATAAGACATTGTCTTGTGGCTCATGCCACATAGGAGCCACCTAAGACTCACAACACTTAACAAGACAATAGGGTTGGAGATGCTCTAACGAGTAGGAAAAAATTCGAATTAGTTTTGGTTTTAAAAATACAAAAAAATATATATCCAAACTTCGGTTTTGATTTTAAATTTTTGTTTCGATGTCGGTCGAAAATCGAAATCGAATAAGACTTGTAAAGTTATGTAAATATCCTTAATTTTATATATATTTTGTGATTAAAAATATATATACTTTGAAAACAATTCTATGTATGTGTTTTGACGCTTAACTTTAGTCCAATTTTGGATGCAATTTTAAAAATAAAACAAATGTGTGTATACAAGTTACAATTTTTAATATAATTTAACCACGATTCCAACTTTGGACCGCGTCCATTAAACAATAGAAATAGCTCAAGCGAACAAATCGAATAAACCGAATCGATTATTCGATTCGATTCAGTTTTGGCTCATTTAGGTTCGGTTTTGGTTTTGGATTTATATAATCTCGATTTATTTGATTTGACTATTTTGGTACGGTTGAAACGGAATAAATCGAATCTCACTCCTACCCGAACCTAGCTCACCCAGACCCTGAAAATATTATTCAGTTGGAACGGGCTCACCACGTGGCAGTGGTGAGCCCTAAGCCCCCATCACTAGTATAATGACATAGCACTAAGACAAATTAGAGATGGAAAACATAACGCAGTGTCACTACCACTTTTCTAGATTTGGGATATTTTAGTAATTGTGTGATATTTTGAATTTTTGATTATTTTATTATTAATTTGATTGGTGTTGTAGTTTTTGATTAGTGCTCTTGGTATTAGCAGATGGTTTAACCTTATTTAACCTTGATTAGAAGACTAACCATGTGATTAGAGACTTAATTAGCTAATTAGAATTTAAGTTAGAGCTTAGTCCTAATTGGGAAACAATTTAAGTTATTTTTAGGCTATTTAATATATAGTTTTTTGGCCTTTTTGCTAATGGGCTCCTTTTGGACTTTTGTTGTATTATGGCCCATCCTAAACCCTAACCTAACCCTAGTAGCACCCCTGGCTGGCCACAACAGCAGCCCCTCCTATATGTGTTATAGTATAGTAGCCGTCAAGCTTTCTCAAAATTCTAGAAATTCTCATTCCCTTCCAATAGCCTCTTTTCCTCAATTCTCATCCAAATCAGACCAAACGAAGTACGTTGCGATCCTTGGGAGGAGAGGAATTTACTGGAGACTTGCTAACAAGGAATCAGAGGCTTTGGACCGGAGAAAATTGGCGTCGGGACGTTTGGAGGCTCGTTTCATTGAGATATTGACTCTCAATAGGTAAACCCCTCTAAACCCCTGTAAATTCTTATTTTTCTTTATAAATGCATCCATCTAGGTGTCTCGGACCTGTAGATGTAGTTTGGTAGGATTTTGTATCCGTTTGGTAGGCGTATCGGACGCGTGTCGGTGTATTGGAACACGTGTTCGATGAAATGCCTCTTAGAATCGAAAGTTCTTATTTTTCGAGTATGTTTTCACGAACTTGTTGATGTTTATATTTGAAACAAGTTCTGTGAAGACAGGTCTCGATTTGACACATTTTTGGTGTCCAAATCGGACACGGGGACGTAGCACGAGACCCGTGCACTGTCATGCATTCTGAGTCTCATAACTCGATGGATACGACACGGTTTGGCGTAAAAATTTGTGGACACGTGGAGGCAACCTCTGCCTACATGTCGTAAAATTTTACGAGATTTCGTTGAGTGTGCGCGAAGTTATCGCGCCTGTACTGATTCGGCTGACATCGTGCACGTGCGCACAATCCTTCTCGACACGCAATTCGTATGACACGTGGACACCACATGGACGCGTGTCAGGGTGGTGTACACCTAGACCTAGACCCCACATAGCTACGTGGACGAGCACGAAGCTCCTCATGTTGCGTGTGGTGTTCTATCGAGCACGGCACGTGCCCACGAGGATTTTCCTATACACGTGTACGTGCCTGTGCGATACGCACTGTTTGGACACGATACGGACATGGGTTCGACTCTGTGAGGACACGAGCATGACACACACATGTACACCTTTGTGTTTGTCAAGTTTTATGAGTTTTAGTTGTGTATTTTGGATTTTAGGTTTTGAGTTGGGTTTGTGTAGTATATGGGTTTTTGATATTGAATTGGTTTTGATATTTGAGAATTGATTTTGTGTTCAACTCAGATTTCTGAGTTTGACACTGATATTTTGTTTTGAATTAGATTTCTGAGATACCTATTGAGTTCAGTTTCTTTTGAGGGTATATGGGTTGATATACATACATGTGAGGGTTGGGAATTATAAGGTATAGTAGATAGGTTAGCAATATGGGTTGTGTTCTCAGTTTTCTGAGATACATTAGGAGATTTCAGTTGTATATGTATATATATGTATGAGAGTTGGAATACCCATATATATGGATATGACATGTATTGAGTGTTGTAGGCTATTGGTTATAGATATTGGTATATGTATATATGTATGTACTCTTGAATGTTAGTGTAGGTTGATAAGTTGAGACTCGGTTTTTGGTTTTGTTTTGAGATTGAACTTGAGTTCAATCTCAGTTTCTAAGATTTAGTCTACCTGTAACACCCAGTTTCTGAAATGAGGGTATTTTTGAAATTTTATATTTATAATTATTATTTATTGCATTTAAATCATATTATGATTTTTGGTAATTTTTAAATTATTTAAAAACTGTTTTAAGTCATAGCTTGTGATCTTGATGCCTTGCTAGTGTAACCTGAGAGACTGTCTGACCTAGAGCCTAACCATGTCATTAGGATAATTTATTTTTACTTTTGAGCATGAGGGTATTTTGGTCATTTGGCCTGTTTGAATTATTTTATGATTTATTGCATTGGTGATTGTTAATTTTGATTTTTGCTAAGTTGTGACTTAAGAGACTGTCATAGACTTTGACCTTGACTTTGGTGACTTAGCTAACATGGTATGGACCCTAATCTAACTCAAGTTGGTCTTGGTTGACTTAAGTTGGCTAAGTTTCATGAAGAGAGTAGGAGGATTTTTGCATTGGACCAAAGGCTAAGGACTTGAGCTAGTTAGCTAGTACAACTTGGCCCATAGCCCATTAGTGAAACCCTAACCCTAATTTTATACTCTATGACCAGCCACTAGGTCTTCCCCTTCCCTATAAATAATCTCTTCCTTGTTCTTGCCTCTTTTATTATTTTTTCAAGCTTTGAAGAAAGAAAGGTTTGTCCATTCTTCCCCATTCCATAGATTCTCCATTTTAAATCATTTTCCACTCTAGTTTCTTGTATTAGAGCCTAATGCGCTCCTATTTTCTGATTTTGGAGTTTAATCCCAGCTTTGGGACAATTTGGGGATCCGAGCTAGCAAGGAGGAACACTTCATTTTGGGACTTTTTCTTGCTATTTGCACACATAGGTAAAATCCTTTAAATTGTATTTTAATTCTGTTTTTTTTGTATTTAGGGCTAGATCTAGGAGTCCCCTAGCTGTGCCTAGAAATTGGGTGAATTTTGTGTCCGTTTGGTGTCCATATTGGATACGTGTCAATGTCATGTGTAGGTGTTTGATTAAATGCCACTTAGGAATGAATTTTCATATTTTGCTAAACTAATTATATGAATTGGTAGATCTAAATGTGTATATTAACTTTTTTGAAGACTGAGTCGTGTTTGGTGTCGTTTTCGTGTCATAATTTGTGCTGGACACGCAGTACGGGGGCTCGGTCGGGTGCCCTGCTACCAGTGTCCGATTTCTTATAGGACACGACACTTCGTGACACCAAAATTGGTGTGTACGTGGCCCTAGTGACTAACAGGACTCCCACAAAAATTTTTGGGTCCCCGTTCAGTGTGCACGGAGAAATCGTCGCTGTACTGGGTTTACACTGACACGTGCGAACCCATTTTTGTGCTCTGATACGCGCTGATTGACACAACACGACACACATTAGACACGATACAGACACGTAGACACCTAGCCCTACTATGGGCGAACCCATATGTAAGATCTCGACCCACCTCGTGCACTGTGTCGAGCCCACGAAGGCTCGACACGCACACACGAGGCCTACTGACACTGATTTCTCTGAAACCTGGTTTCAGCATATTGGACACGTCGTGTCCACTTTTGTGGACACGAATTGACCTGTATAACACCATACAATGTTCACACACAATTACCAACTATTTAAATTGCATATTAACAAGTTTTTGATGTTCGAAATTTAATTTCCTATTTTCACTGATACATAGGTTCTGTTTTTAATTTCTGGAATTTGGAATGTGTTCCCACCCATTTTCACGATTTAAATTGACATGTTAGGTACAATAACATGTGCATTAGACTATGTTAATCTTGATTATTGATTTGTGGTAAGTTTTGGATGTTCGAATGGGGTTTGGACAGTTGAATGAACTGGACTGAACTGAGAATTCCATTTTACTGAATACATAGTTTTGATACTGTTTGAACAACCCTGTGGCATGCTACACACACACACACACGCAGGTTGACACTGTCAAACACACACACACTCACATCTGAACCTGAACACACACATTAGACACTCATATACATTTTCTGTCACATGTATTCCACACACTATTGATTAATTCCCCTAGCTGTCTGTCCATTCATTGTTTAATTATATTGTGTAGTCCATTTGATTGTTGAGTCTTTAATTAGAAGTTTAGTCATATGGACATTTGGTTGATTCTCTGTTTGTACAGTCCAAGTACTTGGTATCAGTTCTTGATTTGGTTGGGTTAGAATAGGAATTGAAATGAGATGGTTGATTTTACACAGGTAGCTAACCTCCCATAGACTGTCACCTTGATTACACACTGTTGTGTGCACTAAGTAATGTCATTCACCCACTCTCTACACACACATGAAACTGAAATCAAAACCTGGGGGTTGGATTGTTTTGCAATGGAATTTGAATTGTTCTGAGTTTCAATATGATTGATGTGGTAAATAGATTGGTGGTCGGGTTCCAATCTCAGATTTCTGAGATACATATGGGTATACATATGGCTTGAGGCTGTTACTTGTGTGAGGGTTAGAGGGCATTGGCCATGGTTGGCTTGCTGGCATTGCAGCAGAGCATGCAGGCAGCAGACCAAGGTGTTGCTTGTACTGCAGGCTCGGGCAGCAGCTGCAGTGGCCATGCTTGGCATGGCACTTGCAATTCAGGGCAGTGTTTTAGCTTGGGCCATTGGCCTTTGACTTATGAGTTAAGGAGAGAAAGGGAGTGTAGGTTTGAATGGATTTTGGGTTCAGAAATAAGACTTGGGTAATTTGAGAATGTTAGATAGGATACTTAGTTAGTTGTGTGCTACTTCATGTTAGTGAGTTTTAGGTACAACCCAATGAATGGTAGGTATCAAGTCGTAAGCATGCTATCAGTCCTAATCTAGATATAGTATTAGTCATAGAGTTGTTTCAATCCTAACTTCCTATTGCACTAGTTGAGCCTATGTGATATCAACCAATGGCCTACAGATATCTATATATGTATGAACATGTGTAACTGCTATATGGAATTGATATTTGTATGTCAATTTATATTAACACTTGTGTCAGACTCTATGTGAGGAAATGGGACAATCATGGATAATGTGTCATATAGATAGAGGGGGATTGTTGTGTTAACCAAAAGAGGGAAGTTAGTATAGTAGCATGCCGATGATATGTATATGTAAATATGCTTATATGTTATGTATATATAAGTTGGTTAGTAGTAGTAAATGCCTTTAGACTAGTGGCTATATAGCCTAGTAGGCTGGTAGTTGATAAGGGATTTTGGGATCATTGTAGCTTGGTTAATGTTCTGGTTGTGAGCCTTGGCATGGTTTAGCTATAGTTGACCTAGAGTTGACCAAGGTTTGACCCAACAGTTCAAGATTGACTGGAGTTGACCAAAAGTCAATATTGAGTCCAGATGTGACCAACTGACCTAGTTTGACTAGAGTAGTTGACTTGGGTTGACCCAGGGTTGACCAAGTTTGACTTAGACCTAGTTTGACCTAGATAGTTGACCAGGTTTGACTTAGAGTTGACTTTGACCTAGATTTGACTTAGAATCATGTAGATTGTATCATAAACTTCATTTGTCTTATTTTAAATATATTATAACCTATATTCCTCTGTTTAGGACATTGTGACTCTGTCGCAGACATCTGATATTACACTACTCTTTTTAGAGTATCAGGCGAGTACATTCTCTGATAGTTCTCTCATTTACTTGTCAATTACTGTATTTCAGTTCTAGTTAGTTGTATGCGATTCTCTGTTACAACACGTATTGATATTTCTGAATTCATGTATACGACATACATACTTTACTCGTCTTGCCTCTACTATTCGAAACACCTATTCGTATCTTCATGTTCTAGTTGGACTTGTATTCGATTGATGTGTCGGATTATGGATTCACTTGTATTAGAATGGGCGGGGAAATACTGATTAGACATGTGAACATTCCTACTATTCGAACCACCCCTCTGTGAATAATATTCGAACGATAGCCATCCCATACTTGGCCAGGTGTGCGGTGTGCCGTATTACCCTTAGCCGTTTACATGTCTATCTCATTATTTTAAAACACACTTGGAGAATTTATTCGAATCATTATTAGAACATCATGTGAATCATTATTCGTACCACCTTATTCGAATCACCTTATTAGAACAATGATTAGAATCACATTCGACTCATCTTGTATTAGACTCATATTGGGATTACATTCGACTTATATTGTACTGTCTAGACTCATCATGTTACCCTGGTTCAGCTAGTTCCATTTTTTACAGTCTTTATTGCCATGATTCTTCTCTTGTTTAGTTACTTACTTTCCTTGCACTTTATCTGTCTTTCTTACCATCACCTAAATATAAACTGCCATGTTCATCAATACAACTGCCTATAACTGCTTTATAGTTCTCTGTCATTTACTTGGGTTTTCTAGATGAGTTTGTGCTCGTTCCTGTCCTGACTGGACCTGTTAAAAATATTACAGATGATTGTCCTGAGGATATTTGCCCTACTTTCCTTGGAGCAGGAGATGGCTTAGCTACCTATGGCCCCGACACTCAGGAGTGATCGGGAGACTAGCTAGTAGACTTGGTTTAGTTTTTATGTTTTAGAACTTGAATTGTAATAACTTGAGATACGAGTTTGTATTTGAGTTTGTTTGAGATATTATTATTTTAGTAGTTTATAATCGTTGTTATTTAGTCTTTAGTTATAAACTTCTGTGTTATCTTATCGTGCTTAGACTGTGATTAAGATTTCATTATATCTATACTTGTCCTTCATTCGGAGTTGAGATTTGACAAGTACATTATATAATTGTGTGAGTTGTTGATTAGATAGTAACCTAGGACAGCGTTCTACCGCCGACACTGCGGCGTAGGCTGGACGCTGTTACGTACTCGTACCCTCACAGTGGGTATGGGTCGTGACACATTTTTAGTAGTGGCCCATGCAGGTCGAGAGTCGCATTAGTGCGATATCATGGTAGTACGACGACTTAGTTGTACTGCTGCGAGCCTGCTATAGGATTGAGAGATAGGCTTTAACGGAGAGGTACTCAATCACAGTTAGGAAAAAAACTCTGCTTCAATTCATGCCATCTATATATCTTGCTGATTTGTCTTCCTTGAAATTAATTGTCCTTCCTTGATTTATCGCTTCTATCTCAGTATTGATTCCTTGTTTGATCTATCTCCAAGATGGTCGAGACTAGATCCCATCGCTCTGGACCAAGGGACACTGCTGAGAGGTCTGCTACCTCTCGTCTTGTGCAGCCAGCCCCCGATGCTGCAGCCCCAGTCATGCCAGCTAGAGTAGGCGTTTCAGCTGCGTTCGGAGGAGCCCCTCCACCAGCAGCAGGGCCTAGACAGAGCCCGATGATTCCAGAGATGTTCCAGCAGCAGCAACAGCCGACTCCAGGATACGAGGACGCGGCTCAGATGTTCGCCTACTTTCAGCAGTTTATGGAGCAGCAGCAGGCCCGACAGGACAGAGGCATGGAGTTGGCCCTTACGACAGTCGTAGCTCGACTAGTGGTCCAGCAGTTGAGGACACTTGGGATAGAGCAGTTTCAGAAGATGAGCCCCAGAGACTTCCTGGGGACGGAGGGGATTTTATATGCTGACGAGTGGATCGAGCATATAGAGGAGATCTTCCGCCTGGCCCGGATACCGGCAGATCTCCAGATAGAGACAGCAGCTAGCCGGATGCGAGATCTTGCTCGCACCTGGTATCAGTCAGACCCTAGGATGGGGGTAGCTGGACAGACCTGGGAGGAGTTCAAGGACTTCTTCAAGAAGAAGTTCTTTCCAAATGCAGCGCTCCGAGCCTTGGAGTCGCAGTTTGAGAGCTTAGTTCAGGGGAGCCTGTCAGTAGAGGAGTACGCTGGCGAGTTTGGCCGCCTCGACAGATTCGTAGAGGGCTTGAGCAAGACGGCGAAGGCCCAGAGGTTCCGAAAGGGTCTGGTCAAGGAAGTCAAGTCCTTGACCAAGGGCAACAGGGATGCCACTTTCGAGGAGATTTTGACGGGAGCTTTATTGGCTGAGGATGATCTTGATCTGAGGCTCAAGAGGGGACGGGACGCTCACGGTTCCAGCAGCAGCGGAGGCCAGGCCAAGAGGCCTCATGTGCAGATTCAGCAGATACAGGCACCGGTAAGAGTACAGCAGGCACAGCATCAGCCTAGAGGGCAGGACCGTAAGGTGCAGACTTGTGCTCACTGTAAGAGGGCAGGGCACGTTTGGGAGACTTGTTATAGAAGGCAGAAGTTTTGTCTGTTCTGTGGATCCGCTGCTCATCAGGTCAGGGATTGCCCTACGGCACTCGTATATGACGGAGCACCGGGTCAGAGAGAGGGAGCTAGGCCACCTGTAGCTCAGCACCAGAGGGGTGGAGATTTTGCGATGGCATCCGAGGAGACTGACGTTACAGGTGATGGATTAGCAGGTTTGACCTTCTTATTCTTCCTTTCCACTTTCATGTGTGATTTCCCTTAATACCTGCCAGGATATTGCTTGTGATTGCTAGATAGTGTAGCTACCCTGTTCGAGACTGTGGAATCACGACCAGTAGGAGTATATTGCATGTTATCTATCGACTTTGATTGATTGGGGGTTTGACCTAGGAAGGGTGCGATCATCTTAATTTCGAGGACGATATTTTTCTAAGGGAGTAGACTTGTAACACCCAGTTTCTGAAATGAGGGTATTTTTAAAATTTTATATTTATAATTATTATTTATTGCATTTAAATCACATTATGATTTTTGGTAATTTTTAAATTATTTAAAAACTGTTTTAAGTCATGGCTTGTGATCTTGATGCCTTGCTAGTGTAACCTGAGAGACTGTCTGACCTAGAGCCTAAACATGTCATTAGGATAATTTATTTTTATTTTTGAGCATGAGGATATTTTGGTCATTTGGCCTCTTTGAATTATTTTATGATTTATTGCATTGGTGATTGTTAATTTTGACTTTTGCTAAGTTGTGACTTAAGAGACTGTCCTAGACTTTAACCTTGACTTTGGTGACTTAGCTAACATGGTATGGACCCTAATCTAACTCAAGTTGGTCTTGGTTGACTTAAGTTGGCTAAGTTTCATGAAGAGAGTAGGAGGATTTTTGCATTGGACCAAAGGCTAAGGACTTGAGCTAGTTAGCTAGTGCAACTTGGCCCATAGCCCATTAGTGAAACCCTAACCCTAATTTTACACTCTATGACCAGCCACTAGGGCTTCCCCTTTCCTATAAATAATCTCTTCCTTGTTCTTGCCTCTTTTATTATTTTTTCAAGTTTTGAAGAAAGAAAGGTTTGTCCATTCTTCCCCATTCCATAGATTCTCCATTTTAAATCCTTTTCCACTCTAGTTTCTTTTATTAGAGCCTAATACTCTCCTATTTTCTGATTTTGGAGTTTAATCCCAGCTTTGGGACAATTTGGGGATCCGAGCTAGCAAGGAGGAACACTTCATTTTGGAGCTTTTTTTTGCTATTTGCACACATAGGTAAAATCCTTTAAATTGTATTTTAATTCCGTTTTTTTTGCATTTAGGGCTAGATCTAGGAGTCCCCTAGCTGTCCCTAGAAATTGGGTGAATTTTGTATCCGTTTGGTGTCCGTATTGGCACGTGTCAATGTCATGTATAGGTGTTTGATTAAATGCCACTTAGGAATGAATTATCATATTTTGCTAAACTAATTATATGAATTGGTAGATCTAAATGTGTATATTAACTTTTATGAAGACTGAGTCGTGTTTGGTATCATTTTCGTATCGTAATTTGTGCTGGACACGCAGCACGGGGGCTCGGTCGGGTGCCCTGCTGCCCGTGTCCGATTTCTCTTAGGACACGACACTTCGTGACACCAAAATTGGTGTGTACGTGGCCCTAGTGACTGACAGGAATCCCACAAAATTTCGTGGATCCTCGTTCAGTGTGCACGGAGAAATCGTCGCTGCACTAGGTTTACACTGACACGTACGAACCCGTTTTTGTGCTCTGATACGCGCTGATTGACACAACACGACACACATTAGACACGATACAGACACGTAGACACCTAGCCCTACTATGGGCGAACCCATATGTAAGATCTTGACCCACCTCGAGCACTGTGTCGAGCCCACGAAGGCTCGACACGCACGCACGAGGCCTACTGACACTGATTTCTCTGAAACCTGGTTTCAGCATATTGGACACGTCGTGTCTACTTTTGAGGACACGAATTGACCTGTATAGCACCATACAATGTTCACACACAATTACCAACTATTTAAATTGCATATTAACAAGTTTTTGATGTTCGAAATTTAATTTCCTATTTTCACTGATACATAGGTTCTGTTTTTAATTTCTGGAATTTGGAATGTGTTCCTACTCATTTTCATGATTTAAATTGACATGTTAGGTACAATAACATGTGCATTAGACTATGTTAATCTTGATTATTGATTTGTGGTAAGTTTTGGATGTTCGAATGGGGTTTGGACAGTTGAATGAACTGGACTGAACTGAGAATTCTATTTTACTGAATACACAGTTTTGATACTGTTTGAACAACCCTGTGGCATGCTACACACACACACGCAGGTTGACACTGTCAAACACACACACTCACATCTGAACCTGAACACACACATTAGACACTCGTATACATTTTCTGTCATATGTATTCCACACACTATTGATCAATACCCCTAGCTGTCTGTCCATTCATTGTTTAATTATATTATGTAGTCCATTTGATTGTTGAGTCTTTAATTAGAAGTTTAGTCATATGGATATTTGGTTGATTCTCTGTTTGTACAGTCCAAGTACTTGGTATCAGTTCTTGATTTGGTTGGGTTAGAATAGGAATTGAAATAAGATGGTTGATTTTACACAGGTAGCTAACCTCCCATAGACTGTCACCTTGATTACACACTGTTGTGTGCACTAAGTAATGTCATTCACCCACTCTCTACACACACATGAAACTGAAATCAAAACCTGGGGGTTGGGTTATTTTGCAATGGAATTTGAATTGTTCTGAGTTTCAATATGATTGATGTGGTAAATAGATTGGTGGTCGGGTTCCAATCTCAGATTTCCGAGATACATATGGGTATACATGTGGCTTGAGGCTGATACTTGAGTGAGGGTTAGAGGGCATTGGCCATGGTTGGCTTACTGGCATTGCAGCAGAGCTTGCAGACAGCAGACCAAGGTGTTGCTTGCACTGCAGGCTCGGGCAGCAGCTGCAGTGGCCATGCTTGGCATGGCACTTGCAATTCAGGGTAGTGTTTTAGCTTGGGCCATTGGCCTTTGACTTATGAGTTAAGGAGAGAAAGGGAGTGTAGGTTTGAATGGATTTTGGGTTCAGAAATAAGACTTGGGTAATTTGAGAATGTTAGATAGGATACTTAGTTAGTTGTGTGCTACTTCATGTTAGTAAGTTTTAGGTACAGCCCAATGAATGGTAGGTATCAAGTCGTAAGCATGCTATCTGTCCTAATCTAGATATAGTATTAGTCATAGAGTTGTTTCAATCCTAACTTCCTATTGCACTAGTTGAGCCTATGTGGTATCAACCAATGGCCTACAGATATCTATATATGTATGAACATGTGTAACTGCTATATGGAATTGATATTTGTATGTCAATTTATATTAACACTTGTGTCAGACTCTATGTGAGGAAATGGGACAATCATGGATAATGTGTCATATAGATAGAGGGGGATTGTTGTGTTAACCAAAAGAGGGAAGTTAGTA
Organism: Iris pallida; assembly: GCA_029216955.1. Classification (NCBI taxonomy): domain Eukaryota; kingdom Viridiplantae; phylum Streptophyta; class Magnoliopsida; order Asparagales; family Iridaceae; genus Iris; species Iris pallida. Next base: position 2,903,900 of record JANAVB010011000.1, on the reverse strand, counting down.
TAGTAGCATTCAGATGATATGTATATGTAAATATGTTTATATGTTATGTATATATAAGTTGGTTAGTAGTAGTAAATGCCTTTAGACTAGTGGCTATATAGCCTAGTAGGCTGGTAATTGATAAGGGATTTTGGGATCATTGTAGCTTGGTTAATGTTCTGGTTGTGAGCCTTGGCATGGTTTAGCTATAGTTGACCTAGAGTTGACCAAGGTTTGACCCAACAGTTCAAGATTGACTGGAGTTGACCAAAAGTCAATATTGAGTCCAGATGTGACCAACTGACCTAGTTTGACTAGAGTAGTTGACTTGGGTTGACCCAGGGTTGACCAAGTTTGACTTAGACCTAGTTTGACCTAGACAGTTGACCAGGTTTGACTTAGAGTTGACTTTGACCTAGATTTAACTTAGAATCATGTAGATTGCATCATAAACTTCATTTGTCTTATTTTAAACATATTATAACCTATATTCCTCTGTTTAGGACATTGTGACTCTGTCGCAGACATCTGATATTATACTACTCTTTTCAGAGTATCAGGCGAGTACATTCTCTGATAGTTCTCTCATTTACTTGTCAATTACTGTATTTCAGTTCTAGTTAGTTGTATACGATTCTCTGTTACAACACGTATGGATATTTCTGAATTCATGTATACGACATACATACTTTACTCGTCTTGCCTCTACTATTCGGACCATCTATTCGCATCTTCATGTGCTAGTTGGACTTGTATTCGATTGATGTGTCGGATTATGGATTCACTTGTATTAGAATAGGCGGGGAAATACTGATTAGACATGTGAACATTCCTACTATTCGAACCACCCCACTGTGAATGATATTCGAACGATATCCATCCCACACTTGGCCATGTGTGCGGTGTGCCGTATTATCCTTAGCCGTTTATATGTCTATCTCAGTATTTTAAAACACACTTGGAGAATTTATTCGAATCATTGTTAGAACATCATGTGAATCATTATTCACACCACCTTATTCGAATCACCTTATTAGAACAATGATTAGAATCACATTTGACTCATCTTGTATTAGACTCACATTGGGATTACACTCGACTTATATTGTACTATCTGGACTCATCATGTTACCCTGGTTCAGCTAGTTCCATTTTTTTAAGTCTTTATTGCCATGATTCTTCTCTTGTTTAGTTACTTACTTTTCTTGCACTTTATCTGTCTTTCTTACCATCACCTAAATATAAACTGCCATGTTCATCAATACAACTGCCTATAACTGCTTTATAGTTCTCTGTCATTTATTTGGGTTTTCTAGATGAGTTTGTGCTCGTTCCTGTTCTGACTGGACCTGTTGAAAATATTACAGATGATTGCCCTGAGGATATTTGCCCTACTTGCCTTGGAGCAAGAGATGGCTTAGCTACCTATGGCCCCGACACTCAGGAGTGATCGAAAGACTAGCTAGTAGACTTGGTTTAGTTTTTATGTTTTAGAACTTGAATTGTAATAACTTGAGATACGAGTTTGTATTTGAGTTTGTTTGAGATATTATTATTTTATTAGTTTATAATCGTTGTTATTTAGTCTTTAGTTATAAACTTCTGTGTTATCTTATCGTGCTTAGACTATGATTGAGATTTCATTATATCTATACTTGTCCTCCATTCGGAGTTGAGATTTGACAAGTACATTATATAATTGCGTGAGTTGTTGATTAGATAGTAACCTAGGACAGCGTTCTACCGCCGACACTGCAGCGTAGGCTGGGCGCTGTTACATACTCGTACCCTCACAGTGGGTGCGGGTCGTGACACTACCCCCTTACACAACATAGCATACACACACACACACACACACACTTGCTTTCACTCCTTTGATATATATACATATATGTATATTAGTATATTTGTGTGTATGTATGTATGTATGTATGTATGTGTGTGAATATATATATATATATATATATATATATATATATATATATATATATATATATATATATATATATATATATTTTATATATATATATATATATATATATATATATATATATATATATATATATATATACATACATACATATATATATAATTGAATGAATATATTTGATTTTGATATAGGATATTGGCCTATGGTTGGTGAGTTAGTTTAGAATTGACCCAATAGGCCTGACTTGGCATAGTTGACTAGCAAGTTGACCAAGTTGACAAAAGTCAACTTTGGGTCAAACTTGATCTAAACTTAAACCAAATGGACTTAAAATGACTAGATAACTCAAGTTTGACCTAAACTTGGAATAATGGACTAGTTGACTTAGGGTTGACCTAGTTGACCAGAATGGTTGACTAGGGTTGACCAGAGTTGACCAAGGGTTGACTTTGACCCAGAATGACCTAGAATTATTTAGAATGCATTGTAAATTTCTCTAAATTCATGTTGGATACTTTGTAACCTGTGGTTGCTCTAGATAGGACTCAGATACTCCGGTTCGGACTCATATTCTCATCAGACATTCGGGATATCAGGCGAGTACATTCTCTGACCATTTCATACTTGTTAGGAATTATATTCTTGTTATAGACTAATTTACTTGATGCTGACATGATGTTATCATGGATTAGTACTATTTGGATCTTTACATGAGATGTTATCCCCCTCGGGTGCATCGAATACATCATGTCATGTGCTTTTCACGAACATCATGTATTCCATGGACTATTATTCATGTACACTCATGTGCTCTCATGTACTCTCATGATCTCATGAGCTTCATGTATAAACTTTCATGTACAATAACATAACCTATTTAGATCCTTGTGTATTAATTAGGGTACGGGGGAGTAGAAGTAGTCATGTAAACAATTCTAAAGTAGTGTAATCATGTGCAAACTCTGTAGTGTAATCATATACAAATCAAGTCGTTCACATGTCTATCTTGTACTCTAAATCACTAGTCACTTACAGTTCTCTATTACCATACCAAAAATTTTTTCTTTCAAATTCTCTCTTCTTCTTCATGTTTATTCTTACAGTTTTATGTACTTTATTCTATAACATGCTTTACATTTCCTGTCATGATATGAACTATGTGAGAGATATGTATTCGTTCCTGTCCTGATTGGACCCATTAAAAATATTACAGAGGATGAGGAGGAGTTCTGCCCTACTTACTATGGAGCTGGCTTAGATGACACCGATGACTTGGGCTCTCAGGAAGATCCAACAGTTGCTGAGACTTGCCCATTGTCTAGATTAGACTGCTAGACTAGTTATCTTTATTTAGATGTTTTGTCTTTGAGATGTACTTCAGTTATTTGGATTTTGATGTTGTTTAAACATCCAAACTTATTAACTTTCAGTTGTAGTTCTCTGTTGAGATTATTATCCATCTTTTTATCCCTTTATTTCCATCTTAGGTTCTGTGATTGAGTTGTACCTTCTATGTTGTCCTCCTTTTGGATAGTATATCATTGTACAGGTACAGTTATATATTGTTAGATGTTGTGACCTAGGACAGCGTTCTACCGCCGATACTGTGGCGTAGGCTGGACGTACCCACTTATCGTGCCCTTACACTGGGTGCGGGTCGTGACACGTAGTGTGTTATTATACTATTGGATGGAGCTTAGGGCTCAGCACTGCCATGTGGTGAGCCCGTCCCACTGGATAATTTCTTCTGGCCCTGAGCTGACTGAACCGTTCGAACCTAACTAAACAATAATTTCATTTTTTTGTTACGATGTCCGAAAATGCATTAGGTGGCAGAAAAATTGATTAGGTCGCGGGACTTCACTTCGGAACCTCCATGAGTAGCATTGTCCATTCAAATCACATTCTTTGATCTGCCAGTGGTACCCTCGCAAGGGAGTGTTTCCCCTTTGACCTTCGTTAACGAACCCAAAAATATCGTGGAGGGGGTGTCGATGAAGATGCGGTTCACAAGAACATGAAGTTCATAACATGCCAGTAAAATTAACAATTAAAATTTACCGTATATGTTGTGAACCAGAAGTTTCACATGACTAATCTGACTTTCTATGTCTTAGAACCCTCAATGTCTACGATGAGTATGTTGGTGCTAATGACGTCACAAATGTGACAGACTCTTCCTATTTGCTGTATATATTTTTTATCCTATGCTTTACGAACTTTTTGCTACTTTGGTACAGTTTAGTTAAATATTTATTTTACAAGTTTTGTTCCTGAGACATTCTGAGTTTGTGAGCCCCCTGAATTTTTGTAAAACCCCTAAATTTCTACTATTTTTTTTATTTATTTATAAATTGGTACTGATTTAAAATTTTGTATTGTATGTCACGTAGTCGTATTGTACGTCGTGTGCGAAGGTTCGTTTTTCGTAATTGCTCGACGAATGCGAATATGTGCGAGTGTACATATTTTTGAAAAAACATTATTTTTATTATTTTTATTGTTTCAAAGTAATATAGATAATAATTATTTCTAGCTATCATTTTTAAGTTTATGATTTTAATTATGAAAAATCTTTCAGTTATACAGTTATAATAATAAATAATTTTTAGTATAAAATGGTATATTAGAAAAGTATATCTATGTAAATATTATTTGTACAAACATATATTTTTCGTAATTATTTATTAGTTTATTTTAAATAAATAGTGTATTTTTGAAATTATTATTATAGCATTTTTAGAAAACATATTTTGAAATTATCGTACCAATTTAAATCTTGATTTGATTTATGGATATATTTTAAATAGTAAATTAATATCTATATTTGGAGTTTGAGTTATCTTAATTGATTTTAAAATAAAGGATATAATTTAAATTAGATTTAAATTGGATTTGTATTGGATTTGGATTTGATTTCATTGTTTTAAATTAAGTAGAGAATTATCTACTTTGGGTTTTAAATATTCCTAATTTCTATCCAATTGGGAATTCCCACATCCTATAAATAGGCAGGTACTCCTCCAATTTTTATCATCCACCAAATTGTCTCCACAAATAAATTTTCACAACCCAAACCCGTGCATCGTGTCGGTGTCCAACCTTTTTTCGTGTCAGCCCGTGTCGGCAGGTGTCTTTCCACTAATTAATTCTTTACAAATACATTCGTTCCCTTCTTGGTGTCCGACAATTCCGGACCTCATCATCATCCTCGTGTCCGACACTTGGATACGATCCATAACCCTAACCCAACACTGCCTCCTCTCGTCATCTCTGGTCTACGCCCACCGCCTCCGGCGTTCCCCGTTGGACTCGTCCTCCTTCTCTGCTACCAAACTCACAACCACCCCGACTATCCCCCACGACCGACCACAGCCATCGCCACACCATCACCACATCGACCCCGCCACAGCCTAGAGGAACCACCACACCAGCCTAAACCACCACCGCTACCGTTGTTGGCAACCCCGCCACGACCAAAACCCTAAAACCCCATCATCACCCCCACCGTCACCGTCGTCACGGCCATCCCGACCAACGAAAACCACCAGCATCATCACCACGCCACCACCGACAACAAACCCAGAAAAAGAAAACAAAACCCTAAAACTAAACGCACCTCCGCTCGCCACTGCAGCTCGTCCGCCGTGTCGAGCCCGGCCACCACTGACCCCTCGTTCGCCCGACTGCCCCTGGGGCTCCACGCCGTCGTGCCTCCCTCACCGAACCCTGCCGAGAACCCTCCACCGAGATCGGGATCGTCAGCCGCCTAAGCGCCGCCGCCCCCTTTTCTCTCCGCCGATGACCGCCTCCGACCGCCGAAACCCTAAATTCCTCCGCCATCGCTGGCGTGCGCCACGCCTGCCACCACCGCCCGACACTGCGCCAAACCCCGTGCACCGCCGGAAGCCCTCTTTCGAGCCCCATCTCTTCCGTTCCTAAGCCTCCGCCCGCGCGTGTGAGCGCCCTGCGGTGAGCTCCGCCGTTCCCTTCACCTCTTCGCTTCCGCCGCCTCGGATCCGTCCAAATCGCCTGAGCCGAAACCCTCTTCTCCTCTCTCTCCACTCTCAACCCCTCTCTCCCGTTGTCGACCGCCGCAACCGCCCGTCGACAAACCGCCGACGACCCACTTCCTCTCCTCCCGAACCTCACTCTTCCTCTCCAATTCTTTTTTTTCTTTTTCTCTCTCTCCTTTCTCCTTTAATGGAGAGCAGCTGCTGTAAGTCATATTTGTTTGCTTTTATTTTTTTATTCATTTTTTTTGTAAATTTGTTTGTCTTATTGCTGTGGTGTTACTTTCATTTGATTGAATTATTAAAATTATTTATTATTATTATTATTATTATCCTCGTATGGGGAGAGAGCAGCAGTTAGCTGTCTCAATAGTTTCAGTATTATTATTATAATTATTATTATTTTATTAAGTTGTCTTCAATAAGAGAAGGTTCAGTATTAATATTATTATTATTATTTTTTTTGTTTGTTAATTATTATTATTTTTACTACTAGCATTAATATTATGGTTATAAACTTCTACTAGTTACATTAGTACTATCATAGTTAATTTCAAAATAAAGTTATATTAATAATTTCTAAAATTGTACATATGCAAAAATATAGTATTTAGTTGGGCTAGATATAACTTCAAAACTAAATTCTGAAAGTTTTATAATATTACTATATTATTTTAGGGTTATTGGCCTACAGATCATATTTTTACAAAATAGAGTTGAGCCCTAAATAGTTTCTAGATTTATGGTATTTATAATAAATATTTTTCCTACAAATATTTTGACGTATGAAAACTAGTTTTAGGAATTCTAAATATTTTCTAACACTTGTATATATATAAATATTTATTTATCCATTATTCTTTGATTTTTCTTCTGTCCGTATCCAAGTCCTATTGTTCCTATTCATTTGCCCATTTCGAGATTACTTTATGTCCACCCTAACTAATTTGACCGTTCTGAACCTAATGGAACTGTCCGTGCCATCAACAGAGGTCCCCTTGTATATAGTTGTTACACCGAAGTCGCATTTCATGCCATCATGATTATCGCAGCACACCAGGCGTCCTACCAGGCAAGACACCTTGCCATTTGCTGTTTACTTATTTTAGCTCATATTTCATGCATTATTTATTTTCTTTATACAAAATAAACTGTGATACATGGCATAACCTGTTAGAACTTACTGTTCATTTATATTTCCTGCTATGTATTATTTTTCTTACACATTAAACCTAGAATTAAGGGACCACCTTGTGTGTTGCATTCATGGCCTTGACACGTTGTACCACGAAGTTGTGAGTCGCATATAGAACACGGACGTGCGTGATTGGCTGGCCACCAGTACGTACAAGCCGTACGATAGGAATAACCGCTAATAGAGATTGCATGCTAGTTTGACTTAGCGGTTATAGAGGTTAATGTTGTGGATACAACATAGTAGGCATTGGACGGGGAGGACAATTCCTTAGCGTATGGGCTTCGATTCACTTCCCTTGTGACCCGAACTCTCCGCTGGAGATACGGGATTGATGACCCATGATTACTGATGGCCACTGACGATTCTGCGGAACGTCATGCTCTTACTGATGGGGCCTCTGGTACCCAAGGGGGACTATGTCGATCCTATTTAGCTAGGGCCCATGCGTAGGAAGGATTGTTCTTAAGTACATTTCACATAGAACGGTTAGACACCTTTATCCGTTAGGTACGAGTACTTTTGGTTTGGGTACTTGTATCTGACCGTGGCTTGAAACAATAACTTGTCGCGGATTAGTTCGTCACATCTTGTCCTTGTTTGGTTGTAGGTGTGACTTACTACTTCGATGAGAAGGTATTGAACCTTGTTGGGGTCCGGATACCATATTGGATTATTAGCATGGAAAGATACATCACCGTGAATTAGTTTACCATTTCCTGTCCTTGTTTGGTTGGGGGGATGGTACGCTCGTTCAGTAGGTGCGTATTGGACCATGTTATAATTCAATTGACTTATTTATTTGAGCAATATTTATTCAGTTTATATGGCATAATATTATGTGTCTTGTTACATCCCTCTGAGGATCTGGCTATCTCTCCAGGTGTGTGTTATTGTCTTTCGCAGGTGCTCTAGCTCTAGCCGTGCTCATCGCTATTTCTTCGAGGATGATTGCATTTGGATCGTCTTCGCTTTGCTCGCCAAATTCATATCTTTTCTTATGTATTTTTCCTTTACTTGTTGGTAGTGGATTTGTCTCCGCCCAACATATTGTATCAAGACAATTCATTATCTTTATATGGTGTCTTTTATTCATTTATTTTGCGTGGATGAGATTAGTTGTGGTTCTACTGCATTTTACAGCTTATGTATCCATACGAGGCCCATGTACTTCGTATGTATACAGCTGGCATGTCTACGTTCTTAGTCCTACGTATTTTGGGACTTGGGCGTTATAATTTTAGGGTTATTTTTTTCAATTTTCTAAATGAATTATTCTCAATAAATATTTTTATTTAATTATTTTTATCATTAAATGTTCTTTTCTGTGACTTTGATTTTTGAAGCGTCAGAGATGTCAATCTTTGGAAACTTTATTCATGAGTTTGTAGTAGACAAGATTATCTTCATTTTGATATATCATGTCCCACTCAGACATACCATCTTGTGCTTCATTTTTTTCGCACAACTTTTCTGACACAAGACCCAATCTTGATTCACCCTACGAAGTCACATTTATTTTCGACTCGAATTGGGGACACCATTTCGACCTAAACTTGTCGACCCAAGATATGGACACGACCCATATTAAGCCTACTACACACATGACACTTGTGACCCATTCAATTTAGCCTCTGCATACTACTTATTTACCTGTGATCATAAAGGACTAAATTAAGCCATTTATTGCACCAATCCGATTTTGACCCGACCCGACTCATTTGAACCAAACCCAAGCTTCATGTTATCCCCTCATGAATACCAACACACAAATTTCCCCTCTTCGCAGGGTACCATGCAATCATCAAATAGCTACATTAAATCCTATCCCTTGAATTCTCCTACATCAATCACCACCACCCATTCATGGAAACACACAACCAAACAAACCCTAATTATATATGCACCCTCTCCCCTCACTTGGCAGCCCACAACATCTAGCTTTAGGCCATGTTCCATTTCCTATTTCCATCCAATCTACTTTCCTAAGCTAAGGAAAACTATTTCCTATTCCATGCAAGCACAAGCCTATGCTAACCTAGCCCACACACTCAACCTCTCTCCTCCCTCAATTTAAACAAACACACAGACCCTTTCCCCTACAGCCGCCAGAGAATACCCTCTCTATTTTTTCACTTCATCTCCTTCTTCCATGCGAGAGCCCCCTCTCCTCCATTCTCCTTCTTTTCTTCTACTTCACCGTCATCTCCATCACCATCACCATCTCTTCTTCTTCTTCTTCTCCTATTTAGTCAACACCCCGCGTGCCACCTAGGCAAGCCGCTGCCCTACCTGCAGCGACCCAGGGTGGCCCCCCTCGCCTCCAGGCCGTCTGGGCCATGGCAGGCGCGACCGCAGCACGCGCGCGCCATGCGCGAGACCAAGCTACCGCAGCAGCAACGTCGGTTGCAACAGATGGCAGTGCTGCCACCTCGTCCACCTGGGCGGCCGGGCACCACCATCATATGCACCACCGCCGACGACGTGACCCGCCTTCCTGTCGACCACAGTATCGGGCACGGCCAGCATCATGCACGCAAACACGCACGTGTGAGCATCGCAGCAACACGGCCACGGCAGCGTACCACCCTTCCCACGAATACGTGCGGCTCCAGCGAACCCCTTCCTGACATCCATCGTCGACCACGATGAGTGACGGGGTCAATTTCTGCGTTTGGAACTCAATCCCGTCGTGACGCACGATTTGTGAAAACAGAAAATGTACTTCATGGCAACAACATTGTGTGCATTTTTCGAGAAATTCGACCGTTGGATCGACGAACTCTTTGCTCAGTTTCTATCTCAGTATATAGCTCTACCTCTTCCTCAAGTTTCAGCCGTTAATTTGATCGTTTGATAGATCAAAATCGGCCGCCAAGTTGACCATTTAAATTGTGTATATTTTGGACAGTTTTGTGGAGCCAACTTCGTCGACTCGTATCTCCGTCGTTGCAGCTCCGTTTGACGCACCACCAGTTCCTGTGCACAACTGGTATAACCATCTTCTTGTCCTTCAAGTTTTGTTTCATTGTGAGCTTGTTTGATTGGTTGAATTTGACGTCAAAGTTGGACGTCCGAATTTGTAATTTCGAATTTGTAAAATTCTAATTTTGGACCCGGGACTCCGAATTCAAATTCTGACACCACCAGTAGACTCGTGGCGTCATTCTGGCACAAATTCATATAATGTTTGTTAGATTTGGAGGACGTAGGCCCTTGCACGTATTTCGGTACAAATCGGCCCCCTAGTCCGAGTCAACGGACCATTTTGAGATCGGGTCAACAGAATTCAATTCCGGATATACCGTTGGATTTGTATCGTCATTCTGGATTCATGGACATATAGTTTGTTAGGTTTGGTAGACTTGTATCCTGGCACATTTTCGGTACAAAGTGGATCCAATACGGATATCATTTTGATCTAAAATTACCTTTTTTCCCTTTTCGGTACCTTTTTGCCCTTGCCTATAGCATCTTGTACTGTCTGGTGCAGGGTATCGTCCCGACGATCTTGAGATGCAAGCAATTCCCTAATAAGTCCCACCAGGGTTCCATTATCAGGCTCTGCAGGCTGGACGGGTTGAACTGGGGGCTCTGGATCCCCGGAATGCATGACTCGGGAGGCTGCTCCAGAGTGTTGGGCTTGGTCCCCAGGTTGCTGCTGGTCAACTGGAGGTGCTCCGTCGGGCTGATCGGCAGTACCAGGAACAATGACACTGAAGAAATGACATGGAAAACAATAAGGAAGGATCAAGATAGATCGAGGATATAAGCATGTGATCAGGTCAAAATTTCAGAAAGATTAGGAGACACGAGTAGAGATCAAGGACGAGTGCTGATTGAGACATCTATTCGGTAAAACCCCCTCATATCTTGATTTACAAGACCTACATGGGCCACCACTTAAACCGTGTCACGCCCCAGAACCAGAATACTGGAGAGCGGGGACAGATGCAGCCAGCTACGTATATAAAAGTGTAATCCACCTCGATATACGGTCACGGCTGTCTAGATGTATGAGGGTTTATCTACAAGCCATCAGTCTCTTATGGTCAAGAACAAGCCTAGTGTCTCAATCTCAAGCAAGTAATAATAGTCACAAGATGTTAGGCCATCAGATATTCAATAGTAAGGCGTCCCATACATTTTATATACAGATGATCATGAAGCTAGTCGTACAAAATGCGAGGACTAGCAAGAGTTTTAGTCATACATTATCAACCCTAGGATTTGTTAATCATGTTACAGCCTTTAGGCAGACAAAAAATATAAGTATTCAATACGAGCTAACACTTGCTCGGCGGCTAAACGCCTCAAAAGAATAATTTTACAATTAGAGTGAGAGAGCAAAATAAACCCACTCGTTGCCAGGGTTTCTTCTAGTGTTCACCATCTGGCTGGAAGGCAGAAAGATCCTCGGGAGCTACTTTGAAATCTAGCCATACAAAACCAGCTGGGTCAGACCCCAGAAAGAGCAAGTGCCACAAGGGAGGCTTCACTTAAGAACTAAAACCAGCATATTAGCACATGATACATAAAAGATAACAAAAAACATGAGTTAGAGAAAATATGGTGATAAATGATAAGATAACTAAAGGACCATTATGGTAACCAAGTTACAACCCGTAAACCAAACAAGGACCTGGGTTGTAACCCTTCACCTGAACAGAACTTAGTTTCTAACCAATTATCGAATAAGTAAAGCATAACAGTAACGGGCTGAAGTAACCATGTACTGGCCTTGTCTAGGCAAGACTAGACTAGACTCCATCCATCAATCACGGCCAAGCAATGAGTACGGCTTGATACTTTAACTAACTAGGGTTATCACAAGCCTAGTTACTAACAAGATGCATTGAGATGTTTCTACAGTCACAAGCCCTGCAGCTATCCAGTTATCCTTCCGTAGGTTGAGAGTTGTATTAGGTAGATACATCGCCCAGGAGACAAATGTATCCCATGGTGACTTGGGGGTGCAACACATGACAGTGTGCTGGAAATGCGCCCTACTCGACGGCAGGCAACAAGTCCAATTAAAGCGCCCAGATAACGGGATTGCCTGTGACTAGGAACTCTCTTCATGGACTACTTGATCAATCTAGTCATTATCCTAATCAGATTCAGTATGAATTCCTGACCGTGGTAACCAGGAATCTATGTCCTAGACATAATGCAAAATGAGACATGTAGCTTATACAAGCACAAATACCCACGGTGTCAAGACAATAGTTACTTATCAAGATTACTTATCATGTCAAGAGTGCGTCACGATGGACCACCATCAAGAATTATCATGTCATATTACTTGTCATGAGTGCACAACGACGGGTCACTATCAAGAATTATCATGTCAAGTTACTTGTCAAGAGTGCACCACGACGGGTCACTATCAAGAATTATCATGTCGTGTTACTTGTTAAGAGTGCGCCACAATGGGCCACCATCGTGTTATATCCTTACATATTCATGAATGAGAGAAACTTGCATAAAATAACTAGTAACATATTCTTGAAGCCAAGAAAAAGATCTACAACTTTCATGTTTTGAGTTTTTCAAGATTTTAGCTACAAAACAGCTCAAAGAGGCAAAAACAGTCATTTGGAGTGACCTGCGCGCAAGTTGCGCGAGCAAAACTGTCCACGGCGCACGTTGCGCGCAAGCACGACGCACGTTGTGTGGTATAAAATTGCGCGGGCGCGCGGCCGCGCAAGTTGTAAGTTGCGCGCGGGCAAAATCGCCCACGGTGCACGTTGCACGAAAGCACAGCGCACGGACGCACGACAGAAAATCGAGTGGCCGCGCGGCCGCACAAGTTGCATGTTGCGCTCAAGCACGGCGCACGGGCGCGCGGCAGTGAAGACCCTGCGCGCAGCACTGTTCATTGTCTCGACAGCACCAAAAGGTGGGAGGAACCCATGAACACAAAAATGGCATAACTTGTTCATACGAAGTCGAAATCAAGCGGTTCAAAAGACATAATTTGGTAGAATTGAATTCTCTACTACATGAAACCATTATATCTAAAAAATAACCAAGTTTCAGAGCTCAAAACCAAGGAAAACTGAAAAAGTTACAAACTTAGATCTACAAGAATCCATCCATCAAACCCAAAAATGTCAAATTCTAAAGAGGCTTAGAATCAAGTAAGAAAGAGAATGGAACAATAAAACGTGAGATCCATTATGAAGCAAGTTGCACTTGCCTAGGTCTTAGTAGGTGGGAGGAGTAAATGGAAAAGATGAAGAAGCAAATGTAAATAATGGAGGAGAGAGGAGTTGGTTTTTATACAAAATCTCTCCATCTTAAACCAAAACAAACCAAGCCAAGCCAAGTCAAGTCATGTTGAACCAAGTTGAACCAATTAAGTCAAGATTAAACCAAGGCAAAGCTAAGCAAGATAAGTCAAAATACGGGCCACATGACAATTGTCAAAAAATCGTATATGTATCCTAAAAAATACGTATAACGGGAAACGGGAGTGACAACTCTACCCACCTTAAAAAGAATTTCGTCCTCAGAATTTAATCAAGAGGCTAGAGATGTCGGGACAAGCTATACTGATCATAAGCAATCTACGACTAGCAGTCAATCAAGCAATCATTCATGCAAGCAAGGAAGTAAAAGCATAAGGCGTAAGGAAGACATTATACCTTATGAGTCAAACATGTGTGGATATTGCGATTGGATATCATCCTCACATTCCCAGATTGACTCACCCAAAGAGTGATGACCCCAAGCAACACGAACTAAACTAATAGTCTTGTTCTTGAGTTCCTTCTTTCTTCGGTCACAATTGGGATACAAGGAAAATGTCATGTACCTTACGTAACGACGACGGAAGAGCGAGACGATAGGACACATCACCTAATCGCTCGAGAATGTCAAACGGCCATATATACCTAGGACTAAGCTTTCCCCGCACGCCAAAATGAATGAAGCCACGGGTAGACGAGATCCTAAGGAATACGTGGTCGTCGATAGAAAACTCAAGCGGACGCCGATGAGAATCGGCCCAATGGCTCTGACGGTCTTATGCAACTCGAAGATGATTTCTAACTTGTCTGACCACTTCGATAGTCTGCATAATCATCTCTGGACCAAGCATCTGCCTCTCGCCGACATCATCCCAAGCTAAAGGTGATCTGCACTTTCTGCCATACAGGGCCTCAAAGGGTGCCATCTGGATACTGGCCTGAAAACTGTTGTTATAGGAGAACTCCACTAGGTGCAGATGATCTTCCCACGAACCACCAAAGTCTAGCGTACAAGATCGTAACATATCTTCAAGATTTTGAATCGTGCGCTCCGACTGACCATCTGTCTGCGGATGATAAAGTGAACTGAACTTGAGACGAGTCCCCAAACTCTTCTGAAGACTCCGCCAAAAGTGCGATGTAAATCTTGAATCTCTGTCGGACACGATACTAACTGGCACTCCATGCAATCTGACTATCTGCTTGAGGTACATCTCCGTAAGCTGATGATCCGTCGACTGACCAATTCTGAAAGGTAGAAAATAAGCTACTTTCATGAGTCGGTCAACTATGACCCATATTGCATCTCTCCTAGCTGGGGATTTAGGTAACCCAGTTATAAAATTCATAGTGATATGCTCCCACTTTCATTCTGGGATCGGTAAAGGTTGAAGAAGTCCAGCTAGTCTCTGATGTTCAGCTTTAACTTGTCGGCAAACTAAACAACGAGAGACAAACCGGGATATCTTCCTCTTCATGCCATTCCACCAGAAATGCTGACGAATATCACGATACATCTTCGTACCGCCGGGATGAATCGAATACTGTGAACTGTGAGCTTCTGCCATGATCTCTTGCCTGATATCACCACTAGGTACACAAAGACGCCTTCCATATCGGAGAGTATCCTCTTCGTGAATACATAACTCTGGTCTTCATCCTGCTTCACACTCTGCTCTGAGCCGCTGAAGCTTAGAATCTGTTGATTGTGCCATCTTGATCCTCTCAACTATGCTGGACTGAACTTGTATGCTGGCCATCAATGCCACATTGGTAGGAAGAACTACTTCTATTCCCATCTTCTGAAGATCTGCTAATAACTCTGGCTGTGTTGTTAGAAAATAAGCTCATGCTCTTCTACTCAACGCATCTGCAACTACGTTGGCCTTCCCAGGATGATACTGTAAGTTGATGTCATAACCCACCAGTAGCTCTAGCCATCTTCTCTGACGTATGTTAAGATCCTTCTGAGTAAACACATACTTAAGACTCTTGTGGTCGGTGAAAATCTCTACCCGATCTCCATACAAATAATGCCTCCATAGCTTAAGTGCGAAAACCACCGCTGCTAATTCTAAGTCATGGGTTGGGTAATTCCTCTCATGATCACGAAGCTGACATGATGCATAAGCTACTACCTTACCATGCTGCATCAAGACACATCCCAATCCTCTGCCAGAAGCATCACAATAAACTGAAAATCCTCCAGTCCCATCTGGAAGCGTGAGAATGGGAGCTGTCATCAATCTTTGCTTCAACTTCTCGAATAAACTCTGACACTCTACTGTCCAAGCAAACTGCACTTCCTTGCGGGTCAACTGCGTTAATGGTGCTGAAATCCGAGCAAAGTCTGACACAAACCGCCTGTAATAGCCGACCAATCCTAGAAAACTCCGAACTTCTGCGACGGTGCTAGGTACTGGCCATGTCTCTATCACCACTATCTTCTGGGGGTCCACTTCCACTCCACCTCTGGTGATGATATGACCTAAGTATGAAATACGATCCAGCCAAAATTCGTACTTACTGAACTTTGCGTACAATTGGTGTTCCCTGAGAATCTGAAGAACTACACGGAGATGCTGCTCATGCTCTGCCTCACTCTTGTTATAGACCAAAATGTCGTCTATGAACACTACCACGAACTGGTCCAAATAGGGCATGAAGATACGATTTATGAGGTCCATGAATACGGCTGGCGCATTGGTCGCTCCAAATGGCATAACAAGGAACTCCCAATGTCCATATCTAGATCTGAATGCTGTCTTTAGGATGTCTTACTCTCTGACTCTGATCTGATGGTACCCTGACCGCAAGTCAATCTTCGAGAATACTGCTGCCCCACTGAGTTGATCAAATAAATCATCTATCCTTGGTAGGGGATATCTGTTCTTGATTATTACAAAAATTAAGGTACGAAAATCAACACATAATCTTGACATACCATCATTCTTTTTCACAAGAAGCATCGGGGCTCCCCAAGGTGATCCACTAGCACGAATGAATCCTTTGGTTCTGAGTTCTTCAATCATCTTGTACAGGATCTCCAACTCTAATGGTGCCATTCTGTAGACTCTCTCTGACACTGGTGCCGTCCCTGGAATCAAGTCGATAGTGAACTCTATCTCTTTCTCCAGTGGCATGCCTGGAAGCTCTTCAGGAAACACATCAGGGAACTCTTCTACTACTCTAGGAAATTGAACTGCTTCTGCTACTGCCATCCGCAATACTGGTGGAGAAGGTTCTACTTCGCCTCTGGAAAATAAAAACTCTGGTTCGTCTGGAATACCAAAAATAATCCTGCCAATATGGCAGTCTATTCTTGCATATTAATCCTTCAACCAATCCATTCCTTGGACCACATCATAGTCGGCCATCGGAAATTCTATCAATCTAGCGGGAAACTCTCTACCGCTAACTACGATTCGACACGGGTAATAGACTCTATCTACCCCCACAAGACCGTTACCAGTAAGTATATTGAGCCTTACTGATAATGACTCGGGCTCCAGTCCTAGCAGTGTTACGAATCGTACAGACATAAATGAATACGATGCACCCGAATCAAATAAGACTGATGCTGGAAAAAAGTTAACGAGAATGGTACCTGCCACCACCTCACCTGATGCCAATTTTTCTGCCACGGTCACAGCTATAGCCTGTCCTTATTCTCTTGGTACTGGTCCCCTCTGCTGGCGACCTCTCTGCCTGTTCTGAATCTGAACCTGGGCATACTACTGAGCCTGAGATGGCAATGGCCTCGGAGGCTGGTACTGCTGCTGCACTAGTGCTGGACCTCTAACCGATGGACTAGTTAGGTTTGACAATGATGAACTGGCTCTATTCGGACATGACCCTATCTTGTGGTCCGGTGCCCCACAAGCCAAGCACAATCTCTATGCTCTGCGACATTCTGATACTATATGTCCTGGCTTCCCACAATGAGAGCAGCCTAATACGGAGGACTGCTTCTGCAGCTGAGGATACGTCAGTGTCGAGTGTTGAACCGACAAAACTGTGGTCGCCCTCCTAGGAGCTCCAATTGTTAAAGCCCTAGCTGTCGGGGCTGGTACTGATGATTGGGACAACTGTCCATGAGACCTCTTCCATCCTCCGCTTCTATCTACAATCCTCTGCGAAGTATACTCATGCCTCTTTGCTGCTCGCAAGACGACATTAAACGTTTGGTGCTCAAACTGCTCCACTGATATAATGATCTATAGGTGGAGTCCTTGCTGGAATTGCTGGGCTGGGTCCAATTCAGTTGTCACCAAGGTGGGAGCAAACCGACTAAGTCTAGAAAACTCGGCCGCATATCCATCGACCGTCCTTTCCATCTGCTTGAGGTTAGTGAATCTCGTGAGCTACTGCGTCGAAGTACTTGGTCTGGAACTTATCGCTGAATACCGCCCATAAGATAGGCGTTGCCAAACCTACTGCTAGCATCGCCCACCAGGTGCGGGCTAAGTCCAAAAATTGCAGGCGCACAATGGCCACCTTCTCATTCTCAAGAATCCTAGCTGCTTCCAGGATAACCTCTGTGTTCTGAAGCCATGCATCAGCAGCAATAGCATCTTCAGTTTCGTTAAAGAAAGGAGGGTTCAGGTGTTATGACCCGTACCCGTTTTTCGGATGTGAGCTCATGAGCAAGCCAGCTACGTATCGAGCGGACTCCAGCCCATCTTGAATACGTAAATGCTGTCTGGACTATGGTATTATGCCTAATCATGGCAAGACAAACTATATCTCAATCCACAATAAGAGTATAAAACATGAATGAACACTATGGATCGTGGTCTGCAGCCCACTTGCATATATGTCCGATTAGACTCCAAGAATAATATGAGTCTATAAAGCTAAGCTGATAAGCAGGATAGATCATAAAAGCACGAGAAAGATAGTAAATCAATAACGCTAACAAAATACCTGAATCATGTAGATGAAGTCAACTACCACAAGCTCAGCTAACTAACTCCGTACAATCAGCTACCTGAAGAGATCATCAGGTCCTCAGAGGACTAGCAAGATACATAAAATATGCCTACTAATATGACAGTAAATAACATGTATAGAGGATAAGAACACTGCAAGAAGAACATCTAAGGACGACAAGTCGTGTGAAAATATAATACTAGACTTGGCTAACTATCAATCAGAACTCCTATAGCTTGTAGTAAATTGTAAGATACTTCCAATCTATAGTGTTTCAATTGACGTACAAAGCAGGATACTCTCAGTCGAGATTAGCCAATTCTAGTACCGATCTCCTCTCATAAAGGATACAAGGTCAAGTAGACTCCTATAAATCGTAGTACAATACAAGATACTTCCAATTTATAGTATCGCAAGTCAAGTCAATCAATCAATCAATATATGCTATAGGTTATAGTACAATGCAAGATACTTCCAATCTATAGTATGTCTCAACTGTAGTACAATACAAGATACTTTCAGTCAAGAATGGTCAAGTCAAGAACAAGATATAGAAACTGACAACTCAATCACGAGACAAGGTAACACAAAAAGACCAATAATCAAGCAATGTCGAATATTCTATACGTGCACGTAATCTAGAACAAGTAAAACAAACAAGGACAAACCAATCATAATATGGAAATCATGTGACAATATAAAAAGGAATTCAAAAAAGAAAGAGAAAAACAATGTAAATACTGTATATGTTCGGCAAGGTATACTTGCCTGTTGTCTGCTATTGCGGTGTTGTCTGACTAGTGTCCTCAACCGAAAGTGTAGCAGATCCAAATTGCCCTATATAATATATTCTAATCAATACTAACACAAACAAATCTAAGCAATAACATAGGGTAAGATCGTCGCACCACATCAACTAATACTGCGATGTTCGTGCCAACAACCCAACAGTTATATGGCATTGGATAACGTGCCAATAAACGCATACCATGCTACGGTCTAATATGTCGTAAGGATCTTGTACATCGTGGTATCATACGCACATATAGGCATTTACATGAATTAGATATGTGTAGTCCTATACGTACGTAAGTACGTCACATTGTCGTAAAGCTCTCAATGGCACTAACCTACACATCGGACATGCATGTGACCTCTTAAACACGCATCTCGACGTCAAATAAAACTGAAATAATCATGAATTAAATTCTAAAATTATTATTAGTTAGTGAAGAATTACTAAAATAATTACTATTGCATGCACAAAGTTCCGTTGTGCATCGACTAGGTGTTCTAGCAACTTGACAACTAGTTTGTGCATGTAAAGTTGCCAACTTGCGTAAAAACTCATTTAATATCTGAAAATATATTAATTAATATTCTAAAATTTATTATTTAATTTCTGAAATTTAGTTTTTAATAGTAAAAATAGCAACATGCATCAAACTAGGTTTAATATGGTTACCACGTTGTCATGCCTCGGATTTGTGTCATCTAAGAGTAGTTTTGCATATAAAATTAGGGTTTCTCATGCATGGAGATTTCATCATTGCCATCTAATATGTTTATGGGTTCATACAAGATATCTCCCATGGAAAAATTAAATACTAAATAGAAGTTAAGGAACTTACGAAATTGCGATTACGATGGAGGCTTTTCTTGCGACACGGATCTTTCGGAGTGCCTAACGGACTCCAAACTTCACGAAACTTGAGGGGGTGCTTTGGGGCTTCACGTAGGGTGTAGAACTTCAGTTTGGATGGGCTTGGGGTGCTATTTTCTAGCGTGTACAGCAGCTGCAACCAGCAAGACTATTTCGATCAAAAAAAGGGGTTCGACTACTAGTTTAGGGTTTGTCGACTTGTGGGGGCTATTTTGATGTGTAGGAAGGAGGGGGAAGGAAATGGAGAAGTAGAGAAAAAGGGGAAGATGTCGTGGAAGAGAGGGGGAGGCTATAGAGGGGTCAGCCACAAAATGGGAGAAAGTTAGGGTTAGGGTTTTGAGAGGTGAGGCTTGGGCTTCATGTAAGGAGTTGGTTGTTGGGCCCATGGTCGAGATTTAATGGGCTTTAACCCATTGTTCAGATCTATGGGGTTTGATTTAGACCTTAGAAAGCTTTGGGTTCACTTGGGTCAAGTTGTTTGGTCTTGGTTGGATTTGAGTGTAAGTGCACAAGAAGGTTCACTATCGGTGTCTTAACTATGAAGTTTGTTGTCTATTGGTTTGTTGTGCATCTGCAAGGCATTGAGTGTGCAAAAATATATATATTATGGAGTAGGGGATTAGTGTGGGGTAGTGTACAGGTCTAATAGGAATTGGTTTGAGAGTCAAAGTAGGGTGTTTGGGCTCGGTTGGATTCAACAAGTCAAATAATGGTAGTTTTACAATAACGATGGTTCATGATGTTTGTTAATATTTATTTCATAGGTAAACACGCAAGTATATATGCATATAATCAAAAGATCCACAAAATTCACAAAATAGTTGTCATAGTTTTTAGATAAAATGTCACTTGAATATCAAATAATATTGATACCTATATTATATTTATGACAAATACTTACGGAATATATTTATTACATTATTAAATAAGTACCCCATACACACATAAGATATATATATTGACATAGACTTTTTTGGACACACCGCATGACTACATTGGCTTAGGTTCGATTTGGGTCCAATCGGGCTAGTTTGGGTTTGGGTCAGGTCCGAGCTAGTTCGGTCTAACCGGGTCTCCTAAAAGTCAATATGCTTAATAATAAAAATTTAAATTATTTATAGGGTCATGTCACAACTTAGCCTGGTTTTCCTAGTTCGGACAAACTTATGATTTGGCCTTCCCTACCATACCTAATACACTAGTCGAGGCACACGACCATGTTATCTGTGCCACAATTCCTAGTCATCTTGTATTCCAAATCTTAATCATGACTAAAGCCATCTATCATAATAAATATTTAATTAAAATATTTCTAAAAGTCCAAAAATTCCCATTTAAAAATAAATAAAAAATATTTTCATAATATCGAGAAGAGGGGTTACAAATCTACCCACCTTAAAAATAAATTCGTCCTCGAATTTAAGAAAAAGTCCAATAGTAATAGTAGAATACGGGGTCCCACTAGCTATCAATTATTCTTATGGTCATTTTGAAACTACAAATCCTCGAGGACTTCTACCCACCTTTGGTCACACTACTCCCTCAAAACACAAGTCGCTAAAACTTTATAACCTTCCAACTAGTTGCTAAAATCAATACCAATAGATATCTATGGTATAAAGCACCTCTAATCCCCTCTTATCTATCAAGCAACCAAAACTTAAATAATCAAGCAATATTATACTGTAACCTAAGAATTTCTGATAAATTCTAGACATCACGATCGTTCGTCACCCCGAAATAGGAAAAGACGAAAATTAATGGATCGGAAGGCAATGAAGAATAATCGAGAATAATATGAAATTTCAAGAACGTAGAGAAATTTTTAGGAGAATTTTCAAGGTAGTGTGGATTGAGATTTCAAAGGTTTAGTCATAATCGCAGGCTCGTATCAGTACAGTTACGTAACCGATACGATATACTCTGACCTGCATGGGCTACCAAAAAAACTTGTTACGACCCGCACCCGTTTTTCGGACGCGAGCTCGTGAGCAAGCCAGCTACGTATCGAGCGGACTCCAGCCTATCTCGAATACGTAAACGCTGTCTGGACTATGATATTGTGCCTAATCATGGCAAGGTAAACTATATCTCAATCCGCAATAAGAGTATAAAACATGAATAAACACTATGGGTCGTGGTCTGTGTTTCACTTAACAAAATGCCTGGAAATCGGATTTTGAAAATAAAACGAGAAGAAGTACAAGAAGTACAAATTTGATTCTGGGAAAGTATTACTGTAGAAGTCTGATTCGTAAATGATCACTTTGTTCCTTGGACCATATGATGATGATGAAGATCACTGCTTGAAGTAGAACAACTGGAAGAACTAAGTCACCAGAAAGGTATCGACGCACTTAGGCACTGATGGCGAGGCCGAATGCTTTCCTGCTTTGCTTCACTCTGTTCTGAAAGAAATGTTAAAGAAGAATGCTCTGGAGAATCAAAATCTCTAAGTTCTGATCTCTCTATTCTCTCATGTCTCTGTGTGTGCCTGTGTTATGAGAAAAATAAGTCTATTTATAGACTTGGGCTCTTGTGCGTAAAAACTTAGCAAAAGTTCCATCTTTACGCTAACAACTGCCATCCACGATCGAAGCCAACCTCTGCATATGTTGACATGTGTCCCATCATTTCAGTAAGAATAGGATGCATGTACACACGTTCTTCAAGAAGAATGGCATGAAAGCCACGTAGGCAGACCACGTTCCAAGCTGGTGGAGGAGAATAGGGCGTAAAAATAGTCCCAATGTACTCTGAGCGTAAAGCAGTAGATTAGGCGTAAAATAGCCTTGACATAGACTTCTCGCGTAAAGTGGTTGTTAAATAACCTTGAGCGTAAAGTAGCTCAAATAGACTTTACGCACACGTCAGCTGTTGAGCGTAAAAGCTCGTATAGTCTTCGTGCGTAAAAGAAGCCGTAGTGTGAGCGTAAAGTAGCTCAATCCACATACTAAACGACAACATTGGTCTCTATATAAAACAAATCCCTTTGTGATATATGCCATCATTAATATCTCCATGTCAGAGTTTGCATTAAATACGAGATTTGACAGCTTTGTCCAGCGTAAAAGAGGCTGCTCTGTCCTTGGCGTAAAATCATGGTTGTAAACCCGAGCGTAAAATCATCAGCCTGTTTAGGCGTAAGGCGATTAGCCTTGTCTTGGGCGTATAGAGATTACTCGTTCTGCTTAGCGTAAAACAGATCACTTTATGAATGAAATGATCCATCTCTTTGACTCTGTCTCTGAAGCACTTTTTACGCTCCTACAAGACCTCCTTCAAAGTTTTCAAATATCTCCAAAATTTGAAACACTTTGAACAGAAGCGTAAAAGTTGAGATTTGATCTGCCAGCGTAAAATTTGGGATACGCAACAGTCATCCGCGTAAAAGCGGAGACATCCAACAGTCGGCGTAATTTCCTATAGTGTCGGTCAACACTCAACCGTCACAATGAATTTCTTTCTCGAGACTTTCGAATGCCTTTTCATTTTCCCGAGTTTACATTAATAATGAGCAGTTTCCAAAGAGGAATATGAAGAGTTGATTTAACCGTATAAATGAGGAAAAATTCTTCACTCTTGTCATTTATCTCCATAGTGACATGGCGTCCAAGAAGGAGATTAACAATGAAGAGGCTTCGGGCTCAAAGATTGACTTTGAGCGAGTACGCAACTTTGTAGAGTGCTTCGGATTAACTCCAGCAGTCTTCAGTCGCATCGATGGTGGTCCCCCGACTGCATATGAGGGCTCAAGAGATGCAGAAGCGTTTTTAAATCTGATGCGTCGCTCCAGGATTCACAACATGAGTGAGTTAGGTGCCTCCCTTCGTCAGTCCAATGAAGGAGAGGGAAAATGAAATTCCATGTATTGCGACTCTCTTATATGTAGGGGTCTACTCCCCCCTTTTTATAAATAAAGTTTTGATGTTAATCTCATCTGTTGATATATAGAGCTCTTCAACACTTCTTTTGACTGCTTCTATGGTTGTTCATTCCCAAGAAACAAATCGACATGTGGCGTCTATCTTATGGTTACGAGAGTCTTTCAATAGGATCTCTTTCCGAAATAGACTCCCAACAGTTTCTTCAGTCTTTATAAATAGCCGAGAATGTTTCATATATTCTCATTCTCATTCCTCTGAAGATAACTTTCTGCAATGTCGTTCTCCAACAAGTGACAATGGCGATGCTTTCCAATGGCGTTCCTTTGTACGCCCAATCACCAGATGTAGCTTCATCCACTATTAGAGCCAAACCTTTTGACCTAAGTGGTAAGTCTGATCGTAAGCAATCATCTGCCTTTTGAATTTTCTGAAATAGTGGCGTAAAAAGCCTTGCTGAAGCACTGGCAAAAAAGCCTTGCTGAAGCACTGGCGTAAAAGCCTTGCTGAAGCACTGGCGAAAAAGCCTTGCTGAAGCACTGGCGTAAAAGCCTTGCTGAAGCACTGGCGTAAAAGCCTTGCTGAAGCACTGGCGTAAAAGCCTTGTCATCTGTTTTTAGTTAGCGTTTAATACACATCTGAAAAACACTTCTTCTTTGTTGTTTTCTGTAGAAGTTTGGCTGAACAGTTTTTTCAGGACTAGCATTGGTGACTTTGACGTTGTGAAGAGCGTTCTTCTGACATCAACATCAGGGAGCTCATGCGCTTTTGACGCGCAAATCAGACAACTCAGAACTCTTTATGGGATAGAAGGGTCTTCCTTTGTTGGTAGGAAGAGCCTTTATGCACGGAGAGTTGGATAGTGGAGTCAACTCTACCCCGAGAAATCGGATAGTAGAGTTCCTTTCACGGTAGAACTAGGAATCGTATCCCAATGCTGGATGCATTCCTATCTCCTCTGGATGGCCGCCCCTAATCCACCAGTTGTATTGGCAGCAACACTCCTTCGGGCTGCCATACCCTGGGGTTCTCCTCTCGTCTGAGAGAGAAGACCAGAGTTTGATTCCTACTGTTCTGGTCGCTACTGAGGCTCAGACAGCAAGGAATTAACACCAACAATGAATCCGACAAAGAAGATCCGAAGAAGAAATAGATCTCCATTAGGTTATCGTTGTGTGTATAGAATGAAAATCCAAGATGAAATAGATTTCCATTATGATTTGTAAGAAAGTCTAAGAAATGTAATAGACTTTTTTGATGATATGGGAATGGAAATGATGATTCTTCTATGATCAATGATTTGTATCTATCTGGATGTAATATGGACATGATAGATAAATAAAATCTTATCTTCTGTTTTAGAGTATATAATACTATCAGAGGTAATATGGACATAATAGTATATATGAACTCAAAAGAAAATTAGATTAATATCTATACAGAGGTCAAATAGAAGTGATAGATAGGAAAAGTAAGTAGATTTAGTATTTATCCAGAGGTCATGGAAATATGATAAATAGCGAATCCCACTTTCTAATCAATTGATAAAATAGAAGATATAAAATCCCTTTTCCAGGAGGCAAGAAATCAGCTTAACCAATCCTTGGTAGCTGGGGACTAAGGAGACAGATGTCATAAGCATATAAGTCCATCTTAATGTATGAATGAATCATAATCTTCGGAAAAATAAAGCATTGATTCGATTCCGTAATTAAATGAATGAACCCGATAGGCGAAAACTTTCTGTAATCATTTCATTTTTATTTCTGCTTCCCTATTGAAAATGTCTTCCGAGGATGTACCGCAAAAGAATAAAGTCTCCAGGAAAATTGAGGACGTCATGAGATGTGTCCCGTTGAGCCAACGGTGGCAGGCCCGACTTAAGTAGACAGCAGCTCTTTTACGCCCAAGCCACCACAAGATATCCTTGCATTCTTAGTAGAGCCAGGAAAAACTTCTGAAGAAGAGGCATTGAGGATGGTTGCTTGCAGATTTTTCATGAACTCAGGCAATGATACCTTCGAAGCATTGGCTGATTATGTATTCAATAAGGGAGGCAATGGTCCTCAAAATTTTGTTCAGAACAAAGATAAATAAAGAAACTTTTATTTTTATCCACCTCCTTCTTTATACATAATATTTCTTGAGGAATTTGCCATTGATTGGCATCATGAGCAGATCTCTATTGGGTTTTGATAACCGATAGGCGCCATTGGAAAATACGGACTCAATTACATAAGGGCCTTCCCATTTTGCTTGGAATTTTCCTTTACTTTTATGAGTCGTCACCATCGGTCTCCGAACGGCTAATACAAGTTCGCCAACTTTGAATACCCTCTCTTTAACTTTACGATTGAAAGTTCGAGATATGCGGGCTTGATATAGTTCAATGTGCTGTTGTGCTTGAAGACGCTTCTCATCCAGTCCTTCAAGTTCTTGGAGTCGTAGGCGATCATTATTCTCTGTAGTTAGCTCATTAGCAATGGCTATTCGTAGAGATAGGATCTGGATTTCCAATGGGAGGACAGCTTCACATCCATAAACCAATGAGAATGGTGTAAAACCAGTAGGAGTCCGGACTGTTGTTCGATAAGCCCATAAACACTCTCCAAGTTTCATATTCCAATCACGTTTATTAGAAGAGACAAACTTTTTGAGAACTTTAATGATCGTCTTATTGAAAGCTTCGGCTAAACCATTAGCAGCTGGATTATAAGCCGTAGAAGCCAAATTCTGAATTCGATTCTTGTCACAGAATCGATAAAATGCCTGACTGGCAAATTGTGGACCATTGTCATGAATTATCCGTCGAGGAATCCCGAAGCGATAAATGACATGGTGCTTGATGAAGCTGATCACATTAGATGTTTTCACTTCCGCAAGAGGAACTGCTTCTGCCCACTTAGAAAAGTAATCTGTTATAGCTAATATGAACCGATGTCCCTTAACAGAAGGAGGATTAATAGGACCAATGACATCCATACCCTAAGCTTCGAAGGGCCAAGAGGCTGCTGTAGGATGTAGAAATTCAGATGGTTGATGAATAAAATCATCATGAATCTGACATGCTTTACATCTTCTGGCATAGTCTACAGCATCTGCTATCATAGAAGGCCAATAGTACCCCATTCTTCGAATACGGTCTTGTAATTTAGGACCCGGTTGATGAGCACCACAAATACCATCATGAGCTTCTCGCAGTATTTGTTTAGCTTCACTTTCTGAGAGACAACGCAGCAAGAGTCCATCATAGGAACGACGGTATAACATATGTAAAGACGAATCATAATAAAATCGAAACGATCGTCTTTTGATTGATGCAGCTTCTTTTGGATCTTCAGGTAAAATCCCATGAACTGCATAATCAACGAATGGAGTTCTCCAATCCTTATGCTGGGAATTTGACTCTGTAGTATAACTTTGTTCAATGTACAAATTATTCTTGACACAGAACAAGTCTCGATCCAACAAAGTAATTGTATTTTGCCTTCAGATTGGAACAGCTAGGTCTGCAGCTAAACTAGCAAGAGCATCAGCTTCCACATTCTGAGAGCGTGGTACAAACTTAATGAAGAATCCTTTGAATGAAAGGACTAGTTCAACTACCACTTGATGATAAGGAATGAGATCAGGATTTCTGACCTCATAAGTCCCTCTAACTTGATTGACAATCAATTGAGAATCTCCATAAGCTTCTAGGAACTCAATCCAGTTGTTTTGCTACTTGGAGACCGATCAATAGAGCATTATATTCTGCTACATTGTTGGAGCATGACTCATTGAGAGAATAGGTACGGTATATGACCATTTTGTCAGGAGAAACCAAGACGATTCCTACCCCAGAGATAATATTGCCTTTAGGTCCTACTCGTGATGCCCCATCAAAATATAATTGCCATATGTCATTTTTCAAAGTCAGGTTACAATCCACAACTTCACCTGGAATGTCCTCATATAATTTTGATGTTTCAGGTTTAGGGTGAGCAGCTAAGAAATCGGCTAATGCTTGACCCTTTATTGATTTCTGAGGTACATAAACCATGTCATAAGAAGTAAGCAACATTGCCCAGGTGGCCAGCCTAGAGTTAAGAATGCTAAGTTTTCTCATCAATACCCGAATGGAATTTATTCTGGAGATGACATGAATAGTCTGTCCTGTCACATAATGTCTTGTCTTTTGGACGGCAAAAACCAAAGCTAGACATTCCTTTTCCATAGGAGTATACCTGTGTTCAGCTCCGACCATCGTTCTGCTCAGATAATATATTGCTTGCTCATGACCCACATCACTTTTCTGTGCAAGAAGAGACCAAGTGAATGATCCAAGGCTCGAACATATAGCAAAAATAGCCTTCCTACTACTGGAGGTACCAGAACAGGTGGGTTTTGTAAGGTATTGCTTAATGTCATTAAAGGCTTTCTGACACGCTTCATCCCAAACAAAAGATACGCCTTTCTTTAATAGACGGGAGAAAGGTTGACATCTCCCAGAAAGATTAGATATAAATCTTCTAATATAAGCAATACGACCCTAAAAGCCACGGAGTTCTTTTAGATTACGAGGAGGATGCATTTCAAGAATTGCTTTAATCTTATCAGGATCGACGTGGATACCTTGAGAAGTAATGACAAATCCTAAAAATTTGCCACTGGAAACCCCTAAGAAAGACTTAGTAGGGTTCATTTTCAATTGATGTTGGCGCATCAACTCAAATACTGTCCTCAAGTCCTGAATGTGATCATCCTTTGATCGACTTTTAACAGCAATGTCATCTACATAGCATTCAGCTATCTTCCATAGATGTTCTTGAAAGATGTTGCTCATAGCCCGTTGATATGTGGCACCGACATTTTTAAGACCAAACGGCATAACCGTATAGCAGTAGACCCCAAGGGGTATACGAAAAGCGGTATGTTTCTCATCTTCTGGATGCATCTTGATCTGATTGTACCCTGAGAATCCGTCCATGAAAGACATGCGTTCAAAACCACGTGTATTGTCTATCATGACATCAGTAATTGGAAGTGGAAATTCGTCCTTTGGACAAGCTGCGTTAAGATCTCGATAATCTATACAAACTCGGACTTTTTCGTTCTTCTTCATGACAGAAACAATATTGGCAACCCAATCTGGGTGTTGTTCTTCACGAACAAATCTGCATGTAATCAACTTTTTGGCTTCTGCTTCAATTGCATCCATCATATCTGGTCTAAAGCGCCGTTGCTGTTGTTTTACAGGCTTGACGTTAGGTAAAATATTGAGTTTATGAGTAGCAACTTTAGGATCTAGGCCTGGCATATCCTCATAACTCCATACGAAAATGTCAATATATTTTTTGATAAGTTTTATCAACTGTTCCTTTTCATCTTCAGAAAGATTCTTACTGATGAATATTGGTTTGGACGTAGTTCCATCCCCAACATCAACCTGGATAACTTCATCTTCTGTAGGTGGCTGTCGCTGTTCAAAACGGAGTTCCCACTGAGTATCCATCTGTTGAGCCCAAGGATCATTCTCAAATAGTTCAGATTCATCATCAGTTTGAACCATATTGACTGAAAATATTTGTCCAGATTTATCATATGAGGAACGAGACATATCAGTTTTAATGAACTGGACTTCTTCTGAATCCGATGATTACGAAGAGCTAGAAGAGAATTCTTCTTGTATATCGTCATAAAACATGTGGGACGGATCATATCCCAACCCATGACGAGTCTTTTGGTAAAACGGATCACTACATAATGGTAGTCGTCTACCCTTGCCTTGATTGAGACCTTGCATAGTCTTTAAATCATATCCCATATTCTGGATAATCTTGATAGATTATTGACTATACTTGTCAATTCGGATTCTTCCCTTGTCTTTATCCTTCAGCTCATCTGCCTGAGCAACAGGGATATTTCTAGCCAGGCCAAACATAATTTGGCGCTTATTTTTCTTATCAGACGGAACCACGAAATAAGATTCTTCGTGACGTCTAAAAGTTACGCAAGCTTGTGATGAAGCGGCCACAGGTAGAAGATAAGGAGAAGATGTTAGGAACCTTTGAGCATAAGGTCCAACATCTATATGAGAAGGGAAAGAATTTTCCTTATGATCGATGTATAAAGTTTCTTCTGGCTCAATGTCGTCTTTATATCGATGACTTTGATTATCAGAAGATAAAGTCATTCTTTCGATAAACTTGACAGCCATATACTCGAAAAGAAAATCTTCATTAATATCAAAAAGTATAGAATGATCAATATTTACATCATTTACGATTTGACTGCTACGCTTCAGATTAATCATCAGTGGACCATTATCCGTCTTCTGCGTAGATTTGCCAAGATTGACAATCAATGGTGGTTCTGGATCATTTGTACAAGAAGTACGCCCTTTGACCTTGATCATAAAAGGTTGAACTTGGCTCTTAGTAGGAATATTTGTTGATTCCTCAGATGAAGTTTGAGTTCTTCCTTTAACCTTGATTATCAGAGGTTGATCATTGACAGATTGGGATTGGATTCGTCCCTTGACTATGATCTTCAAAGGTTGCTCCTCTGGCGGATCTTCATTAATAGACTGATCCTCAGTGGGTGATTGATCTTCAGCCATGTCTGATATCTCTTTCACATGCTCTTGTTTATAAAGCCTTGAATCAGAAAAATAGGCTTCGACACCCTTGAAGGGATTGATATCAGCGAACTCAGTCTTCACAACTCCTTGGGAATCCACATACTTGAAGCATTGGTGGAGAGTTAAAGGTATAATATTGTGTTCATGAATCTACGGTCTCCCTAAAAGGATATTATAGGAGACGTCTGAGTTAATAACATAGAAAGTTGCCATGGTTCGAAGATCACCGATCTGAATCTGCAGACGAATCTTCCCCAATGGTTTGCTCTTGCCAGAGTTGAAACCGACTATCGTAGTACTAGTGTAAGTCAAATCACTTGTAGGAATCCTCAGGGGTCTTAGCATACTCTGAAGAATTATGCTAATTGAGGACCCGGGGTCAATGTAAATCCTATCAATTTCAGTAGATCCAATATACCCAGTGTAGCACAAAGGTCTATCATGCTTGTTATGCTTCAACAGCATATCTTCTTGTGTAAAGGTAATATTGGGAATTGCTTCCATCACACTATGACAATGTGGACATGACACTGGTATATTATCAGGAGTCTTGAGTTGAGCCAAGCATGAATCTAATTGAAGTAAAGCTTCACTCAAAGTCTCTCTGCTTTCTCTGGAAAGGCAAAGCAACTCAAATATAGATAGTCTAGCCGGAGTATTGGCTAACTGAGCTAGAATATCGAATCTGTAAGGCTTCATTACTACCCCCTGACTGGAAGCAGACTTCAATGGGACGTCGAAGCGTACTGCTTTCTGTTTCCCCTTTTCAACCACAGAAGGTTTAGCAGAAACAGAAGAGGATTGAGTTGGTAGTGTCTCCACTACGTCTTCAGCTTCTTTGGAGGATCCTTCATGGTCTTTATGGTACTCCTTTCCAGATCTTGTACCAGCAAAAGATTCTTCTTCAGACTCAGGAGAAGGAAGTACCATATTATAGGATTTTTTCTTCCCTTTCTTAGCCTTCTTCTTGTGTGGATTGTTATGAGGAGCTTCAGAACCCAATCCAAGAGTGGAATTTTGACTTTGAATCTGTAAAGGAAGTCGTATTCCTTTATCATAATTCAAACCTTCTGCCTTCTGAAAGTCATAACCCATCTTCTTCATGAGATGGACAGATTGTTGACTATACAAGTGAGTGGGCAGCAGACTTTTGACAGGTGTTCCAATAGAGGAAGAGGAAGAAGCAAGACCTTCTGTAACCTCAGGAGAGTGGAGAATAGGTGTCATTGTAGCCACAGGAGGAGAAAGATTCGGGATACGAGGAAGAATCCCTGTTGGAGCTTTTTCATAAGCAGCAAAGACTTGTTGTGCCCGATATAAAGGAATACTATTCATGGCTAACCACTGCTGATGAGTAAGCTTGAGCTTGGTAGAAGGAGCTAGACTTGGGGGACAGATGTTCAGTCCTTTCAGTCTATCTTCTAAAGAAAGGCCATCCCATAGGTGATCCAAGTCATCGGGATCTGGAACAACATGAGAAATTATGTTGCAGGTTTTGACTTTCTTGCCCTTCTTGGATTTTGAAGTTTTATCTTCACTTTCCAACTCAGGCACTAAGTCAGGATGTACCCACATGATTTTACCATTCTTTAGTGTAAGCGGCAGTAATCCTGCATCTTCTTCTCTGGCAGGCAGGATATTCACGATCTTCATCGTCGCCTTCGGAATTGGGATAATTCCATCTGGGACCTATTGTGGAGAAAAATCTCCAAACTGAAGAGAAACCATATTGGTTGTAACTGTATGGTCATCATTGGTTAAAGCGATAGCACCGCCATTTATCAGCTCCTGGATTTTCTTCTTCAGGACATAGCAAGCACTGTTAGGATGATTAATGTATCTATGATAGATACAATATTTGGGATTATCAGTTAGATTCACCTCATTAGGCCTCTTTGGTTCTGGAATCTGAAGTTTGCCACTTTTTACCAAACACTGAAATATCCCTAGAATATCACTCTCATCGAAAGAGTATTCTTCCTTTGGCCTGGAAGATTCCTGACTATTCGGCATCGTTTTATTCTTGGAAAGATTAACCATGAGGGTATCTTTTCCCTTCACATTACGATTGTCGGGGTTATTACTAGGATTACTTTTCTTTCCTCTATCATCTGAGGCGAAAATCATCCCATGTTCACGAGCCAACCTACCATTGGTCTCGACAGAAACCGCTGCTATGATGAACGAAGCCCAATGTGAGAATTGGGAACCTGTGAAAACAGCGATGGATGGTCGTAGATTCATCTTGTATGTATCGATCAATGCTGAATCTGGCATACCAGGAGGCATCTTTAAAGTAGCCTGTCGGAAACGTTCGATGAACGTCCGAGTATCTTCTTTCTCCTTTTGTTTAATTTCTATCAAGGAGGACATGTTCATGTCCATACCTCCTTCATAGAAGCGGGAGAGAAATATTGCCTTAAATTCGTCAAAAGACGAAATACAATTGTCGGGTAAACTTCGATACCAATCATAAGCCGAACCCGTCAGGCACCCGATGAACACTCGAGTGAGAAGAGCGTCATCTTTCTGCAAGTGTACAGTCATAATATCAAAGTAATTGATATATTGACTCGGAGATGCTTTTCCATCGAACAAAACCATAGATTGGGGCTTGAATTTCGGTGGAAAGGGTACATCATTCGAATGAGGAGGTTAAGGTTGCTTGATTCCTAACCTCTGGAGCTGATCTTTGTGCCTCAGAACTTCAAACTGTGCTTTGAGCTCACGCACTGCTTGAATGGCTTCACTGGTTTGAGGAAGCACATTTGATTGAATGGTTGTTGGATGTACCGTAACCCCCACTGGAGGTGGTACATCTTCAGGGATGATGGGATCTGGAGATGCAGAATTTTGATTAACAGCAGGCTCTTGAATATTCAAAGGTATTTCAGCCCCTTGACTATCTTGAGTTTGTGCTGCTACTGGTACTGGTGTTATTACCGTCGGCTGAGCAGTTTGCTGATTCAAAATTATCTGATGCATGCTTTGCACCATGTTAAGCATGTCTTTTAGTGATTGCTCAAGGCAGTGAGACGCTGTTCTGTATTAACGGATGAAGTCTCTGGTTCATCTCCAACAGCGTAGGATTCAACCTCTCTTGAAGATACAGAAGGATTTGTATAGAAGTATGAATCCACACTGTCAGCATCAGACTCAAAAGATTGAGTACCCCCAGCTTCTGAATCAGAAGTCTGTAATTGCCTTTGTCTTCTTGATCGAGTATTCTGATATACTCCTTCAAAGGAATCAAGAAGTCTGTTGAACTATTGTTGATCTGGAGTTTGGGACATGTTCCGTCTCGGACGTCGTCCTCTGTTAGTATGAGATGCCATGTTGACTGATGCATATGACTGCTCATCTTCTTGGTCTTCAGCTTGATGTTGAAGCGAAAAACTCAATCGATCAAAAACTGACCGTTTTGAAGCTGAACAACAACAATTGATCACAACCTGGTGATATTCACAATGATGTTTTTCTTGGGGTAGCGTCACCGGAGATTGTGAATTCTTACGCTTTTGTATGAGCAATTCACGTAAGTCAGAAGGAATGAAGGGAGTATTCTTCTTTATCACATTAGGGGTAGAAAAACGTTTAGTACCCTGTGTGTAAAGAAGATTACTAGCAGTATTCGCAGAACCAAATTGTACATTTCTACGCGTTTGGAGTTGTGTGCGTAAATCTTGAGATTTTTGAGCACGAAGGACTCCATCTTCATGGCGCGTGATTTGCAAGTTTGGTACTTTGCGTAAAGCAGTATAAGAAGATTATTGGTGTAGGACAGAAGTTTTACCAACAACATTTTTACGCTGTATGCGTTTAGGTACATTCACATTAGATGTGCAAACATCGTTGTGAATTTTATCTACACTGTCACAGACAGGAGACTTACCTTTATGCATAAAACGTAAAAATTGATTATCTACCACGTCACAGACGGGAGATTTTATTTTACGCGAGGAGCGTAATTTGTGTGTGTCTACCACGTTACAGACGGGAGACTTATTTTTACACTCAGAAGCATTAGAATCTGCCACATTACAAATGGGAGACTCATTCTTATGCCTTGAGCGTAAAACTTGGTTTTTACCCAATAGGCGTAAAACCTGGTTCTTACGCAGTGGACGTGGAACCCGATCATCTACACCGTCACAGACGGGAGACAAATTGTCACAC
The DNA here is from genome assembly GCA_029216955.1 of Iris pallida. Taxonomy (NCBI): domain Eukaryota; kingdom Viridiplantae; phylum Streptophyta; class Magnoliopsida; order Asparagales; family Iridaceae; genus Iris; species Iris pallida. The sequence continues at coordinate 2,869,252 of JANAVB010011000.1, read as the reverse complement.
TTAGAGAGCGACGCCGAAGTAAGGACTGCCTCGTTATGAACGGGAGCCCCTACGACAGGAGAGGGAAGAATTCCCTTGTTATCAACAGCACCAGAGAGATCAGAAGCTATTTTGGATTTAGGAATCCAAACTTTTCGTGCTTTGCGAGACTTTTGAACATTGGAGCAGCGAGAACCACCCCCAGTTCGGAGCATTTCTTCGTAGACAGTCTGGTCGAAGTGCACAACCAGAGTCTTCTTGGTCGAACCGACCAAAACATCATCATATTGAGCAATTGCCTCCTCGTCAGAGGAGAAGGTCGTCCCCAGCAGAGTCGCCATTTTTGTTTCACTTAACAAAATGCCTGGAAATCAGATTTTGAAAATAAAACGAGAAGAAGTACAAGAAGTACAAATTTGATTCTGGGAAAGTATTGTTGTAGAAGTCTGATTCGTAAATGATCACTTTGTTCCTTGGACCATATGATGATGATGAAGATCACTGCTTGAAGTAGAACAACTGGAAGAACTAAGTCACCAGAAAGGTATCGACGCACTTGGGCACTGATGGCGACGCCGAATGCTTTCCTGCTTTGCTTCACTCTGTTCTGAAAGAAAGGTTGAAGAAGAATGCTCTGGAGAATCAAAATCTCTAAGTTCTGATCTCTCTATTCTCTCCTGTCTCTGTGTGTGCCTGTGTTATGAGAAAAATAAGTCTATTTATAGACTTGGGCTCTTGTGCGTAAAAACTTAGCAAAAGTTCTATTTTTACGCTAACAACTGCCATCCACGATCGAAGCCAACCTCTGCATATGTTGACATGTGTCCCATCATTTCAGTAAGAATAGGATGCATGTACACACGTTCTTCGAGAAGAATGGCATGAAAGCCACGTAGGCAGACCACGTTCCAAGCTGGTGGAGAAGAATAGAGCGTAAAAATAGCCCCAATGTACTCTGAGCATAAAGCAGTAGATTAGGCGTAAAATAGCCTTGACATAGACTTCTCGTGTAAAGTGGTTGTTAAATAACCTTGAGCGTAAAGTAGCTCAAATAGACTTTACGCACACGTCAGCTGTTGAGCATAAAAGCTCGTATAGTCTTCGTGCGTAAAAGAAGCCGTAGTGTGAGCGTAAAGTAGCTCAATCCACATACTAAACGACAACATTGGTCTCTGTATAAAATAAATCCTTTTGTGATATATGCCATCATTAATATCTCCATGTCAGAGTTTGCATTAAATGCGAGATTTGACAGCTTTGTCCAGCGTAAAAGAGGCTGCTCTATCCTTGGCGTAAAATCGTGGGTGTAAACCCGAGCGTAAAATCATCAACATGTTTAGGCGTAAAGCGATTAGCCTTGTCTTGGGCGTATAGAGATTACCCATTCTGCTTAGCGTAAAACAGATCACTTTATGAATGAAATGTTCCATCTCTTTGACTCTGTCTCTGAAGCACTTTTTACGCTCCTACAGTCTGTAGTCCACTAGCATATATGTCCGATTAGACTCCAAGAATAATATGAGTCTATACAGCTAAGCTGATAAGCAGGATAGATCATAAAAGCACGAGAAATATAGTAAATCAATAACGCTAACAAAATACCTGAATCATGCAGATGAAGTCAACTACCACATGCTCAGCTAACTAACTCCATGCAATCAGCTACCTGAAGAGATCATCAGGTCCTCAGAGGACTAGCAAGATACATAAAACATGCCTACTAATATGACAGTAAATAACATGTATAGAGGATAAGAACACTGCAAGAAGAACATCTAAGGACGATGAGTCGTGTGGAAATGTAATACTAGACTTGGCCAACTATCAATCAGAACTCCTATAGCTTGTAGTACAATACAAGATACTCCCAATCTATAGTGTTTCAATTGACGTACAAAGCAGGATACTCTCAGTCGAGATTAGCCAATTCTAGTATCGACTCCTCTCCTAAAGGATACAAGGTCAAGTAGACTCCTATAAATCGTAGTACAATACAAGATACTCCCAATTTATAGTGTCGCAAGTCAAGTCAATCAATCAATCAATATATGCTATAGGTCGTAGTACAATGCAAGATACTCCCAATCTATAGTATGTCTCAACTGTAGTACAATGCAAGATACTCCCAGTCAAGAATGGTCAAGTCAAGAACAAGATATAGAAACTAACAACTCAATCACGAGATAAGGTAATACGAAAAGACCAATAATCAAGCAATGTCGAATATCCTATACGTGCACGTAATCTAGAACAAGTAAAACAACCAAGGAAAAAATAATCACAATATGGAAATCATGTGACAATATGAAAAGGAATACAATAGAGAAAGAGAAAAATAATATAAATACTGTATATGTTCGGCAAGGTATACTTGCCTATTGTCTGCTGCCGCGGTGCTGTCTGACTAGTGTCCTCAACCGAAAGTGTAGCGGATCCAAGTTGTCCTATATAATATATTCTAATCAATACTAACACAAACTAATCTATGCAATAACATAGGGTAAGATCGTCGCACCACATCAACTAATACTGTGATGTTCGTGCCAACAATCCAACAGTCATATGGCATTGGATAACGTGCCAATAAACGCATACCATGCTACGGTCTAACATGTAGTCCTATACGTACGTAAGTACATCACATTGTCGTAAAGCTCTCAATGGCACTAACCTACACATCAGACATGCATGTGACCTCTTAAACACGCATCTCGACGTCAAATAAAACTGAAATAATCATTAATTAAATTCTGAAATTATCATTAGTTATTGAAGAATTACTAAAATAATTACCATTGCATGCACAAAGTTTCGTTGCGCATCGACTAGGTGTTCTAGCAACTTGACAACTAGTTTGTGCATGCAAAGTTGTCAACTTGCGTAAAAACTCATTTAATATCTGAAAATATATTAATTAATATTCTGAAATTTATTATTTAATTTCTGAAATTTAGTTTTTAATAGTAAAAATAGCAAGATGCATCAAACTAGGTTTAATATGGTTACCACGTTGTCATGCCTCGGATTTGTGTCATCTAAGAGTAGTTTTGCATATAAAATTAAGGTTTCTCATGCATGGGGATTTCATCATTGCCATCTAATATGTTTATGGGTTCATACAAGCTTTCTTCCATGGAAAAATTAAATACTAAATAGAAGTTAAGGAACTTACGAAATTGCGATTACGACAGAGGCTTTTCTTGCGACACGGATCTTTCGGAGCGCCAAACGGACTCCAAACTTCAGGAAACTTGAGAGGGTGCTTTGGGGCTTCACGTAGGGTGTAGAACTTCAGTTTGGATGGGTTTGGAGTGCTGTTTTCCAGCATGTACAGCAGCTGCAACCAGCAGCACTATTTTGGTCAAAAAAAGGGGTTCGACTACTTAGTTTAGGGTTTGTCGACTTATGGGGGGCTGTTTTGGTGTGTGGGAAGGAGGGGGAAGGAAGTGGAGAAGGAGAGGAAAAGGGGAAGAGGTCGTGGAAGAGAGAGGAAGGCTATTGAGGGGTCGGCCACAAGATGGAAGGAAGTTAGGGTTAGGGTTAGGGTTTTGTCACGCCCCAGAACCAGAATACTGGAGAGCGGGGGAATGACTCAGCCAGCTACGTATTACGGGTAGATGAATACCGTATAATACGATCAATGCTGTCTAACCAGACGAGGAGGTGCATACTACATGAAAGTCCTACTATGGTCACTTCACATCTATTGTCTCAATCATTCAAACAAGAAGCAAAAATAGAGAACATGTAAGATAAAGCAATAAGGCGTCCCAAACGCTTAGTCAAAATGTACTTGAGATCTGGCTTTACAAAACATAGCCAGATGGTATAGTAACATATACACAATTGTTATCAGCTGCAGTCTGACTTAATTACAATTATGTAAAAGTAAGTGCAAGACAATTCGACTAACATGTCGGTGCCAAACGGCTAAGTATGAAGTAAATAACAAAACGAGTGGTGGAGTAAGGAACCCACTCGAGTCCTCCTGTGATCATTCCCCTAGTATTGACCATCTTGGAGGTAGAAGTAAGCTGAATCCTCGAGGACCGCTCTAAATCTGGCCATACAAAACCAGAGAGGTTAGACCTCTAATAGCAAGTACCACAAGGAAGCACGATATGAAGGATTAAACAAGTAAGTAAGAGGATATAATAATAGATCTCTGCTTTCCACTAGGATTCACATAACATCACGACACTTCGAACCAACCTCCCAACCAAACAAGGACAGAAGTTGGCCCGTCATGTCCTGACATTCTGATCATCTCAGTTAGGCAACAGAGTAGGTACAGTACACAAACAAATCATCTTGAACGGCCAATCAACTACTACAGCTTGCTATTGTGAGTCCTAAGTTATCCTGGAATTATGCAAATAGAGATTCCTCAGTTCTTACTATGTACGAGCAAGGCTAGTCTATCCAGTCAATCAATTGCGCCAATCATGTAATTAGACGAGTCCCAGCGGGACACCCGCCGTTAATATACCATGTACAATTTAATAATATAAGCAGATACCGTTCCCTGCCCGTGTGACAGATTTACAGTATCTGTAGGAACCAGCCGGCCTGTCGGGCACTACTAGTCCCAAGAGGGCTGCCATATAAGAACTCGAGAATCCATTCTCTCCATGCAATCATTATTTTATTTAACTTAATAGTCTCTATGTTGAGTGAAGTCCCATGCCGTGGATCATGGTCATTCAGAATGAGTACTTTCGTACAAAGTACGATATGCCTGACTCTACAACAATACCCGTGCGGTTAGGTTGAAGGTCTTACATAGCGTAATGCAACAATCAAACTACCCACAGAATAATCATGCCTTGACCATAAAGTACACATGCTGTTTTGTAAGATAAATAAATAACTAAATAAATAAATAAATAATTTGAAGCCTGCATGTGCTTGTATGCCAATATTCGGGATCGGCTAATCGATTACAATAGTTCATAACATGAACGTGTCTCATTCAATCAATTAAATAAGACGACTAGCCAGTCTCTTAGTTCCAACTAGGAATGCATGATCAATTATTAGTCAATGTCACAATCATTATCAATGGTGACAAGGCATGAAAATTAAATAGTATTTAGTGGAGTCGAGTCTACGACTCTCAGGGTTAAGTTCCAGTCATACTGGGTATCCATGGATCAATCAGGACACAAGGCACATTCCACATAACAATCTGTATTAACAATATTCACATATCATGATTTTATCAAGTTCATGCCAAAAGGCGTAAGGATATAATAGAAGAATTATCATGCCACCATTAAATGAATAAGTTATAGAACAAATAAAAACACCCAGGTCAGGAAGTCACGCCAACAAGTCTATGCTAAGGCCAACAAGTCACGCCAACAAGTCTATGCTAAGTCCAGAAAGTCACGCCAAGTCTAGTAGGTAGGAGTGAGCGTATAAACAGCGTAAGCGTGAAAAGTGGTTCACGTTGGCACGCACCGCGTGAGCGTGAAAAGTGGTTCACGCACTCATAACGTGAGCATGAAAAGTAACTCACGCACGCACAGCGTGAGCGTGGAAAATGATAAGAAATCCACGCACGCACGCAAAGACATGTGCGTAACTAAAATGTCACGCTGACACGCAAGAACGTGTGCGTGACCAAAAATTCACGCACGCACGTAAGAACGTGTGCGTGACTAAAAATTCACGCACTCATGTAAGAACGTGAGCGTGACTCAAAATTTACGCAGACACGTAAAGACGTGTGAGTGACTGAAAATTCACGCAGACACGTAAAGACGTGTGCGTGACTAAAAATTTACACAGACACGTAAGAACGTGAGCGTGACTCAAAATTCACGCAGACACGTAAAGACGTGTGCGTAACTGAAAATTCACGCAGACACGTAAGAACGTGAGCGTGACTCAAAATTCACGCAGACACGTAAAGACGTGTGCGTGACTGAAAATTCACGCAGACACGTAAGAACGTGAGCGTGACTCAAAATTCACGTAGACACGTAAAGACGTGTGCGTGACTGAAAATTCACGCTGGCACATAAGAACGTGTGCGTGACTAAACCTTCGTTCTAAGCCAGAAATGAAGTGTCCATGGTTCAGAACCCATGGACAACCGAGAATACTCGCCAGATTGGGAGATCAAACCCATGAACAACCGAGAATACAACAACTTAGATCTAGGAGAAACAAGCCAAAGAAATCAAAAATGCTAAGTACTAAACTCTCTCAGGATCATGAGAGGAAGACAAATGAACCATAAAAATGGTTCTCCAAGTGGGAAGCAAGAAGCAAGATGTACTTGCCTGCTGATGGTTGGTGGAAGAGAGTGGTGAGGAGGAAGAAGAAGTAATGGTGAAGGGGAGTTATGAGGAGAGAGAAGGAGATGGGGGCTTAAATAGAAAGGGTGGTGGTAGGTGGGGGTTGTGGGGTTCGGTTCATGTGAACCACCATGAACCCGAGAAAAACCAACCATGGCCGAACCTAAAATAAGACTGAAATAGAGAATAAAAACAGGAATAAAATTGCAGGAAATAAAATGCAGATATTTAATTAACATGAAATTAAAGGAATTTAAATACAGGATGATACATGATAAATATTAAATAAATATATATGAGTTGTACATGTATAAAAATATGCATTCTGGGAACGGGGAGTGACATCTCTACCCACCTTAGAAAAATTCCGTCCTCGGAATTTCAAATCCAAGCAGGTAGAAATATCGGAGCTAAACCAATACAAGCAATTCTAGTGAGCAAGCAATCATTTTTACCATATCAAAAGCAAGTACTATATATGTAAATTCATCAATCTACGATATCAAGTAGCTCTACCCATAAGGTGATAAGCATGAAGAATCAGGACAATCAAGGTATACAGAAAGAGATATACCTTGTGAGTCAAATAGGTGTGGATACCGTGATCGGATATCATCCTCACGTTCCCACGTTGTCTCTCCCAAGGAGTGATGACCCCAAGCAACACGGACAAGACTAATTGTTCGGTTCTTAAGTATCTTCTCTCTTCGGTCCAAAATGGACACAGGCTGTTCCTCGTAAGACAGGTTGGTACCAACAACCAGCTCCGAATGATCGAGGATATGGCTTGGGTTCGATACATACCTACGTAATTGAGATACATGAAACACGTCATGCACCTCTCGTAACGAAGGTGGGAGGGATAAACGATAAGCAACATCGCCTATCCGATCAAGGATAACAAATGGGCCCACGTACCGCGGACTCAATTTCCCGCGAACGCCAAATCTAATGACCCCATGAGTAGGTGAGATCCGCAAGAATACGTGGTCCCCAACAGAGAACTCTAACGGCCTATGATGCTGGTCCGCCCAATGATGATGCCGGTCCTGTACAACTCGAAGTCGCTCTCTAATTCCCTTAACCACTTCAACCGTCTGAATAATCATTTCTGGGCCTAACATCTTCCTCTCTCCGATATCATCCCGTACAAGCGGCGACCTGCACTTCTTACCATATAGTGCTTCGAATGGCGCCATCTGGATACTGGCTTGATAACTATTATTGTATGAGAACTCGACTAAGTGCAGGTGACTCTTCCAAGACCCTCCAAAATCTAGAGTGCAAGCTCGTAACATGTCTTCTAAAGTCTGAATCGTTCTTTCTGATTGCCCATCCGTCTGCGGATGGTAAGCCGTGCTAAATCTTAACTTGGTACCCAGAATATGATGTAAGCTCTTCCAGAAATATGATATAAAGCGGGTATCTCGATCCGACACAATACTGACAGGGACTCCATGCTGCTTGACTATCTGTTGCATATACAACTCTGCCAACTTTTCTGTAGATTGCCCTACTCTGAAAGGAAGAAGGTGTGCTACCTTCGGAAGTCGGTCCACTATTACCCAAATAGCGTCTATACCACTTGGTGATCTCGGTAAACCGGTCACAAAGTCTATTGTAATATGCTCCCATTTCCATTCCGGAATAGGAAGCGGTTGCAATAACCCAGCTGGCCTCTACTGTTCTGCCTTCACTTGCTGACATACCAAGCAACGGGAAACAAATCTAGCTATCTTCCTCTTCATCCCGTTCCACCAGAAATACTGTTTGATATCTTGGTACATCTTGGTCCCTTCAGGGTGAATAGAATACTGAGAACTGTGAGCTTCTGCCATAACTTCCTGTCTGATATCTCCACTAGGCACACATAGACGTGATCCAAACCTAAGTGTACCATCTTCATGAATTCTCATCTCCTTCCTGACTCCTGACTCACATTCTGCCCTAAGCTTCTGAATCCTTGGGTCTTGTGCCTGAGCTGCCTTGATCCTGCCTACCAAGTCGGATTGAACTTGCAGACTTGTTAGAACTCCTACATCACTAGGAAGTATAACTTCAATGCCCATCTCCTGAAGGTCTTCTAAGATATGCCTCTGTGTTGTTAACATAAATGTGCCACCCCTCCTGCTAAGAGCGTCTGCTACTACATTAGCCTTGCCTGGATGATACTGAAGCTCCACGTCATAATCCTTGATCAACTCCAACCATCTTCTCTGCCTCATGTTTAGTTCCTTCTGAGTAAAGATGTACTTTAGACTTTTATGGTCTGTGTACATGTCCACTCGGTCACCATATAAGTAATGCCTCCATAGCTTCAGAGCAAACACTACTGTCGCTAACTCCAAATCATGAGTTAGATAATTCTTCTCGTGGTCCCAAAGCTGCCTAGATGCATATGCTATCACCTTTCCATGTTGCATAAGGACACATCCAAGTCCTTTACCTGACGCATCACAATATACTGTAAAACCTCTGGGTCCAATTGGCAATGTAAGAATAGGTGCTGATATCAATTTCTGCTTCAAAGTCTCGAATGATGCCTGACATTCTGCCGACCAAACGAATGGTACATCCTTCCGGGTCAAGCGGGTCATAGGTGCTGAAAGCCTTGCAAAGTCTGACACAAACCTTCTATAATATCCTGCCAATCCCAAGAAACTTCGCACATCTGCTACGGTCTTGGGTACTGGCCAACTTTCTACTGCTTCTATCTTCTTGGGATCTACTGCTACTCCAGCTCCTGATATGATGTGTCCCAAAAATAAAATGTGATCCGACCAAAACTCACACTTACTGAGCTTGGCATACAACTGGTTCTCTCTCAGAACCTGTAACACTTTTCTGAGGTGGTCTTCATGCTCCTCTTCACTAGCAGAGTATACGAGAATGTCGTCAAGAAACACAACGACAAACTGGTCTAAGTATGGCATAAAGATACGATTCATCAAATCCATGAATATTGCTGGAGCATTGGTCAAACCAAACGGCATTACTAAGAATTCATAATGCCCATACTTCGACCTGAATGCTGTCTTGGGAATATCTTCCTTCCGAACCCTCACCTGATGGTACCCTGAACGAAGATCTATCTTGGAAAAAACTCTAGCTTTGCTCAACTGATCAAATAAGTCGTCGATCCTGGGTAATGGGTACTTGTTCTTCACTGTTGCCGCGTTAAGCTTCCTGTAGTCAATGCACAATCTGGATGACCCATCCTTCTTCCCCACAAGTACCACTGGTGCTGTCCATGGTGACACGCTAGCTTGGATGAACTTCTTCTCCTTCAGTTCCTCTATATGCTGATATACCTTGGCCTGCTCTGAATCTGCCATTCTGTAAACTTGATCTGATATCAGTTTAGTTCCAGGTGCCAATTCTATGCTGAACTCAATATCTCTAACCGGTGGTAGACCTGGAAGTTCTTCAGGAAATACGTCTAGAAACTCTTCAACTACCTTCGGAATCTGAACTTCTTCCATTGTCGTTATTAATCCATGCTCTTGCTGAGTTGCCCCTGATCTGACTAAGGTGAACTGCTTCATGCCTGGAATATCAAAAGACACACTCACTCTACGACAATCTATTGTCGCATGACTGTCTTTCAGCTAGTCCATGCCTAAGATAATGTCAAAATTTCCAACAGGAAATTCTATCAACCGGGCGGGTAAGGAATGCCCGCAAACTACAACGCTACATGCTAAAATAACTCTACTAACTCCTACGAGCCCATTACCAGTGAGTATATTTAACCTCCCTGGCAATGCCTCGAACTCTATTCCTAGTCGTGCCGTAAATTGTGCAGATATAAATGAATGGGATGCTCCCGAATCAAACAATGCTACTGCGGAATATGAGGCGACGAGAATGTTACCTGCCACAACATCTCCCGATGCTAATGCCTCCTCCAAGGACAGAGTGAATACTTGCCCTCGACCTCCTTGCTGGTTTCCATGCTGCGGTCTAGCCTGATGTTGTTGCTGGCCCCTTCCTTGATGATGCTGGGGTGGTCTATGCTGGTGTTGCTGCATTGGCGGCCCCTGCTGCCGAAACATCTGAGCCTGCGGCATTAACGAACGCTGTGCCAACGGCCTTACTGCCACTGCTGGTCCTCGATACTGGCCTGCCCCTGGTGCTGGCAGAGCAGGAAACTGTTGCCCTGGTCCTCCTGACCTTGAATTCATGGGACATATGGTAACCCGATGGTCTGGATTTCCACATATCAGACACAGTCCATTCCATGTCCGACACACATCTCTAGTGTGCCCCATCTTCCTACAATAAGTGCAGCCCGCCGGGGGTTGCTGGTTCTTCCTCTGTTGCTGTTGCTGCTGCCTGGGTGGTGGTGCTGGTCCTCGTATCGCCATATCGTGGATACGAATGCCAGTGGATGGTGCTGTTGTTCGGGGCGCTGCTCCCCCTCCTCCTTCAATCTGACTGTGGGATCTCTTCTGACCCCCAGTCCTTGTCGCAAGCCTCTGAATGGTGATCTCATGCCTTCGAGTTGCCGTTAATACTTCGTCAAAAGTTCGATAATTGTGCCCCTCTATCAATTGCAAGAGTTCAAGATGAAACCCTTGCTGAAACCTCATAGCCCTCTGGCTCTCTGTTGCTACCATGTCTGGGGCGAATCTACTCAATCTGTAGAACTCCGCTGCATAAGCATCTACAGTCTTGTCGGCCTGCCTGAGGTTGATAAACTTCTGTTGTAGCTCAAACCGTGCCACAACTCCATAGTACTTGGTCTTGAATCTTGCAGTGAAATTGTTCCAAGCCACAGGACGTCTGATGCCCACTTCCTCTGATTTCCACCAATCACGTGCGAGATCCTGAAGTAACAACTTCACTAGATCCATACGTTCTTCTGTCGGTACCTTAGCTGCTGTCAGAATAGCCTCAATATCCTTAAGCCATGCATCTGCTGAGATGGCATCCTCCGTGCCCTCGAAACGGCGGGAGTTGTACTTATAAAACCTGGCTGATGCTCCTGAATCAGTCCTCACTCCTCTTTCCAAAGCCGTCTGCAATCCTTGGTTGAGCAACACATTCTGCTCTTGTAGCTGAGTGTGCATGCGCTGCTGGGCCAACATCTGATGTTGCTGAGTAGCCATCATTCCTCTCATGATCTTCAGAAGGGCTGGTGTGTCCACTTGGATAGGTGAAACTGTTTGTGGTGGTGGAACATCCGGATACTGCGATCCAGCTGCTGCTTCCACTATCACTTCTTCCTGGGTAGTCTCTTGAGTTAGTACCGGCCCTTGCTGCTGACCAGCATGGTCAGGTTGCCCATGTTGCCCCTGCTGTTGTCCAGCTCTGACCGATGCGGACGAAGTGCCCCTAAGAAAAGGGACAAGAGAACAATCAAACAACCGGACATGAAGGATCAATGAAGTCAAAGGATACCGGAATGTCAAGCAAGGGTTGAGAATAACGAATCATGAGATCAAGGGAGAAACACGTGTGATTGAGACATCCTATAAATCAAAACACCCCACAAGTCTGAAATCAGACCTGCATGGGCCACCACTAAAACCTTGTCACGCCCCAGAACCAGAATACTGGAGAGCGGGGGAATGACTCAGCCAGCTACGTATTACGGGTAGATGAATACCGTATAATACGATCAATGCTGTCTAACCAGACGAGGGGGTGCATACTACATAAAAGTCCTACTATGGTCACTTCACATCTATTATCTCAATCATTCAAACAAGAAGCAAAAATAGAGAACATGTAAGATAAAGCAGTAAGGCGTCCCAAACACTTAGTCAAAATGTTCTTGAGATCTGGCTTTACAAAACATAGCCAGATGGTATAGTAACATATACACAATTATTATCAGCTGCAGTCTGACTTAATTACAATTATGTAAAAGTAAGTGCAAGACAATCCAACTAACATGTCGGTGCCAAACGGCTAAGTATGAAGTAAATAATAAAATGAGTGGTGGAGTAAGGAACCCACTCGAGTCCTCCTGCGATCATTCCCCTAGTATTGACCATCTTGGAGGTAGAAGTAAGCTGAATCCTCGAGGACCGGCTCTAAATCTGGCCATGTAAAACCAGAGAGGTTAGACCTCTAATAGCAAGTACCACAAGGAAGCACGATATGAAGGATTAAACCAGTAAGTAAGAGGATATAATAATAGATCTCTGCTTTCCACTAGGATTCACATAACATCACGACACTTCGAACCAACCACCCAACCAAACAAGGACAGAAGTTGGCCCGTCATGTCCTGACATTCTGATCCTCTCAGTTAGGCAACAGAGTAGGTACAGTACACAAACAAATCATCTTGAACGGCCAATCAACTACTACGGCTTGCTATTGTGAGTCCCAAGTTATCCTGGAATTATGCAAATAGAGATTTCTCAGTTCTTACTATGTGCGAGCAAGGCTAGTCTATCCAGTCAATCAATTGCGCCAATCATGTAATTAGACGAGTCCCAGCAGGGCGCCCGCCGTTAATATACCATATACAATTTAATAATATAAGCAGATACGTTCCCTGCCCGTGTGACAGATTTACAGTATCTGTGGGAACCAGCCGGCCTGTCGGGCACTACTAGTCCCAAGAGGGCTGCCATATAAGAACTCGGGAATCCATTCTCTCCATGCAATCATTATTTTATTTAACTTAATAGTCTCTATGTTGAGTGAAGTCCCATGCCGTGGATCATGGTCATTCAGAATGAGTACTTCCGTACAAAGTACGATATGCCTGACTCTACAACAATATCCGTGTGGTTAGGTTGTAGGTCTTACATAGCGTAATACAACAATCAAACTACCCACGGAATAATCATACCTTGACCATAAAGTACACATGCTATTTTGTAAGATAAATAAATAACTAAATAAATAAATAAATAATTTGAAGCCTGCATGTGCCTGTATGCCAATATTCGGGATCGGCTAATCGATTACAATGGTTCATAACATGAACGTGTCTCATTCAATCAATTCAATAAGACGACTAGCCAGTCTCTTAGTTCCAACTAGGAACGCATGATCAATTATTAGTCAATGTCACAATCATTATCAATGGTGACAAGGCATGAAAATCAAATAGTATTCAGTGGAGTCGAGTCTACGACTCTCAGGGTTAAGTTCCAGTCATACTGGGTATCCATGGATCAATCAGGACACAAGGCGCATTCCACATAACAATCTGTATTAACAATATTCATATATCATGATTTTATCAAGTTCATGCCAAAAGGCGTAAGGATATAATAGAAGAATTATCATGCCACCATTAAATGAATAAGTTATAGAACAAATAAAAATACCCAGGTCAGGAAGTCACGCCAACAAGTCTATGCTAAGGCCAACAAGTCACGCCAACAAGTCTATGCTAAGTCCAGAAAGTCACGCCAAGTCTAGTAGGTAGGAGTGAGCGTGTAAATAGCGTGAGCATGAAAAGTGGTTCACGTTGGCACGCACAGCGTGAGCGTGAAAAGTGGTTCACGCACTCATAACGTGAGCGTGAAAAGTAACTCACGCACGCACAGCGTGAGCGTGAAAAGTGAGCATGGAAAATGATAAGAAATCCACGCACGCACGCAAAGACATGTGCGTAACTAAAATGTCACGCTGATATGCAAGAACGTGTGCATGACCAAAAATTCACGCACGCACGTAAGAACGTGTACGTGACTAAAAATTCACGCACTCATGTAAGAACGTGAGGGTGACTCAAAATTCACGCAGACACGTAAAGACGTGTACGAGACTGAAAATTCATGCAGACACGTAAAGACGTGTGCGTGACTGAAAATTCACGCAGACACGTAAGAACGTGAGCGTGACTCAAAATTCACGCAGACACGTAAAGACGTGTGCGTGACTAAAAATTCACATAGACACGTAAGAACGTGAGCGTGACTCAAAATTCACGCAGACACGTAAAGACGTGTGCGTGACTGAAAATTCACGCAGACACGTAAGAACGTGAGCGTGACTCAAAATTCACGCAGACACGTAAAGACGTGTGCGTGACTAAAAATTCACGCTGGCACGTAAGAACGTGTGCGTGACTAAACCTTCGTTCCAAGCCAGAAATGAAGTGCCCATGGTTCAGAACCCATGGACAACCGAGAATACACGCCAGGTTAGGAGATCAAACCCATGAACAACCGAGAATACAACAACTTAGATCTAGGAGAAACAAGCCAAAGAAATCAAAAATGCTAAGTACTAAACTCTCTCAGGATCATGAGAGGAAGACAAATGAACCATAAAAATGGTTCTCCAAGTGGGAAGCAAGAAGCAAGATGTACTTGCCTGCTGATGGTTGGTGGAAGAGAGTGGTGAGGAAGAAGAAGAAGTAATGGTGAAGGAGAGTTATGATGAGAGAGAAGGGGATGGGGGCTTAAATAGAAAGGGTGGTGGTAGGTGGGGGTTGTGGGGTTCGGTTCATGTGAACCACCATGAACCCGAGAAAAACCAACCATGGTCGAACCTAAAATAAGACTGAAACAGAGAATAAAAGCAGGAATAAAATTACAGGAAATAAAATGCAGATAATTAATTAACATGAAATTAAAGGAATTTAAATACAGGATGATACATGATAAATATTAAATAAATATATATGAGTTGTACATGTATAAAAATATGCATTCTGGAAACGGGGAGTGACAGGTTTTGAGAGGGAAGGCTTGGGCTTCATGTAAGGAGTTGGTTGTTGGGCCCATGGTCGAGATTTAATGGGCTTTAACCTATGGTTCAGATCTATGGGGTTTGGTTTAGACCTTAGAAAGGCTTTGGGTTCACTTGGGTTAAGTTGTTTGGTCTTGGTTGGATCTGAGTGCAAGTGTACAAGAAGGTTCACTATCAGTGTGTTAACTATGAAGTTTGTTGTCTATTGGTTTATTGTGCATCTGCAAGGCTTTGAGTGTGCAAAATATATATATTGTGGAGTAGGGGATTAGTGTGGAGTAGTGTACAGGTCTAATAGGAATTGGTTTGAGAGTCAAAGTAGGGTGTTTGGGCTTGGTTGGATTCAATAAGTCAAATAATGGTAGTTTTACAATAACGATGGTTCATGATGTTTGTTAATATTTATTTCATAGGTAAACACGCAAGTATGTATGCATATAATCAAAAGATCCACACAATTCACAAAATAGTTGTCATAGTTTTTAGATAAAATGTCACTTGAATATCAAATAATATTGATACCTATATTATATATATGACAAATACTTACAGAATATATTTATTACATTATTAAATAAGTACCCTATACACACATAAGATATATATATATATATATATATATATATATATATATATATATATATATATATATATATATATATATATATATATATATATATATATATTGACATAGACGTTTTTGGACACACCGCATGACTACATTGGCTTGGGTTCGGCTCGGGTCCAATCGGGCTAGTTTGGGTTTGGGTTAGGTCCGAGCTAGTTCGGTCTAACCGGGTCCCCTAAAAGTCAATATGCTTAATAATAAAAATTTAAATTATTTATAGGGTCATGTCACTACTTAGCCTGATTTTCCTAGTGCGGACACACTTATGATTTGGCCTTCCCTACCATGGCTAATACACTAGTCGAGGCACACGACCATGTTATCCGTGCCACAATTCCTAGTCATCTTGTATTCCAAATCTTAATCATGACTAAAGCCATCTATCGTAATAACTATTTAATTAAAATATTTCTAAAAGTCAAAAAATTCCCATTTAAAAATAAATAAAAAAATATTTTCATAATATCGGGAAGAGGGGTTACATCAGGCGCTTGAAGTTGTTGGCTGCATTGTTCCCTTGATACCCAACTCTGCCCATAGCATCATGTACTGTCTGGTGCAGGGCATCGCCCCGACGATCTTGAGATGCAAGCAATTCCCTAATAAGTCCCACTAGGGTTCCATTATCAGGCTCTGCAGGCTGGACGGGTTGAACTGGGGGCTCTGGATCCCCGAAATGCAAGACTCGAGAGGCTGCTCCAGAGTGTTGGGCTTGGTCCCCAGATTGCTGCTGGTCAACTGGAGGTGCTCCGTCGGACTTATCGACAGTACCAGGAACAATGCTACTGAAGAAATGACATGGAAAACAATAAGGAAGGATCAAGATAGATCGAGGATATAAGAATGTGATCAGGTCAAGATTTCAGAAAGATTAGGAGACACGAGTAGAGATCAAGGGTGAGTGCTGATTAAGACATCTATTCGGTAAAACCCCCACACATCTTGATTTATAAGACCTACATGGGCTACCACTTAAACGGTGTCACGCCCCAGAACCAGAATACTGGAGAGCGGGGCCAAACACAGCCAGCTACGTATATAGAAATCTACCTCGATATACGGTCACGGCTGTCTAGATGTATGAGGGTTTATCTACAAGCCATCAGTCTCTTATGGCCAAGAACAAGCCTAGTGTCTCAATCTCAAGCAAGTAATAATAGTCACAAGATGTTAGGCCATCAGATATTCAATAGTAAGGGGTCCCACATATTTCATATACAGATGATCATGAAGCTAGTCGTACAAAATACGCGGACTAGCAAGAGTTTTAGTCATACATGATCAACCCTAGGATTTGCTAATCATGTTACAGCGGGAGAGCAAAATAAACTCACTCGTTGCCAAGGTTTCTTCTAGTGTTCACCATCTGGCTGGAAGATAGGGAGATCCTCGGGAGCTACTCCAAAATTTGGCCATACAAAACCAGCTGGATCAGACCCAGAAAGAGCAAGTGCCACAAGGGAGGCTTCACTTAAGAACTAAAACCAGCATATTAGCACATGATACATAAAGGATAACAAAAAACATGAGTTAGAGAAAATAGGGTAATAAACGATAAGATAACTAAAGGACTATTCCGGTAACCAAGTTACAACCCGTAAACCAAACAAGGACCGGGGTTGTAACCCTTCACCTGAACAGAACTTAGTCTCTAACCAATTATCGAATAAGTAAAGCATAACAGTAACGGGCTGAAGTAACCATGTACTGTCCTTGTCTAGGCAAGACTAGACTAGACTCCATCCATCAATCATGGCCAAGCAATGAGTATGGCTTGATACTTTAACTAACTAGGGTTATCACAAGCCTAGTTACTAACAAGATGCATTAAGATATTCCTACAGTCACAAGCCCTGCAGCTATCTAGTTATCCTTCCGCAGGTTGAGAGTTGTATTAGGTGGATACATCGTCCAGGAGAAAAATGTATCCCATGGTGACTTGGGGGTGCAACACATGACAGTGTGCTAGAAATGCGCCCTACTCGACAGCAGGCTACAAGTCCAATTAAAGCGCCCAGATAACGGGATTGCCTGTGACTGGAAAATCTCTTCATGGACTACTTGATCAATCTAGTCATTCTCCTAGTCAGGTTCAGTATGAATCCCTGACCGTGGTAACCAGGAATCTATGTCCTAGACATAATACAAAATGAGACATGTAGCTTATACAAGCACAAACATCCACGGTGTCAAGACAATAGTTACTTATGAAGATTACTTATCATGTCAAGAGTGCATCACGACGGACCACCATCAAGAATGATCATGTCAAGTTATTTGTCAAGAGTGCACCACGATGGGTCACTATCAAGAATTATCATGTCAAGTTACTTGTCAAGAGTGCACCACGACGGGTCACTATCAAGAATTATCATATCGTGTTACTTTTTAAGTGTGCGCCACAACAGGCCACCATCGTGTTCTATCCTTACATATTCATGAATGAGAGAAACTTGCAAAAAATAACTAGTAACATATTCTTGAAGCCAAGAAAAGATCTACAACTTTCATGTTTTGAGTTTTTCAAGATTTTAGCTACAAAACAGCTCAAAGAGGCAAAAACAGTCATTTGGAGTGACCTGCACGCAAGTTACGCGAGCAAAACTGTCCACGGTGTATGTTACGCTGCAGAATATAGCGCGGGCGCGCGGTCGCACAAGTTGCAAGTTGCACGCGGGTAAAATCGCCTACGGTGCACGAGGCGCACAAGCACGTCGTGTGGGCGCACGACAGAAAATCGCGCGACCGCGCGGCCGTACAAGTTGCACGTTGCACGCGGGCAAAATTGTCCACGTGTACGTTGTGCGCAAGCACGGCATACGGGCGTACGGCAGTGAAGACACTTGGCGCAACACTGTTCATTGTCCCGACAGCACCAAAAGGTGTGGGGAACCCATGGACACGAAAATGGCATAACTTGCTCATACGAAGTCGAAATCAAGCGGTTCAAAAGCCAAAATTAGGTAGAATTGAATTCCCTACAACATGGAACCATTAGATCTAAAAAATAACCATGTTTCAGAGCTCAAAACCAAGAAAAACCGAAAAATTTATAAACTTAGATCTACATGAATCCATCCATCAAACCCAAAAAGACAAGTTCTAAAGAGGCTTAGAATCAAGTAAGAAAGAAAATGGAACAATAAAACTTGAGATCCATCATGAAGCAAGTTGTACTTGCCTAGGCCTTGATAGGTGGGAGGAGTAAATGGTGAAGATGAAGAAGCAAATGTAAATAATGAAGGAGAGAGAAGGAGTTGGTTTTTATACAAAACCTCTCCATCTTAAACCAAAATAAACCAAGCCAAGTCAAGTCTTGTTGAACCAAGTTGAACCAATCAAGTCAAGATTAAACCAAGGCTAAGCTAAGCAAGATAAGTCAAAATACGGACCACCTGACAATTGTCAGAAATCCGTATACATATCCTGAAAAATACGTGTAATGGAAAACGGGAGTGACATCAGCCACAATGGAAAGCTATGCACAGGAAGTATCAGGTCAGGCTACACCCTACGTGCGGTGAGGGTGGAGCTATGCACAGAAAGTTACATGAGGGGTATTGATCATATAACCTCTAATAACTCTCCATCCCCGAATAGTATAATGGATCCGGACATGACACGTCATGACACGAATTCAAAAGCGGGGGGCCAGTCCACTCCCAAATCGGTGTCTATACAAGTACAAGAAACAAGATCGAAAAATGTACCCATATTTTAGAAAGTCCAGGAATAATATCTCATGACAGGATCCGACGTATACTAGTTCGTGAATCATCGTATCGAGAATCAAGTAAAATACTACAAATGAATCGGATATAGTAATATCAAGATAATAAAAACTATCAGAGAATGTACTCTCCTGTGGTCCTGAGCTGTCAATGAAAATCGAGGCTCAGAGTGAAGTCACAGACCTAAAGATGAGATATACATGAGTTAAATAGGGTTTAACAGTGTTAGGCATAATTTTCTAGTATATGCTATGCAATCCAGGTTAAACTCAGTCAAACTATGTTACACTAAGTTAAACTAAGTCAAACTAGGTCAAAGGTTGACTTACAGTTGACTTTTGGTTAACTGGTCAACTCTGGTCAACTCCAAATCTAATCTGGGTCACACTAGGTCAATGGTTGACCTGTAGTTGACTTTTGGTCAACTGGTCAACTCTAGTCCAATCTAGGTCAGATGTTGACTCTACTTTGACTTTCAGTCAAAATAGTCAACCTTGGTCAAACAAGGTCAAGTCTAGGCTAAGTATCATATTCCTAGTCTTTACCTACCAAGATACCATATACCTTGCTCCTATTGGTATCCTAATACCAATATCTTGGTTGGAAGCTAATACCTTAGTCTAGTAACTAATACCTTAGATATCTAGTAAACCCCCTTACCTTAGCTAGTAGGTAAAACCCAAGATATCCTAAGATACTACTTAGGTAGGATACTAACTTATCTCTATATCCTAAGATACTTACATATCTATGGATATCTAACTACTAATCTAAGAGACTAATTCTAGATACCTAGGATACTAACATATCCTAAAGTACTAATACCTTACCTCTAACACACTAACATATCTAAGACACTATCTTAGAAATAACTTAGGATACTAAACTAAGATACTAACTATTTAACATAGATACTAACATATATCCACATATCTAACTCTAACTCTAACATATATACATATCTAATCTAACTCTAACATATACTAACTTATATACATATCTAACTCTAACTCTAACAAACTAACATAGATACTAACACTTGCACTCACACACACACACACAAAGGCAAATGGGGGCAACGGGGCAATGTGGGCTGCTATCTAGCACATAAAACTGCTGCTGCAGCTGCTGCTATTGCTCTTGCTGCTACTGCATCTGCTAGTGCTGCTGCTGCCATGATACTGCAGCTGCTAGTGCTGCTGCTGCCATGATACTGCAGCTGCTACTGCTGCACATTGCTGCCTTATGGCAGCAGCTCCCCCCTTTCTAGTAACACACACACATCCTCAATCCTCTTCTCATCACATACTGTCACGACCCGCACCCAGTGTAGGGACACAAGAAGTGGGTACGTCCAGCCTACGCCGTAGAGTCGGCGGTAGAACACTGTCCTAGGTCACATACATCTAACAATTATAAGGTACATGTACAATGTATACGCTCCGAATGGAGGACAATATAGAAATATACAACACAATCACAGCTAAGATAGAAAGTACGATAACATAGATAGATATGAAAGTTGCCAAATGAAATATAATAAAAGAAGAAGTCTAAGAGTCTAAGATAGCATCTCCACAACATCCAGAATAACAAAATCCCCAAATAAGTACAAAGTGTATCCAAAACAAGACAAGATAATAAGTAAGTTACTAGTCTAGCTAACTAGCCTAGACTACTGGGGTAATGTCCTCTACAAGGGCTGGGTCCTCCTGGGAGTCCAGCTCACAAGTGTCATCTAGGCCTACTCTATAGTATATAGGACAGAACTCCTCAATATCATCTGTAATATTTTCAACAGGTCCAGTCAGGATAGGAACGAGCACAATACATCTCACGCAGTTCATAATATGACAGGATAGGTAAATATGCTATAGAGTAAGATACATGAAACACTGAGAAATATATGAAGTAAAAGAGATGATTGTAAAAAAATATCTACTATAAGTAAAGAACTAACAGTGGCTAGAGATGTAGAGTACAAGATAGACATATGAACGGCTTGAATTTGCACATGAGTATACTAAAGAGTTTGCACAGGATTACACTACTTTGGAATTGTTCACATGACCATTTATACTCCTCCGTACCCCAATCAATACACAAGGATCCAGACAAGTTATGTTATTGCACGTGATATCACATGAAGGCCCATAAATGGGTGCACATGAATGTATACATTAGGACTCTGTGAACATGAGAGTACATGAATCACAAGAGTACACATGAATGGTGAAAGCACCGGAGTACATGATGGAAGTGAAATGCACATGACATACTTTAACCCGATGCTCCTGAGGGGGATAACATCTCATAAAGGGATCCATATAGTACCAATCCAGGTTAACAACGTGACAGCATCAAGTAAAGTAATCTAGAGCATAAATGTAAATCCTATCAAGTATGAAACGGTCAGAGAATGTACTCGCCTGGTATCCTGAGTATCCGATGAATATATATGTTCAGACAGAGTATTTGGGTCCTAAACAGAGCAACAAAGGTCACAACATGTCCAGTATGGTAATACTGAAGATTATAATGCATTCTATATGATTTCTAGGTCATCTAGCCAAAAGTCAACTCTTGGTCAACTCTGGTCAACTACACTAGTCAAATGAGGTCAATCCTAGTCCAATCAAGTCTCACTAAGCCTAACCAAGCCTAGGCTAGCACTCACACACAATTTCAAGGCTACACAAGTCATCCACATACATTATATATATAGGCACATATATATACTCAATGTATATAGGTATATACATAGGAAGTTACATATAGGCTATCATGTATAGGCTAATATGCACTAGGATACTAGGCTAACATGTATACATATGCCAACCTATCTACATACATACATTATATTAACAAATATATATTACATATGTATATATTAGAGATATAGATAGTGAGATGTGTATGTGTGTATGGTTTTCAGTCAACTCTGTGTGTGTGTGAGATGAGAGTGTGTGTGTGTGTGACAGGTCATCATGTGACAGATTGTGTGTGTGTGTGTGACAGATTTTAGTGTAGCAGTCAATAGTTCATATATATGTATGTGTGTATAGAATTCAGGTTTTGTCTAGGAGTGATATGTGTGTGTGTGTGTAAATATAGATGGGAGTGTGTGTTCACATAATGTGGCAGGTTGTGTTCTCAGATTGTACAGCAGTAGTATATGTTCTCAGGAAACAAAATGACACCATGTATCTCATTCAATCAACATATATACATATAGGTATAACCCTAGGCTATATTCAGTTCAGTCAATACAAATTGAGTGTTAAAACACACTCGAAACATATCATAAATCCAACCAAAACTCCACATGTGAATCCCAACACTCAACACATATCCTAGCATGTAATAACACATATAAAATATATAATTAGCATTTAAAATCGAATTTAAACCATTCAAAATTGTTAGGAAAATGCATAGATACTGTTGTATCAGAGTTTTGGGGGAAAACACAAATCCATATCGAAAACACAGTATAATCCAAATTAATAGGTTGGTAATGTGTCGTGTAGGTGTACACGTGCTACAAAGGTCGTATCGTGTCCTGGAAAGTAGGACACAACGTGTTCTGACTCGAGAACACACACAGACACACGTACGGCTGTGCAGTGTCGTGCTGCGAGTCACAAGTGTCGTAGACACGACACACGATACCTCACGCCACGTGGTCATACACACGTGTAGCCCACGAGTAGGGCTATACAGTCGACACACTATGAGGTGTCCACGTCGTGTCTAGTACGGACATGAGGCCCGTATCAAGCCGATCTTCTTGTGTACGTACGTGTCAGTCAAACCAGTACACACTGTATTTCGTATCCGACATGAAACTACTTGACACGAGGCTTGGGGTCTGACGTGTCAGTCATTGCCCCCATCTCACTGCCAAGTGGCAGTCGCCCATATAGACTGTACAAGGAGAACAACTCCTCGAGCAGCAGGGCACTGCCCGAGCTTGTTACGAGTGTGTTCGTGTCCTATTTGGACACGGGCACGGCTCAAAAATTGACTCAGTCAATGGGGAAATTAATATACACATAAAGATCAAAAAATCCATTCAAATACTTTTCAAAAATAGTAAATAAAATTCCTTTGTGACATTTCATCAAACACATTCATACAACCTATGATACGTGTCTGATACGGACACCAAATTGACACGAAATCACACAAGACTCACTCTACAGCTATAGGACACCTAGATCTATGTATCCATGTAAAAAAATCAAGAAATGGAGGTGGTTTGAGGGATTTACCTATTGAGTGTCAAACTCAAGGAAAATGCCCCAAATAGAAGGATCCTTCTTGCAACTCTCAAGCTCCAAATTACACACAAGCAGAGTTTTCTCACCACCAACAGTAAATAGGGGTTAAATAGATCCTAATGCAAAATACTAGAGTTAAAAAGGAATAGGAATGAAGAAATTATGAAGGGTTGAAGAATGGACAATACCTCTTTCTTGCCAAAATTAGAAGTGGTGTAAAAAGAGGCAAGAATGATTCAAGAGGCATTAAATAGGGGTAGAGGAATACCTAGGCCGGCCACTAAGGGGGGAAATTAGGGTTAGGGTTGATGGCTAGTGGGCTTGGGCCAAGTTTAGATATTAAATGGTTCAAACCCTTAGCCATTAGTTCAAACACCTAAAGCACCTAATCTCTCCATGCAACTTAGTCCAAAACAAGTCAACTTGGGTTGACTTAAGTTAGATTAGGGTCCACACCATGCTAACCAAGTCACCAAAGTCAAAGTCAACATCTAGGTTAGTCTCTAAAGTCAAAACTAGCAAAAGTCAAAAATAACAACCATCACTCAAACAATTCAAATTAAATTCAAAATTTTCAAAATGACCAAAATACCCTCAAGCTAAAATGTGGTAGTGACAAATCTACCCTCCTTAAAAGAATTTTATCCTCAAAATTGAAAGGCAAAACTAAACTAATGAGAAGGATAGACAATCATACCTCAAGGTCAAAATAGATATGGTTATTGCTCGCGCATCTCATCCTCCCGCTCCCAGGTAGTCTCTCCTGGAGAATGATGCCTCCATGCGACACGAACCAAGGGTATCACCTAGTTTTTCAGAACCTTCTCTCGTCGATCCAGAATCTCTACAGGCTGCTCTGGATAGCTAAGAGTAGGTCCCACCTCAATCTCTGAGTGATCGAGTACATGGCTAGGATCAGTCATATACCGTCTCAGCTGCGACACGTGGAATACATTATGGATTCCCACTAGTGCAGGTGGCAAGTCTAGCCTGTAAGCCACGTCACCGACTCTCCCGCCGATCTCGAAAGGTCCGATGAAGCGCCGGCTAAGCTTCCCACCTCCACCAAAACGTATCATACCATGTGTCAAAGATATCCTCAAGAAAACCAGATCTCCAACCTAATCACAAACAAGGTCTCAATTACTAATATAATCAAACATGATCAAACAAAATCACAAACAAACAACCTACATCTAATCCTATCTCTAAGCTGTACGTCAAACTCCAAAGGTCTGCGATGGCTATCGGCCCAGTACCGATGTCTGTCCTGCGCCATGCGAATCTGGTCTCTGATGAGCATCACCTTCTCGGTTGCATCTACAACCATTTCAAGTTCCAATAAAGCTCGCTCTCCAACATCATCCCAAGACAAGGGCGTACGACATCTGCGTCCGTACAGTGCCTCGAACGGTGACATCTCAATGCTGGCCTAAAAATTATTGTTGTATGCAAACTCTACTAAGTTCAGGTGATCCTCCCAGGATCCTCCAAAATCCAAAACACAAGTCCGCTGCATGTCCTCGAGTGTCTGAATAGTCCTCTCTGAATGTCCGTCCGTCTGAGGTTGGTATGCAGTACTAAACTTAAGCTGAGTGCCCAAACTAGTCTGCAGACTCCGCCAGAAATGGAAAGTAAAGCGACTATCTCGATCTGAGACAATGCTCACTGGAACTCCATGAATCCTGACAATCTGCCGCATATACATCTCTGCTAGCCTCTCAATTGGCGTAGCCACTTTAAATGGCAAAAAGTCGACTGATTTGGTCAACCTGTCTACGATAACCCAAATCGCGTCTTTTCTTCCTTGTGTACGCGGCAATCCAGAAATAAAATCTATCGTGATGTGCTCCCACTTCCACTCTAGAATGGGCAATAGCTGCAATAAACCTCCTGGCCTCTGCCTCTCTGCCCTGACCTGCTAACAGACCAAACATCTGGATACAAAAAGAGCTACCTCCCGCTTCATCCCATACCACCAAATGTGCTTCCTCAGATCCATGTACATCTTGTTGGCACCTGGATGTATAGAGTACTGAGATCGGTGGGCCTCCTGTATGACCTGCTCCTTGAGCTCTCCACTGGGCACGCACAGCCTGGAATCGTGCCTCAAAGCACCATCCTTTGCAAGAGTAAACTCATCATCCACCAGCCCTGCTCGAACCTGCTCTCGGATACATCCTCGAACTATGTCGACTTGATCCTCTCCATCAAGTCCGACTGAATCTGAAGGCCCCATATCTGTATCTGAACACCTGGCACAATCACCTCAATCCTCAGGCTCTCCAAATCTGCTAGTAAGTGACGATCCATAGTCAAACACATGGCTGTCGGATACCTACTCAAGGCATCGACAACCACGTTGGCCTTTCCTGGGTGATACTGTCGTGAAATATTGAAGTCCTTCATCAACTCCAACCACCTGCGCTGCCTCATGTTGAGCTCCTTCTGTGTAAACACATACTTCAAACTCTTATAATCTGTAAAGACCTCCACTCGCTCTCCGTATAAGTAGTGTTTCCACAACTTCAAAGCAAATATAACTGCTGCCAACTCCAAGTCATAGGTAGGGTAGTTCTTCTCATGGGAACGTAACTACATAGAAGCATAGGCAATCACCTTCCCATGCTGCTGCAAGACACAACCCAAATCCTTCCCTAAGGCGTCACTGTAGATAGTGAACCCTCCCGATCCTGATGGCAATGTCAGAATCGGAGCTGTCGTCAGTCGCTTCTTCAACTAATCAAAAGCGACTTGACACTCCTCTGACCAGACAAACTCTGCATCCTTCTGGGTCAGCCTAGTCAATGGCTCTACAATCCGGGAGAAATCCTGTACGAACCTCCTATAATAGCCTACCAATCCCAAGAAGCTTCCGATCTCTACTACTGAACTCGGTGCTGACCAAGCCTCAACTGCCGTGATCTTCTTCGGGTCAATTGAGATCCCAACTCCAGTCACCACATGACCCAAGAAGTCAACTCTATCCAGAAAGAACTCACACTTCGAGAGCTTTCCATAAAGCTCTTCCCTTCTGAGAGTCTCCAGAACCACTCTCAAGTGCTCCTCATGCTCCTCCTCAGTCTTCGAGTACACTAGGATATCATCGATGAACACCACCATGAACTTGTCCAAGTACTGGTGGAACACCTTGTTCATCAGGTTCATAAATACCGCCGAAGCATTAGTCAACCCAAACGGCATCACCATGAACTCAAACGGGCCATACCGCGTCCTGAATGCGGTCTTCGAAATATCCTCCTTCTTTACCTTCATATGATGGTAACCTGACCTCAGATTAATCTTAGAAAATACCCTCTCCCCACTCATCTGATCGAAGAGATCGTCGATCCTCGGCAATGGGTACTTGTTCTTGATCGTGAGGTTGTTGAGTACCCTATAGTCGATACACATCCTGATCGACCCATCCTTCTTCGGTACAAAGAGTACCGGTGCACCCCATGGTGAAGAACTCGATTGGATGAAGCCCTTGTCCTACAGCTCATCCACCTATTTTTTCAACTATACCAGCTCACTGTTGTTTACCCTATAGACGTACTGAGATATCGGCTCTGCACCGGGCACTAAGTCTATAGAGAACTCCATATTTCTGTCCGGTGGTAGTCCTGGCAAATCGTCTGGAAAGACGTCCATGAACTCTGCTATCAAAGGGTGTGGCACTGCCTGCTCCTCAACTAATACTCCGCAGAAGACTCCGCTGCTCTGCTCTGCCTGCCGTCGGGTGAACTCGAACTCTAGCTCTATGGGTGCTCTGAAAAGAACTCGACCCCCGTGGCAATCTATGCTGGCAAGGTGCCTGCTCAACCAATCTATACCGAGTATGATATCGTAGTTCGACAATAGCATCACGAGCAGACTCACATCCAACTCTCAGCCTCCCAAATTAACTCTTCGACCCTTGTAAATATCACTAACGAGAATAATGTCACCCCCAGTCGTGATCTTGCAAGTCCTAGGCAATAATTCGAATACAAGGTGGTGTCTAATAGCAAAAGATACAGACACAAAGATGTGGGAAGTCCCCGAATCGAACAATGCAAAAGCTGGAATTGAGTCGAGAAGAATAGAACCTGCGATCAGCTCTCCGATAGCCTCTGGGTCCTCAGCTGCCATGGCCTGCTGCTGATGCTGAGCGAACCTCTACTGCTGAGTCTGCAAAGGTTCCTTCTACTGTTCTGCTGGAGCTTTGACCCCCGCTCCCTGAGCTGCTAGTCCCGAAGACAGGGGATACTCCCTCAATTGGTGCTCTGCTGAACCACATCATAGGTACCTCCCGAGCCTCTTCCTGCAGTCATTCCACACATGCCTTAGCTTCTTACAGAAACTATAACTGACGGGCAGCTGCCTGAGTGCCTGTGGCTGAACCCTCGGCTGCTGTTGCACCTGCTGGAAAGGTGCACGGCCCTGACCCTAGAACTGTCTCTACTGCTGCTGATGTTGCTGCTGAAAGTGCGGCCTCTTGGCCGGTCCTCCGCCACCACTGGCTCCCTGAGCGTCTCCTTCCCTCTTGAGGCTCAGCTCAAGATCATCCTCTACTGCTAGGGTACCCACCAGAATCTCCTCAAAAGTGGTACTCCGGTCACTCTTGGTTAAGGACTTGACCTCCTTGACTAACCCCTTCCGGAACCTCCGGGCCTTCGCCGTCTCTCTGAATCCCTCAACAAACCTGCCCAGACGGTAGAACTCCCCAGCGTTCTCCTCAACAGTCTGACTGCCCTGAACAAAGCTCTCAAACTGCGTCTCCAGGGTGCCAAGAGCTGTGTTAGGGGAAAACTTCTCCTTGAACAGCTTCTTCAAGGCTGCCCAAGTCTGTCCCTCTGTACCGACCCTCGGGTCTGTCTGGTACCATGTGCAGGCCAGGTCCTGCATCTGGCTACCTGCCGCCTCAATCTGCAGCCGTGCTGGAATCTCCGTCAGCCAAAAGATCTACTCGATGTGCTCTATCCATTCATCCGCATACAGAATCTCCTCAGTGCCGCGAAAGTCCCACGGACGCATCTTCTGGAAGTCCTGGATCCCTGGTGTCTTCGGCTGATATGGCTGCATCTGGGCTGCCTGCGACTGCACAATAACTCTCTCCACAGTCGTCAGGGCAAGCTGATGGGCATTTTCTATGCCCTGCTGGAAATGAGCGGACTACTGTCGCTGTGCCTCCACCATCTTCTGAAAGAAATCGAACAACTGCCCTGCGTCAACGGATCCGGAAGGTGGCTGCTGCCGAGAGAAATCGGGAATGACGGGGGAAGGTCTCAGTACAGGCGGAGGTACACCTCCAAATGTAGCAAAAATACTAACCTGAGTCGGCACAACAGGAGCTGCGGTCTCGAAGCCCTGCTGAACATGACGAGAGGTAGCCGACCTCTCGATAGTATCCCCCGGACCGGAGCGATGAGATCGTGTCTCCATAACCATCCTGAAGACAGATCAAAAATAAGAAGCAATTACTGAGAATGAAGCAAAAAATCAAAAAAGGATAGTTTATTTATTCAAAGGAAAAAATATTAAATCAACAAGAATTTAGATGGCAAGTATTTGATCGAAGTTTTTCTAATGTGATTGAGTACCTCAAAACTATATCCTATATCCTACTGCAAGTTGTAGTGATACTCTAGTTCGAATACCACTACAAATCTAGACCTGCATGGGCCACCACTAAAAACGTGGCATGACCCGCACCCAGTGTAGGGGCACGAGAAGTGGGCACGTCCAGCCTACGCCGCAGTGTCATCGGTAGAAGGTCACATACATCTAACAATTATAAGGTACATGTACAATATATACGCTCTGAATGGAGGACAATATAGAAATGTACAACTCAATCACAACTAAGGTAGAAAGTACGATAAGATAGATAGATATGAATGTCGCCAAATAAAATACAATAAGAGAAGAAGTCTAAGAGTCTAAGATAGCATCTCCACAATATAGAAGCATAAAATATTTTCAGCAATGAAGCCCAATGCGCCCAAAGCTAGTGAAGCTCTATGCGCCCAGCCAGTGAAGCTCTATGCGTCCAACCAGTAAAGCTCCATGCGCCCAACCAGTGAAGTTCCATGCGCCCAGCCAGTGAAGCTCCATGCGCCCAAGACTAGCTTTCCCGAAAGGAGGGCGCATAGTCTGAGACATGGCTATGCGTCCAAGCCTGACTCAGTCAAACCCATGATCAAAACGTGCACCGAAGCATACGGCCACGTCAGTCTCCACGAGCAATCGTGTACCGAAGCATGCGGCCACGTCAACACCACGACCAACCCGCGATCTCGCAGCCTGTATGCGCCTACATCCTATGCGCCCAAAGCAGGATTATGTGCCCACATAAAAACTAACATGTTTTCTCATATGGGTGCATAACATCATTCCAGCTCAAGAACGACTATAAAAGGGGGGCCTCATCCCTCTTCAAAACACAGAACGGAGAGCATTTTTAAGAGCCAAATTGCTGCACTTCTTGCCAGTGAGTCGAGAGTTAGCAATTTTTTTATGTTTTCTCCCACTTTTGTAATCGGAGTGTCAACGGAGTAAAGGACCAACTGCCGCTCGATCTCCATCGTCCCATTCCCCAGAATTCTTTTTTGTATTCAGGGATCCTCAGTGCAGGATCTCTCAGGCGTACTCGATTTGTGGTGCCTTGCGCCAATAAAGAAAAGACAGTATTTTTTTCTTCTTTTTTGTGTGTGTTGTCACTCATAGTTTTCAGAAACAGGGGTATTTTTGTCATTTTTCATTTTAGAAAATTTTGAAATTATTTATTTATTTATAATATTATTTTGGGATTATTTGAGTCGGGTTCGAATTTCAACTCAATTCGACTTGTAACGGCCGGGGCAGTGTTGACTCTAGTGCGACCCACACTAGTTAGCCATGGCCCACATGTTAATTATTTTAGTTAGTGGCTAGACTAATTATTTCATAGTAGGTTTAGTTAAATTAGTGTTTTAGAAATGACTAAACTAGCCCCCGACTTAAACCTTTCCTAATATTTATCAAATAGATTAGAGGGAGGGCATTTTAGACATTCTAGAAGGGGGGACACCTAGCTCTATTAGGGCCGGCCAAGTGAGAGGGGGATAGGCACAAGCTTTTCATCATTATCTCTTCCACTTTCTCTCTCTTGTTCTTCCCCAAATTTTAGAGAGCAACCTCCATTGATTTCTCTACCAAATCCCTTCTTTCTTCCACCCAATCTTCTTCTTTCCTTCTCTACTCAAGCCAAGGAGGAAGTTAGCCAAGTTTGGGAGGATTCGGAGCTCGTTCGTGTCCGTTTGGAATTCCTACGTGTCGGTGGCGCATCGGGAAGCCTTTTCTTCGATTCGATCTACCGGGAGGCATAAATTCCTTCTCCTTTGCATTTTCTTATGCATATAGGTTGATTTTTGACCCATAGGAATGACCCCCATGGTTGTGTCTCCATTTGTGTCCGTTTCGTGTCCATTTGGAGACTTTTAGGAGTTTTCTATGTGTAGGCTTGTGTCCTAGTGGGAAAATCCCTATTTGGACACATGTAGATTATATATATTGTTTAAATGTTGTTTTAATATTAAATCTCAGATTTCTAATAGTTTAGAGGTGAGTTTTCTAAGTATCATATTTATTTACCTATATATTGTATATATATGTGGGTTGTATATATATATATATATATATATATATATATATATATATATATATATATATATATATATATATTTTTTTTTTATATATATATATATATAAATATATATATATAAATATATATAAAAATATATATATATATATATATATATATATATATATATATTTATATATATATATATATATATATATATATATATATTTTTAATATATATATATATATTTATATATATATATATATATATATATATATATATATATATATATATATATATATATATATATATAAATATATATAAAATATAGAAAATAAAAAATATATATATATATATATATATATATATATATATATATATATATATATATATATATATATATATATATATATATTGGCTTATATATATGTATATATATATTATGGTGTGTAATGTGTGTATTCTCTATGTTGTGGGTATGGTATAGATTTCGGCCAAGGGTAGGGGCATGGGATTGAGAGTTTGGTATTGTGTGTGTTGGTACATGGAAGGCGTTTGAGAGATTGGGAGTGAGAGATTAGAGGGAGAATGAGAGAATGGGATTAGGAAATTGAGAGTTTGGTATTATGTATGTTGGTGCATGGAAGGTGTTTGAGAGATTAGGAGTGAGGGATTAGAGGGAGAATAAGAGAATGGGATTAGCAAATTGAGAGTTGTGTTGGTGTTGGTATTGTGTGTGTTTTGTGTTTGTATAGAGTTAGAGAGATTGAGAGTTATAGAGAGGGATATTAGAGAGTTGGAGAGGGGAGTTAGAGGGATAGAGGGAGTGGGATTGAGTGAACTAAGGGGAGGGGGTTTAGCTGCTCCAAACAACAGCAGTAACAGGGCATGGCTGTCCCCAATGACAGTCCTTAACCACCATGGTACAGCCACCAAATCAGTCTACCAAAGTAGCCCCCAACCAGCCCCTTAAACCAGTCCCTATGACATCCCATTTCACCCCCATAGCAACCTACACACAGGCACACATATGACAGCCCTTAGCACCCTCCCAACCACCCTCTAACAGCCCATATATAGCAGCCCCAAACCTGTCATTGTATCCCCCAATGACAGCCAACCACAGCCATATGACAGCCCTAGAAACCTGTCCTATACGCAGCTATTGGCAGCCCCTCCATAGCAGCCTAGCTGTCCCCAAACCCCTTGAATCCAGTCCCTAAAAACTACCCCTAAATAGCCTTAACACTGTCCAAATTTCAGTCCTAAACACACCCACTAAATGCCCCTAAAACTCAGTCCATAGACTGTCCTAAGCAGTCCTATATTCAGCTCCCATGACTGTCCAAAATCAGTCCTTAAATCAACCTCATTCCAGCCTTGTTTAGCCCCATTGACAGCTACTTAGTTGGCCCTATACATTCAGTCCCTAGCACTCCCAATCCAGCCACATATTGGTCCATACATGGACAGCCATTAGCCTATTTACATGTATCATATATATGCCTATATGTATGTGTGTGGAGAGTTTAGAGTGTGTGTATGTGAGTATATATGTATAGCTAGTATCCTATAGGTGTTAGCCTATATGTAAGCTAGGTGAGAGCCTATGAGTGTGGTGTCATGGGTGATATATGTGAGTGTTGTGTGTGAGTGAGTTGTGTGGTTGAGTGTTAGGATGATGTGAGAATGGGGTAGGATATCTTGGTAGGGTAATGAGGGTAAACCAACATATGTTATAAGATAGGCTAGATACCTAGGATACCTATATTTCTTGGTAGGTAAACCCTAGATAGGATAGTATCTAGCTACCCTAAGGAGCCTATGCTAGTATCTTGGGTATTAGCGGGGTTTCCTTTGTATTGTGCAAGGTATCGGGATTACCTTGGTAAGGGTAATATAGGTTTTACCTAAAAATAGGGTATTTGAGTTTGGAGTCTAAGATAGGGTTAAAACTTGGTTCTTTTGGTTGGTAATGATCAAATATAGTACTCATAGACTAGTTTTGATGTCGGTTGACCATTTTGACCAAAAGTTAACAAAAGTCAACCGAGAGTCAAACTTAGCCTTTAAGCGACTAGATTTGACCGAAACCAAATCAGAGTTGACCAGTTGACTGAAAATCAATAGTTGGTCAACATTAGACTAGTTTGACCTAGGGTTGACCCAGAGTTGACCAGGGTTGACCAGAGTTGACCAGTTGACCAAAAGTCAACTGTAAGTCAACCTTTGACCCCGATTGACCTAGTTTGACTTGGATTGACTCCCAGTGATTTGGTATGCCCTAGTATGAACCAATATGACCTAGTATGACTCAGTTTGACCTAGATTGACCTATTGTTGACTTAGACTTGCATTCATGACTTAAATTAGTTTTATTTTTCAGTATGAAACTCGGTTTAACTCATAGTATCTTATTTTAGGTCTGTGATTACTCTGAGCGTCTGTTCACCTTATCAGCTCAGGACCACAGGCGAGTACATTCACTGATAGTTTTTATTGTCTTGATATCTACTATATCTGTTTCAGTTGTAGTATCTTACATGATTCCCGACACGACGGTTCACGGACTAGTATACGTCGGATCCTGTCATGAGATGTTATTCCTGGACTTTCTTGGTATATGGGTATGTGATATTTCTATGTTTCCTGTACTTATATAGACATTGATTTGGGAGTGGGCTGATCACCTGCTCTTGAACCCTGTGTCATGACGTGCCATGTCCGGATCCGTGATACTATTCGGGGATGGGGGAATTATTAGGGGATTATGTGATCAAAGCCTCCTATCACTATTTTGCTAGCGCCACCCTCACCTCACGTAGGGTGTAGCAGATACCCCATGTGCCAGTTATCCAGGTTGGACGGCATGACCCTCCGTTGAGGTTACCGCGGATTACCGGGCCAAGTGGATAACTCTACCTTGACTCCCTAGCCGATCACATATCGCTCTAATAATTCAAATCACATTTTATATTTATTGTCGTATCTTATATCCAGTTTAGCTTTACTTTCTGTACTTCTCACTATGCTATGATTTCATTTACTCACATGCTCTACCTGCCTTTATACTGTACCATGGTTTGAGACTAAGTCCTGTTTGAAAGAAGGGTTACAACTCCGGTCCTTGTTTGGTTCAAGGATTGTAACTCGACTTTCGAATGGTTCCCAAGTTGCCTATATCTTTGTCTTGTATTTTATTATACTGTCACTTATAGTTTTTGTCAATTCACATGGAACTGCTGTTGGTATTTGTACTTGCTCATTTTCCTGACAGGATACCGTTAACAATTTTATAGATGTCTCCGACACAGATAGAGACTCAGGCCATGGCTGTGGCCTGATAGATTGGCCACTAGATTTTATACTCCCTAAGTAGTTAGCACTTGTTAGGCTTGCCTGGACTGCGATCCAGCTTTGGATTTTAGACTGTAGTTGTTTTATATATTATGTGATTCTCTGTGTAGTTGCGTATAGCTTTGGACTTGTGTGGATCTCGAACTTATTTCCTTCTTTCATCTATCATTTTCCTTTCGTGCTATCTATCCTAGTTTGCTCTGTGATTGAGACTGTATTGCTATGTCACCTCCATTCGGAGTGTATATACTGTACAGGTACCTTTATCTATTTAGTTGTAGCATTTATAGATGACCTAGACAGCGTTCTACCGCCGATGCTGTGGCGTAGGCTGTACGTAACCACGTACTCGTGTCCCTAATCAGGGTGCGGGTCGTGACATGTGTTCACAAAAATGGCGACTCTGCTGGGGACTACCTTTTCCTCTGACGAGAAGGTGGTGACGCAATCCGATTCTGACAAAGCGAGGAGCACTCAGAAAATGTTGATCGTAAAGTTCGATCAGCAGGTGTTCGAAGAGATTCTCTCGAGGGATGGCTCTACTCCCTCGAAATCAGCGAAGCCAAACAAGTCTTGCAAGACTTGGCTTCCGAAGGCTCGTTGTGCATATCCTGCTAGTGTCATAGTAGATATGCAACTGGAGGACTCTGTCACATGGGCGCATGACTCTGCCACAGAAGTTCCCCAAATAGAGAAGGCTCACACCGTTCCGGGCTCTACTAGCCCAGTGACTTCTTTTCTGTACAAACAACAACAGGGTGTTCAATACCCGAGACTTGGCAAAGGAAAACACTACGATGCCAAGAATCGGGGTGTACGTCACTCTGGCCAAACTCGGCGAGGCTCACAAACGAAGGAGACGAAACTGGGAGAAAACATCACTGCTCCACCAAGCATGCGCCCAAAGCCATACGCCCAAGGGAGTGTTTGGGCGCATAACCCCAACCAGAATACTTCTGTCTTCAGCAGGCTGGGCATCCAGAGTCAAGCACCCAAGGCTATGCGCCCAGGCTCACTGGATCCATACTATGCGCCCACATCAAGCAGGCTCAGACATGCTGTCAAGGAGCATGCACCCAAGGCCAGTCTCCAAGGCCTATACGTCTACAACAAAAAGACAGGCCCCAACACGTCTAGCATGGGGCTGTCTTCAAGGACATCACAGAACTTAGGTGTGGGGGTTGCCCCTGCACATAAACTAAGTCTGGATGCGCCAACTCTCCTTATGAACCCGCATGCAAAGCTCGACGATGCATGCAACATGGATTGTAAGGCAAAACTTCCTTCCGCTGATTTGTGCGACATGATAAATCATAAGCGTAAAGCGAAGGAGGACATAACAATTCATAGTGCACATCCATGCACCAGTATTGTTATCAATTGTTGTTGTTCCAAAGCAACAAGAGTGCCTCAGAGAAAGTCTGTGTTTCGACGGCTGCACTTCTCTGACGATAAGAAGCCACTGTGTGTTTCATCCAACATGGCTTCGTAGGGTCCCCCTTACGGAAGCCCCAATCAAAGACGGTGGACTACGAACCCAACTTTCTCTCTCAGTTCCGCGAGAAGAAGAAGAAGTCTACCAACAGATGGCCAGCAGGTTGTCACATCTGAAGGAGTCTATATGGGTACTTGGTCAAAGGCAAGATTCCGTAAGGACGACGAAGACTCCCAAGCTGGGGGTAGTATTCCCTCAGAGTCTGAAGTGAATGACCTCCACACTGGGGGTAGCCTTCCAGAGGACGATGATCCCTCCGAATCCGATGGCGACTATCTACCTCCTCTACCTGAAGATGAAAGACTTATCCACTCGGAGACAGACAGTATCAGCACCAGTTGTAATGTTTCCTCTGTTCATCCTCGCATGTTATCTATATACATGGCGGACGGAGGAAGACCTGAAGAAGCCAGTGATCAGACCAGCAAACGGCTAGAGGGTCTTGAAACAGCATTTGCCAAGATCGCCGATATGCTTACCAGTATCATTGCGGTTCAAGCTGCTGGAGAAGTTCCTCCACCTCAACAAAACGTCTCGGCCTACGCTAGTTCAGCTCACAGCAACAATCCTCCTTCACTACAAAACGAGTATCATTCCGTTGTGCCTCCTCCAAACCTTGCAAATGCTGGGGGTGGTCCTTTGCCAACGATGCCTGACAACCGTTCAGCGATCGTTTCCCAACACCTGCTCAATCAACAGGATGCAATTGATTCCCTGGTCGCTCGTCTCGACACCATCTCACACAAAGTCGGGCTTCAGAAGATGGGGATATCTCAGCCATATCCCCCTGAGTGGGAGAACGCTACTTGCCCTCTTAACTATAAGCCGCTGACGCTGAATTCCTTTGACGGGTTGACTTCTCCTCGTCAGCACATGGCGTACTTCAACACGCAGACTCTGAACTTGCCCAGAGATGATCCGTTCTTGTCGAAGCTGTTTATTAGCACCTTGCAGGGGGTAGCCTTTGAATGGTTCTGCAGTCTGCCTGACGGATGTATCAACTCATTTAAAGACTTGGAGAGGTTGTTCCTCAACAGATTTTACGAGAGTGGCATGCATATTAGTATGTCCACCCTCATCGAGACCAAGTAAAGGAGGACTGAGTCTGTCATCGCCTTCATCGAACGCTTCAGGCGGCTAGCACTGAAGATTCCCTTTGGCATACCAGACTCAGAACTCATGGATACTTGTCGACATAACTTCCTTCCTATAGTGAAGTTTTATCTGGGTATACATAAGTATGATACATGGTCCGCTTTCATTGGGGCCGCTGATGCTGCTGAAAACGACGTTCCTAACTTGGAACTACTGGGGTTGAAAACACCCAAACCCGAAGACAAGGACAAGCATCCTCAAACTATCCTTGTTCGTGGGGGTAAAAGGGAAAAAGTCCTAAAGGTCGACACATCCAAAGGAGCTTCCAATTCTCAAGGCACCTCTGACAAGCCTAAGGAGACCTTCTTCTTTGACGAAGATGGTGTCATTACCATCTTTCACACATTGACGAAAGGTAATAAGCCGATATTGCCTCCACTACGACGTCCTGCAGAGGCAAACCAGCTCGACGATCCCGAGTACTGTCTCTATCATCAGTACTTGCATTATTCTACCAAGGACTGCATCATCCTGAAAAAAAAGATACAACAGCTTATCGATAGCCAAGTGATCAACCTCGAAGTTGAAGATAAAGTCGTATCCTCTAACATAATCTCTATTCAGTTTGGTGACTTTCCTTCCACAGAAGTCCCAGACGGCGTGGTCCCGATTCCCAAGGCAATAATGGAAGTCGTCAACCTACCGCCAGCTCGCAACTCAACCTTGGTTTTGCTCACGACTGAACGTGGTGAGATCATGTGGGTCCATCCGGACCTTGTTCAAGAAGTGACGCAGGAGGTAGTACCTCCCAAAGTAAAAAGGGGCAAGAAGTACAGGTCATGCCATATGATATCCTCTCCCATCTGTGAGGTCCTATCTGGCGAGGCGCGATCGGGGAAGACTTATCTTCGGACGTACAATCCCGCACAAGTAGAAGCAGTACCTTCTTAAGCTCCTGCTGCCCCCACAAGCTCAGAAGCTGGCCCGTCTAAGCCTTCAATTACGGACAAAGCCAAGCAGAAGGAGACGCGGTTTGACAAATCTCTGAAGGCGCCAGCTCCCGAAGGCATGGATCGGCCCTACAACTTTGACATACTGGCACAGCTAGCTAATACACCTGCCAGGTTGTCTCTGTTCGATCTATTACGACTCTCCAAAGAAACGCGGAAGGCTTTACGTGAGGCATTACTACATGCCGACTCTTACCTCGCTGAAGTCAAAGACCCCGCTGAAGACCCTGTCTCCTGTCCCCACTGCCACAGTACAATGGAAGTGGTGCCCAATATCGCCTTTTCACAGGAGGACATGCTACTAAAAAATAATCGTCATGATAGACCCCTGTACTATACAGGGTATATCGGGGCGATCAAGGTAGACCGCATGCACATCGATCCAGGATCCTCCTTCAGCATCATTTCTAGAAGTTTGCTTCAAATTTTGGGAATCCCTTTGCACAAGCTATCTGCAACTAACACAACAATTATGGCTTTCAATGCTGGTCGAAGCCATCCACTGGACAAGATCCGTCTCAAATGCCAGATCGGTGATCTTCGAACGGAGGTTTCCTGCTATGTGATCGATGCCAATGTATCCTACAACGTCTTGTTGGGACGTCCATGGATACACGAGAACATGATCGTTTCTTCCACACTTCACCAGTGCTTCAAATACGTCAACAGCGACGGTGTTGTGAAGACGAAGTTTGTCGATGTCGATCCTTTTAAGGGCATCGAAGCTTCCTATGGAGATTCGGTACTTTACCAATCCCAACCCTCCAAGGATGACGGCAATGAAGCTGACAATGAAGCTGAAGCAAGTCCATCCTCCAATGATGGTCCTCTGATTATCCGAGTCAAAGGACGTACTACTCCAAAAAGTACTCCGAAGCCTCTAACAATCTGGGTGAAAAAGAAGAACCCTGACAAGGTCAAACCATTGATCATCACTCTCAGCAAGACACCCCGGAAGGAACCTACTGATGCCCGTCCTCCCAATCCTGAAGAATTACCCTACGTGGTGAACTCGGCCAGGACTGTGGCTCCTCTTCCAGATGATGATCCTCTCAACGAGTATATCAATACTCATAATAATGTACCTTCAGCGGATG
Source organism: Iris pallida (assembly GCA_029216955.1). Lineage (NCBI taxonomy): Eukaryota > Viridiplantae > Streptophyta > Magnoliopsida > Asparagales > Iridaceae > Iris > Iris pallida. The sequence continues at coordinate 2,829,998 of JANAVB010011000.1, read as the reverse complement.
ATATTATCCCTGAAGAAGAACTTGCATATTTTCTTAGTAAAGGTTTATCTTTGAATTACTCCGATGTCTATCAATCTGTAAACCACTACATAGATACGATATACGCTCTAGAGAACGGCATAGGACCACACCTCTGTATGCCGGTCACGACGCCTCACCTGCGAGAAAAAGTTTACCCTGAAGATATTCTCTACTTCATCGTTCCAGCCAGAAAGAAGGATGAAGAACTAATCATCTTCGGTTGTATAATTGGCGAGAGAAAGTTCGTTCCAGACTCTACTTCTCCCAAATACAACACAGAAGCTGACTATGACTCTGGAAAAATACAACTTTTCCGGTATAGTTGGCAGGCCAAGAATATCATCCAGAATATGGGATATGACATCAAATGCGACCAGGGACTAAATTATGGTCGAGGACGACGGTTGCGAATACGACACTTTGCTCCTCCCGGCAAACCCGAGAACTACTATCAATGAAACGGTGTTGGTTTGGGTTATGTCACTCCTCCAACAACTCTCGAAAGATCGGATGATGAAGCAGATCGTTGTTCTCATTCTTCTGATTCCTCCCTCTGGGACTCAGACTCCAACATTGGCGACATGTTCAAGACAACTCTGTCGGTCAACATGGTTTCCGTTGACCAAATTACAGACGATGTCCAATCAATCAAGCTCGAACAATGGGCTCAAAAGATGGATACTAGGTGGGATCTGTGCTTCAAACAACGTGAACCACCTACCGAAGATGAAGTCATCCAAGTCAATCTAGGAGATGAATCATCTTTCAAACCAATCTTCATCAGCAAAAGTTTATCTGGCGATGAATGCCAATCTCTTATACAGCTTATAAGAGAATACATCGACGTCTTCGCATGGAGCTATGAAGATATGCCAGACTTGGACCCTAAAGTCACCATGCACCGCCTGAATATTTTGTCTAAATTGCTAAGCCCGTGAAGCAGCAACAACGATGATTTCGACCAGACGTCATGGAAGCCATTGAGAATGAAGTCAAGAAGCTCATTGCCAGTGGATTCATTCGCGAAGAACAACACCCAGACTGGGTTGCCAACATCGTTCTAGTCATTAAAAAGAATGGTAAAGTTCAAGTTTGTATCGACTACCGTGATTTGAACTCTGCATGCCCGAAAGACGAGTTCCCTCTACCGATCACTGGCGTAATGATCGACAATACTTACGACTTCGAGCAGATGTCCTTCATGGATGGGTTCTCAGGCTACAACCAGATCAAGATGTTCCCCGACGACGAGAAGTACACATCTTTCGAACACCGTTGTGGGTATACTGCTATACGGTGATGCCCTTCGGATTGAAGAATGTAGGGGCGACATACCAGCGAGCCATGAATACAATTTTTTGTGATCATTTACGCAAAACTGTGGAGTGCTACGTAGACGATAATGTAGTTAAAAGTCGTCTCAAGGGCAACCACCTCCAAGACTTGAGAATGGTGATCGAACTAATGCGTGCACACCAACTCAAGATGAATCCAACCAAGTCTTTTCTGGGAGTCTCCAGTGACAAGTTCCTTGGTTTCGTCATCACTTCAAAGGTTATACATCTGGACCCGGAGAAAGTGAAAGCTATCCTCGACATGCATCCTCCAAGAAACCTCAAAGAGCTACGTGGACTACAAGGAAGGCTAGCCTACATCGGATGATTCATTTTGAACCTCTCTGGAAGGTGTCAATCATTCACTCAGCTCATGAAGAAAGGCATATCTTTTGTCTGGATTGAACAATGTCAACGTGCATTCGACGACATCAAGGCGTATCTTACAAGCCCTCCAGTATTGGTAGCTCCAATAATAGGGAAGCCCTTCTTACTATATGTCCGCGCTGTGGACCATTCTCTTGGTGCCCTATTAACTCAGAAGAATGAAGGCGGCTATGAACAGGCAATCTAATAACTCAGCCGCACAATGGTGGGTACCGAGCACAGATACACACCGGTAGAGAAGGAATGCCTTGCACTAGTATTTGCCATCCAGAAGACATGCCACTATGTGTCTGGACAGACTATCCATATTATATCAAACTCAATCCTCTCAGAATACTCATGACTAAACCGGGCTCTTTCAATTCCCGTTTAGCTATATGGGCAATATTGTTGACTCCATATGATATGCTCTTCGTTCCTCAGAAGGCAGTAAAAGGCCAAGCATTAGCTGATTTCCTAGCAGCGCATCCAGTGCCAGAATCGTCCAAACTCTACGACGAAATCCCCGACGAAGTAGTGGAGTCTAACACTGCAACTGAAGAAATCCCCATTTGGCGAATGTTCTTTGACGGCGCATCAAGAATAGGACCTAAAGGAAATATTATGGCTGGAGTAGGTGTCGTGCTCGTGTCACCTGATCATCTGGTTATACATCGTGCATATTCTTCCGTGGAACCATGTACCAACAACGTGGCCGAATATAATGCTCTATTAATCGTCCTACAACTGGCAAAGCCACTGGGAGTTGACTATCTAGAAGCTTACGGCGATTCCAAGCTAATAGTTAGTCAGGTCCGAGGGGATTATGAAGTTCACCACGAAGATCTCATCCCCTACTACAGAGCAACAATCGAGTTGGTGTCTAATTTTACTGGATTCTTCATCGAGCACGTGCCTCGACTACAGAATATAGAAGCAGATGCTCTAGCCGGTCTCGCTGCTTCCTTGACCGTTCCTACCAATACTCAGCAGTCGATCACAGTGTCTGGTCGAGAATTATTCTGTGTGAAAGATGCCTTGCATATTCATCACAATTACGCAACGAAAAAAAGTGTCAATGCTAAAGACTGGAGATTTCCCTTCACGGACTATACCGTCTATGGAATCCATCTCGAGGACCCGAAGGAAGCAGTGTCTATCCAAAGGCGATCCCTCAGATTTTACTACGACACAGCTACCAAGATGCTGTACCGACGCTCTTACGACGGGTTACTGTTACGATGCTTATCAAACGCAGAAGCCAAACACGCACTCTGAGAGGCTCACAATGGAGTTTATGGTGCACATCAACCAGGCCCCAAATTATAAGATTGCCTCAAACGAATGGATTATTACTGGCCCATAATGATAGCAAATGCTGTTGAATATGCAAAGAAGTGTAGAGCTTTTCAGTTCTACGTCGATTTCATTCATCAACCTTCGGAGTTTCTACACCCGACGGCAGCATCCTGGCCATTTAAAGCCTGGGGCATGGACGTCATAGGACCAATCAGCCCGCCATCCTCCAAAGGATATCGGTTCATCCTAGCCATAACTGATTACTTCTCCAAATGGACGGAAGCTATACCGCTCACCGAAGTGAAGACGTCAAACATGATCAGTTTTATCAAACATCACGTCATCTACCGCTTCGGTCTACCTCGTAGGATCATCCATGATAATGGTCCACAGTTTGCAAGCCATGTATTCTATCGTTTTTGCGATAAGAATCGAATCCAGAACGTAGCCTCTACTGCCTACAATCCAGCAGCTAATGGGCCTTCAACAAAACCATTATAAAACTTCTCAAGAAGTTCGTGTCTTCAAACAAGCACGATTGGAATGAGAAGCTCAGTGAATGTCTATGGGCCTATCGTACAATGGTCCGGACTCCAACAGGCAGTACGCCATTCTCTCTGATTTATGGGAGCGAAGCAGTTCTTCCCCTAGAAATCTAGATTCCTTCTCTTCGAGTAGCCTTAGCCAGCGAGCTGACTACCGAAGAAAGCTACCGTCTACGACTCCAGGAGCTCGAAGTGCTAGACGAAAAATGCTTGTTAGCTCAGCAGCACATTAAGCTATACCAAGCACGCCTTTCTAGAGCCTTCAATAAAAAAGTGAAGGAAAGGACTTTCCAAGTCGGCAATCTGGTCTTAGTAGTGAGAAGACCAATGGTCATGACGCACAAAAAAAAGAAAAATTCTAGCCTAAATGGGAAGGTCCTTTCATCATAGAATCAGTGTCTTCTAACGGTGTGTACCGGCTAACCAAGCCTGATGGTGACTTGCTCATGATGTCTATCAACGGTAAGTTCCTGAAGAAATACTATGTGTAACCTTTTTTGTTCACATTTGTTCAGTCATGTAAATGTACAGTGCGATGTTTATATGATTCGAAAAACCATCTAACTATTATCCGTATTTCAAGAGTCTTGAATACGCCCTGGATAATAGGTCCTCTAAAAATTTCCCCAGTTAAATCATCCCCGTTTTTGACTCTGTCCAAACTCGGTTTGACAAAAATAAATCACGTCCCTATTACCTCTAAATTATTTTCTGATAATTATTTCCCCAGAGGAATGATTAAATGTTTTACCACGTCCACATAACCTCTGAGCAAAGCATTCATCTAGGATAATCACGTCCATATTACCTCTGAACTATCCACTCCCACCTAATGTTATATATATTTTCATGTCCATATTACCTCTGGTCAAATATAGAACATCCTCTGCTATTACGTCCTTATTACCTCTACTAGCAGCTTCATTCAACTTATTATCTATATTCAAATAACTTGAATATAAAACGGATGATAGGTCCACATCAAAATTCCCTAGCAGAATACCCACCAGAAATATCCTTGCTATGTCCATATTACCTCTAGCACCGATATTTCACAAAACTACATTCATTTTGAAAAGATTCTTTATTTTGTACTTTAACGTCTATCAAGAGACAGAAGAAAGGTACAAGAGCCGTGACGGCTAGAAAAAAAGGAGTTACAAAAATCTATGGGATACATAGGCGGTTTATGTTGTCCCTCAAAGCCGCAATCTCGGCTTCAGACTTCACAGTAGCTCGGCGCCGTGCCTCTTCTTGATGAGCGGCTTCATCCTCGAAGAGGATCAGACTCAGATGCTCTCCCTCCAACTTTGTCATCTGATCTTCTAAACGGGCAGAAGTGGTGGCAGTCATGGCAGCCTGGGCCAAGTAATCCTCCTGTTCAGATGTTGTCGCCCTCAAGTCAGCTACCAGCTGGGCGATCTTGTTCTTGATCTGCACAATGTGATTATACTTCTTAGTGATTTGTGCAGCCAGCCTGTTCTTCGAGGCAGCACGTGCCTCACTTGCAGCATTGAACAGGCCATACTGATCAGCCAGCTCGCCGATCTCACGAATAAGGGCATTTTTCCTTGCTTGGAAGGTAGCCTTCTCCTCCGCAAGAGCCGTCATCAAAGTCTCGTCCTCTGCACAGAACAGCGACGTTGGGCTCCACTGTTTGGCGTCCCGAAACCTGGCTACCTGACCCTCTAGGTCATTCAGAACTTTTTTCAGAGTATTGGCCCGCTCTTCATAGCCTGCAATGCTCTCGAGGGCCGCCACTTGACATTCGGCGACAGCCTTCACAGGGCCGAAGGCAGCATTCCAAGTCAAGACTCCAGGAAGTTTCACTTTTAGTACAGAGTAGAAAGCTTTGACAACTTCCTGGGCCATCTCCTCATCTTCGGTGGAGGTCGTCGGAGAAGAGGCTTGGAAAGTTTCCTCCACCTCAGGAATGAACACCTGACAAGAAGTCGAACCTGACAGAGAAAAAAATATATACATCAGTAACCGAAAAAGAGGGAGGAAAGGTGAAAGAGTTGTAATTTCGTACATTCAGCTTGCTCAACTTCAGCCTGGGCTACGCCATAAACCTTGGCTTCAAGGAAACCAAGAGCAGGCTCAGGCCGTTCAAGAAGAACAATATCAAGGCCCTGAATGGCATCAGGCCTGATATCTTCCACAAGCTCAGCTGGAACAGGAGCAGATTCAGCAACAGCCCCCTCAGCAGGCTGCTCGACCTCTCTTTCCGTAGCCGATACCGGCTCACTAGCAGCTCTCTCCATACCAGCAAAAATAGAGGAGCCGGGAACAACTTATGCCTCTTTCCCAATGGCAGGGACTATCTTCACGAGGGGTTCTTTCCCCTTGTCTGCAAGGGAACACACAGTCGTGGTCAGCCTCATAAGGAGCACACAAAATCAAAGTCGAAAAATCTCATCCGAAGAGAGGCACAAAGGCAATGTACCCGCAGGAAGATGAGCCGATTGGACTTGGTTCTCGTCCAGCTCTTTCATCGCAGTTTCTATTACAGACATATCCCCCACAGATATGTCGTAAGAGAAACTGATCTTTTGATCACCGTCATGGTCCAGACCTCCACCCCGATCTTCCCGCTCAAGTTTTACATCTGAAGAAGATCCGGCCTCATCCATCGGTCGGGGACGAGCAGGGGACACTGTCGTCACCTCCACCTCCTCACACGAAGAGACATTTGCCTCAGCTGTAACTTCAGGGTCCTGTGCAAAGGACAAACGCAAGGGTGAAAAAGCTTCTAAAGGCTTGACCAGAACAGCTACGGAGTCTAGGAAGGGATCTACCTACCGAGGGGCAACGGCCTGCAACACCGTCTGCCGAGAAGACCTTCTGGAAGGAGGCGAGCCGGCACCCACGTCCGCAACCTTCTTCCTCCCCCGGGAAACAACCACCTTCTTCTTTTTTGGCCATGGCACCAGCTCGGTGGGGGACTTCCTCTTATGAGAAACGGTAGGAAGAGGTTCTTCAGTGTCCTCTCTCCGAGGCACTACAACGATAGGCTCTTCAACAACGACTCTCTGTTGCGGCACTACAACTGGTTCAACTGTGGGCGTGGCACCTTCCTTTCTGCTACTCCTTATCGCACGTGCTCGTCCTATATCAGTAAGGTCGAGGCAAGCTTGGTCCCCGATATAAAACTATGCTCACGGTCATACCGAGAAGGAAGGGTATTGACCTGAATAGAGAACTTAGCAGCAGCAAAGAGCATGTGGGTGTCGGGTTTATCTTCGGACAAGGTAAAAACTGCCCCTGTACATCCAGCATTGTAGTAGTCCCATGCACGCGTCCCGTCGATCATACTCCCTATCGACTGGAGATGAGGACTGGGATTGCCCAAGAGAAGCTGGCTATAGTTGAATTGTCGTACAAAGCGGCTTGGCAAGTAAGGTTCCAGGAAAGTATGGTTCCTGTTCCTGAGTACCAGATGGGAAGGCCTAATGGATTGGAGCTAACGAAATGCTCCAATAGGAAGGCTAGTAGTGAGTGCTCCATCATCTACTAGGGTGTCTCCTATGCGACCACTACCAGATGGAGGCGATACTCTGAAGAATTCGTAATTCTGCAGACTCAAAGCCCTCCTGCAAGCAGGTACCCCTGTAATAGTCCAATCTGTGTCCCTGAACCTTCGAATGAAGTCATCTCCCGCCAAAGAATCTGCCATCAGCCCGACATTCATTAATTTGGGATAATGCAGTACCAGCCACCCCATCAGATAGTGGAAGGGTAACTCAGTCCTAGCAAAGTCCTTCCTGCCTCCGGATGTTACCGCGTGCACAAAAAAATGACGCAAACCCCGTTGGATGGCATAAACCATCGCAAGAAGCAATGCAAGACGGTATCCAAAGCCAGCCTTACAGCCAGAAGTATCATCCCCCGGCTGATTCTCTCAATAGACCCTGAACCGCCAGGGACTACGCAGTCACGAAGCCATATCATCAAGAAAGCGGCAAGTACTGCCTTTTTTGATATCTTGAACTCGGCTTGTCTGAAGAAATGATAAATCAGGGAATTTCCCTCAGGATCATCCCTATCTTCGGTATCCGCAGCTCCGTGATCTGTCATCAGCCGATCTATCTCAGAGATTGTCAAAGGCTTAGGTGACGAGAAGGAGACTGGGTCATTTCCCCCTTCTCTAATGAAAACATAGTTGGTCCAAGACCTCGTATGCGGGATGGACCCCTCGGTCTTACCCTTCTTCGTAGTCTGGTGACAAATGAAAAAGTGACAAAGTAACTCTTTGTACACATTCATCATATCAGGGCTCTCCTTCTCCAAGTCCAAGATCTCTGCATCACTGGGGATATATTCTGCATACGACTCCGCCCTCCAGGGAAGTTTGGATACCGCCTGCATCTCATGAAGAGCCAAACCCATCTTCCCGTCCGAAGTGAAGAAGGTGCACATATGATGGTTGTATAGCTCTGTCAGGGAGACGAACATCGGCCAGTTAACCTTGATGCCATACTGAGTGGTCCTGACAGCATAAAGAAGACCGATAGCTTTTAGGGTGGCCTCATAAGTCGAGAGCACCCATCTAGTAAGGTCACTCCAGAACGAAACGGGATGTCTCCAGCCTTCCAGCCACATCTTTTCTTCCGGATATGACTCCTTCTTCGACAACATCAAGTTGGAGAGAGTCTCAGCAGCATAGGGATGAAGATCAGTCGGGACATTGTTCAGTATAACACCCGGGTGTAGCCCCCTCATGGAGTAGGATGCAGAACCCTTGACACACTTGAATGTGTCATTCTTCCGGTCACCAGAGTTAAACTGGATCCTGTCAGAAATGACCCCAGGCAGTTCAGGAGTCAGGTCCCATTTCATTTTCCTCTGCACAGCTAGATCAGCAAACGCGGACAGAGGGTATTGACGCTTCATCGATGGCATCCCTATTCTTTGGTCATTCAATGTAACTACCAAAGAATCTTCCAGACATATCGTTGCGTCGTCCTCAAATCCTACGCTTTCACCAAATAGGAAGTACGGCTTCTTCCAACAGCACAACCCTCCGAGCTTCTCGTTATTTATCATCTGCTTCAAAAAGGTTTTCTCCTGTTCAATTATGGCGATTGTCCGTTCCGTAGGTTGGTCATGACTGATCTTTGCCTGAACATCGCTGACCATGTTGGTTATAAGGCTCGTACCGAGAACGTGGCAAGCAGAACCAAAAGGGATACCGCCAAGCTCCGGGACAAACATGTTTACTGCAAGGATAGAAAGAAAATCAGACTCAGAAATCCGCAGGAAAAACTAAGTTCTGAAAGGCTTTTATGCGCCCAAAGGGCTATACGCCCAAGGGTCTATGCGCCCAAAGGGATATGCACCCAAAACAAGACATGTGGGCGCATAACACACAAACAGTACATGGGCACATAACATGCCACAATTAGAAGGTGCATAACATGGCAACACGTGGGCGCATAGCACACCACAGTGTTGGCGTATGACTTCTGTGGGCGCATAATGATGCTCACAGAAGTATGTTGCCTTAGGCGCAAGCACCCAGGCAGAAGAAAAGTCTGAGCGTCGCAAACTAACGCTCGAGACTTTGTTTTTGAAGTATGCCCTCACCCAGAATCTGGTCCTGGACTGCCGAGGACGTTGCCGCAGGAGGAGAGCCACTCGGTGCATGCCCCTTTCCCTTCGCGGATCTCTTGGCGACCTTGGGAGACATGGTTCTCAAAGAAATAAGATGAAGAGTTTCAGAAAAATTCTAAGAGAAGGGAATAATGAGCTCTCTCTCTCCTTCAGGGCCTATTTATAGGCACAGGCCGTATACTATGCGCCCACTTAGCTTTATGCGCCTATGCGCCCATTGTGCAGTATACGCCCACAATGGCCTATGTGCCCCCGTGAAGAACCAGTCCCTTGCACACTATGCGACTGCCACTTGCTGATATGGACAACGTATGAAGGATGGACCGCTTCAAATTCTACCCCGATGAATCTGACAGTTCAGATTTTGAGGAAGATCTCAACAGTCGTATCTCTCTGACAGGCTGGCCAAATACTATGCGCCCAAGGAGAGGGCCGTGCTATACGCCCATTGTATCACGAGAAGACGATCCATGCTTCTTTCAAAGTATTTCGAACTCGTTCAAGTATCAAAATCTTTGAAGGGGGTCTTGTAGAAGAATGAAAAATTTTCAGCAAAGAAGCCCCATGCGCCTAAAGCCAGTGAAGCTCTATGCGCCCAGCCAATGAAGCTCTATGCGCCCAACCAGTAAAGATCTATGTGTCCAGCCAGTGAAAATCCATGCGCCTAGCCAGTAAAGCTTCATGCGCCCAAGACTAGCTTCCCCGAAAGGAGGGCGCATAGCCTGAGACATGGCTATGTGCCCAAGTCTGACTCAGTCAAAGGGTCACGCCCCAGAACCAGAATACTGGAGAGCGGGGGACAGACACAGCCAGCTACATATATTAAAGTGAATCCAACCTCGCAATATGGTTACGGCTGTCTAGATGCATGAGGGTTTACTACACGCCATTAGTCTCTTAGGGTCAAGAACAAGCCTAGTGTCTCAATCTCAAGCAAGCAAGTAAATATAACAAGATGGTAGATCATCAGACATATAAAGTAAGGTGTCCCAAACATTACATATTCAGATGATCATGAAGCTATTCATACAAAATACGAAGACTAGCAAGAGTTTAAGTCATACATGAATAACCCAAGGATTTGTCAATCATGTTACAGCCCTTAGGCAGACAGAAATATAAATTTTATACGAGCTAACACTTGCTCGGCGGCTAAATGCCTCAAAAGAATAATTTACAATAGAGTGGGAGAGCAAAATAAAACCCACTCGTTGCCAGGGTTGCGCCTAGTATGCACCATCTGGCTGAAAGTCTGGAAGATCCTCGGGTGCTACTCCAAAATCTGGCTATACAAAACCAGCTGGGTCAGACCCCAGAAAGAGCAAGTGCCACAAGGGAGGCTTCACTTAAGAGCTAAAATCAGCATATTAGCACAAAAGACATAATTGATAAATAAAGACATGGGTTAGAGAAAACAAGGTGATAAACGATAAGACAACTAAGGGACTATTTCGGTAGCCAAGTTACAACCCGTAAACCAAATAAGGACCGGGATAGTAACCCTTCACCTGAACAGAACTTAGTCTCTAACCAATTATCGACAATAGTAAAGCATAACAGTAGTGTGCTGGAATAACCATGTACTGGTCTTGCCTAGGCAAGACTAGACGGGACTCCATCCATCAGTCACGGCCAAACAATGAGTACGGCTTGAGACTTTAACTAACTAGGGTTATCACAAGCTTAGTTACTAACAAGATGCATCGAGATGTTCCAACAGCCACAAGCCCTGCAGACTTAATCCAGGTTATCCGGTCACAAGTTGAGAGAGTTGGATTAGGTGACTTGGGAGTGCAACACATGACAGTGTGCTAGAAATGTGCCCTACTCGACGGCAGGCTACAAGTCCAATTAGAGCACCCAGATAACGGGACTGCCTGTAGCTGGGAAATCTCTACATGAACTACATAATCAATCTAGTCTTTATCCTAGTCAGATTCAGTATAAATTCCTGACCGTGGTAACCAGGAATTCATGTCCTAGACATGATGCAAGACGAGACATGTAGCTTATACAAGCACAAACACCCACGGTGTCAAGACAAAAGTTACTTAGCAAGTCAAGATAGCCGTCACAACAGCATATCAAGATTATTATGTTGGGTTTACTTATCAAGAGTGCGCCACGACGGGCCACTATCATGTCATGTTACTTGTCAAGAGTGCACCACAATGGATCACTATCAAGAATCATCATGTCAAGTTACTTGTTACTTGTTACTATCTAAGAGTGCGCCTTAACAGGCCACTATCGTGTTCTATCCTTACATTATCATGAATGAAAGAAACTTACATAAAATAGCTAGTAACATATTCTTGAAGCTAAGAAAAAGGTCTACAACTTTTATGTTGGGAGTTAGGAAAAATTCTGGCCACAATTCAGCCAAATAGGACTTAAAATAGCCAAAAACAGCCAAAATATGCCCTATACGGCATTCTGCGGCACTATGCAGCCTTCTGCGGCACTATACGGCACTATACAAGCCATGCGGTACTATTCATTCCATGCGGCTGCGGCACTATTCATGCAACACTATTCATTCCTGCGGCTGCGTCACTATTCATTCATGCGGCTGCGGTACTATTCATTCCATGCGGCTATGGCACTATTCATTCCTACGGCTATGGCACTATTCATTCCATACGGCTGCGGCACTATTCATTCCTGCGACTGCGGTACTATTCATTCCATGCGGCTGCGGCACTATTATGCGGCTGCGGCACTATTCGTTCCATGCGGCTGCGATACTATTCATGCCATGCGGCTGCGGCATTATTCATTCCATACGGCTGTGGGACTATTCATGCGGCTGCGGCACTATTCATGCAGTTACGGCACTATTCATTCCATGCGGCTGCGACACTATTCATGCGGCTGCGGCACTATTCATTCCTGCGGCTGCGGCACTATTCATTCCATGTGGCTGTGGCACTATTCATCTTTCCTGCCAAATTCAGCACAGATGAACTAGAAAATACTCAAATCTTATTTTGGCCATAACTTCCTCAAAACAAGTAGAAATCTAACTTTTTAAAGGTCCATTTTGGATAAAATTGAATTCTCTACAACATAGAACATTCAAAACTTGAAAATAATAAAGTTTGGTAGATCAAAACCCAAGAAAACCAAAAATACAACCAACTTAGATCTACAAGAAATAAACCATAGAAATTAAAAATACCAAGTACTAAAGTGTCTTAGAATCTCGTGAGGAAGATAATGGAACAAAAAAAATAGAGTTCCTCCATGAAGCAAGTTGCACTTGCCTAGGACTTGGTAGGTGGGGGAAGTAAATAAAGAAGTGAATGAAGAGAGAGAGAAGAGTTGGGTTATATATCAACCCTCTCCATCTCAAACCAAGCCAAGCCAAGTCAAACCAAGTCAAATTGAACCGAACCGATCAAATAAACCAAGTCAAGATTAAACCAAGACTAGGCTAAGCAAAATAAGTCTAAATACAGTCCACCTGATAAATGCCAGAAATCTCGTATACGCATACGAAAATATGTATAGCGAGAAACGGGAGTGACAACTCTACCCACCTTAAAATAATTTCGTCCTCGAAATTTAATCAAGAGGCTAGAGATGTCATGGAAAGCTATATTAATCATAAGCAAGTTACGACTAGCAGTCAATCAAGCAATCATTCATGCAAGCAAGGAATTAAAAGCATAAGAAATAAGGAAGACATTATACCTTATGAGTCAAATAGGTATGGATATCGCGAACGAATATCATCCTCACGCTCCCACATTGACTCACCCAAAGAGTGATGACCCCAAACAACACAGACTAAACTAATAGTCTTGTTCTTGAGCACCTTCTCCCTTCGGTCCAAAATGGATACGGGCCTTTTCTCATACGAAAGGTTGGTACCAACAACCAATTCCGAATGATCAAGGACATGACTCAAATCAGAAATATACCGTCACAATTGGGATACATAGAATACGTCATGTACCTTACATAACGACAGTGAAAGAACGAGATGATAGGACACATTACGTACTCGCTCAAGGATATCGAATGGCCCTATGTACATAGGACTAAGCTTTTCCCGTACGCCGAATCGAATGATGCCACGGGAAGGCGAGATCCTAAGGAACACGTGGTCGCCGACTGAAAACTCAAGGGGACGCCGATAAGAATCGGCCCAATGGCGCTGGCGATCTTGGGCAACTCGAAGATGATCTCTGACTTGTCTGACCACCTTGATTGTCTGCGTAATCATCTCTGGACCAAGCATCTATCTCTCGCCGACATCATCCCAAACTAAAGGTGATCTGCACTTCCTGCCATACAGTGCTTCAAAGGGTGCCATCTGGATACTAGCCTGAAAACTGTTGTTATAGGAGAACTCCATGAGATGCAGGTGATCTTCCTACGAACCACTGAAGTCGAGTGTACATGATCGTAACATATCTTCGAGAGTCTGAATCGTGCGTTCTGACTGACCATCTGTCTGCGGATGATAAGCTGAACTGAACTTGAGACGAGTCCCCAAGCTCTCTTGAAGACTCCGCCAAAAGTGTGATGTGAATCTTGAACCTCTGTCTGATATGATACTAACTGGCACTCCATGCAATCTGACAATCTGCCTGAGGTATATCTCTGCTAGCTGATCCTTCGACTGACCAATTCTGAAAGGGATAAAATGTGCTACCTTGGTGAGCCTGTCAACTATAACCCAGATAGCATCTCTTCCAGCTGGGGATTTAGGTAACCCAGTTACAAAATCTATGGTAATGTACTCCCATTTCCATTCTGGGATCGGTAAAGGTTGAAGAAGTCCAGCTGGTCTCTGATGTTCAGCCTTAACTTGTTGACAAACTAAACAATAAGAGACAAACCGGGCTATCTTTCTCTTCATGCCATTCCACCAGAAATGCTGACAGATGTCTCGGTATATCTTCGTGCCATCGGGATGAATTAAATACTGAGAAATATGAGCCTCTGCCATGATCTCCTATCTGATATCACTACTGGGTACACAAAGATGTCTCCCATGTCGGAGAGTACCATCTTCGTGAATACTTAACTCTGCTCTCCGTCCTTCTTCACACTCTGCTCTAAGTCGCTGAAGCTTGGAATCTGCTGATTGCGCCATCTTGATCCTCTCAACAATACTGGACTGAACTTGCATACTGGCCATCAATGCCACATTGGTAGGGAGAACTATCTCAATATCCATCTTCTGAAGATCTGCTAATAACTCTGGCTGTGCTGATCGGTATGACCAGGAACAATGCCGCTGAAGAAACGACATGGAGAAAAATAAGGAAGGACCATGATAGATTGAGGATATAAACATGTGATCAGGTCAAGATTTCAGAAAGATTAGAAGAAACGAGTAGAGATCAAGGGCGAGTGCTGATTGAGACATATATTCAGTGAAACCCTCACACATCTTGATTTACAAGACCTGCATGGGCCACCACTTAAACCGTGTCATGCCCCAGAACCAGAATACTAGAGAACGGGGGACAGACACAGCCAGCTACGTACATTAAAGTGAATCCTACCTCGCAATACGGTCACGGCTGTCTAGATGCATGAGGGTTTACTACAAGCCATTAGTCTCTTAGGGTCAAGAACAAGCCTAGTGTCTCAATCTCAAGCAAGCAAGTAAATGTAACAAGATGGTAGATCATCAGACATACAAAGTAAGGTGTCCCAAATATTATATATTCAGATGATTATGAAGCTAGTCATACAAAATGCGAAGACTAGCAAGAGTTTAAGTCATACATGATCAATCCTAGGATTTTTCAATCATGTTACAACCCTTAGGCAGACAAAAATATAAATTTAACACGAGCTAACACTTACTCGGCGGCTAAACGCCTCAAAAGAATAATTTATAATAGAGTCGGAGAGCAAAATAAAACCCACTCGTTGCCAGGGTTGCGCCTAGTGTGCACCATCTGGCTGGAAGGCTGGAAGATCCTCGGGTGCTACTCCAAAATCTGGCCATACAAAACCAGCTGGGTCAGACCCCAGAAAGAGCAAGTGCCACAAGGTAGGCTTCACTTAAGAACTAAAACCAGCATATTAGCACAAAAGACATAATTGATAAATAAAGACATGGGTTAGAGAAAACAAGGTGATAAACGATAAGATAACTAAGGGACTATTCTGGTAGCCAAGTTACAACCCGTAAACCAAATAAGGACCGGGGTTGTAACCCTTCACCTGAACAGAACTTAGTCTCCAACCAATTATCGACAATAGTAAAGCATAACAGTAGTGTGCTGGAATAACCATGTACTAGTCTTGCCTAGGCAAGACTAGACGGGACTCCATCAATCAATCATGGCCAAGCAATGAGTACGACTTGATACTTTAACTAACTAGGGTTATCACAAGCTTAGTTACTAACAAGATGCATCGAGATGTTCCAACAGCCACAAGCCCTGCAGACTTAATCCAGGTTATCCGGTCACAAGTTGAAAGAGTTGGATTAGGTCACTTGGGGGTGCAACACATGACAGTGTGCTGGAAATGTGTCCTACTCGACGGCAGGCTACAAGTCCAATTAGAGCGCCCACATAAGGGGACTGCCTGTAGCTGGAAAATCTCTACATGAACTACATAATCAATCTAGTCTTTATCCTAGTCAGATTCAGTATGAATTCCTGACCGTGGTAGCCAGGAATTCATGTCCTAGACATGATGCAAGATGAGTCATGTAGCTTATACAAGCACAAATACCCACGGTGTCAAGACAAAAGTTACTTAGCAAGTCAAGATAGCCGTCACAACAGCATATCAAGATTATCATGTTGGATTTACTTATCAAGAGTATGCCACGACGGGCCACTATCATGTCATATTACTTGTCAAGAGTGCACCACGACGGGTCACTATCAAGAATTATCATGTTAAGTTACTTGTTACTTGTTACTAGCTAAGAGTGCGCCTTAACAGGCCACTATCGTGTTCTATCCTTACATTATCATGAATGAAAGAAACTTACATAAAATAGCTATTAACATATTCTTGAAGCTAAGGAAAAGGTCTACAACTTTCATGTTGGGAGTTGGAAGAAATTCTGGCCACAATTCAGCCAAATAGGACTTAAAACAGCAAAAATAGGCCCTATGCGGCATTCTGCGGCACTATGCAGCCTTCTGCGGCACTATGGAAGCCATGCAGCACTATTCATTCCATACGGCTGCGGTACTTTTCATGCGACACTATCCATTCCTGCGGATGCGACACTATTCATTTCTGCGGCTGTGGCACTATTCATTCCATGCGGCTGCGGCACTATTCATTCCTGCGGATGCGGTACTATTTATTTCTGCGGCTGCGGCACTATTTATTCTATGCGGCTGTGGCACTATTCATTTCATGCAACTGTGGCACTATTCATGCGGCTACGGCACTATTCATTTCATGCGGCTGCGGTCCTATTCATGCCAAGCGGCTGCGGCACTATTCATGCGGCTGCGGTACTATTCATTCCATGCGGCTGCGGTACTATTTATGCGGCTGCGGCACTATTCATTCCATGTGACTGCGGTACTATTCATTCCTGCGGCTACGACACTATTCATTCCATGCGGCTGTGGCACTATTCATCGTCCCTGCCAAATTCAGCACAGATGAACTAGAAAACGCTCAAATCTTATTTTGGCCATAACTTCCTCAAAACAAATCGAAATCTAACTTTTCGAAGGTCCATTTTGGGTAAAATTGAATTCTCTACAACATAGAACATTCAAAACTCGAAAATAATAAAGTTTGGTAGATCAAAACCCAAGAAAACCGAAAATGTAACCAACTTAGATCTACAAGAAATAAACCATGGAAATTAAAAATGCCAAGTACTAAAGTGTCTTAGAATCTCGTGAGGAAAACAATAGAACAACAAAAATAGAGTTCCTCCATGAAGCAAGTTGCACTTGCCTAGGACTTGGTAGGTGGGAGGAGTAAATGAAGAAGTGAATGAAGAGAGAGAGACGAGTTGGGTTATATATCAACCCTCTCCATCTCAATCCTAGTCAAGACAAGTCAAACCAAGTCAAATTGAACCGAACCGATCAAATAAACCAAGTCAAGATTAAACCAAGACTAGGCTAAGCAATACAAGTCTAACTACAGTCCACCTGATAAATGCCAGAAATCTCGTATACGCATACAAAAATACGTATAACGGGAAACGGGAGTGACACAAAGTCATGATCAAAACGTGTACGAAGCATACGGCCACGTCAGTCTCCACGAGCAATCGTGCACCGAAGTATGCGGCCACGTCAACACCACGACCAACCCACGATCTTGCAGCCTATATGCACCTACATCCTATGCGCCCAAAGCAGGACTATGCACTCATATAAAAACTAGCGTGTTTCCTTATGTGGGCGCATAACATCGTTCCAGCTCAAGAACGACTATAAAAAGGGGGCCTCATCCATCTTCAAAATACAGAACGGAGAGCATTTTCAAGAGCCAAATTGCTGCACTTCTTGCTAGTGAGCCGAGAGTTAGCAATTTTCTTAGGTTTTCTTCCACTTTTGTAATTGGAGTGTCAACGGAGTAAAGGAGCAACTGCCGTTCGATCTCTATCGTCCCATTCTCCAGAATTCTTTTTTGTACTAGGGGATCCTTAGCGCAGGATCTCTCAGGCGTACTCGATTTGTGGTACCTTGCGCTAATAAAGAAAAGACAGCATTTTCTTCTTCTTTTTTGTGTGTGTCCATACACAACATCCAAAATAACAAAATCCCCAAATAAGTATAAAGTGTATCCAAAATAAGAAAAGATAATAAGTAAGATACTAGTCTAGCTAACTAGCCTAGACTACTGGGGTAATGTCCTCTGCAAGGGCTGGGTCCTCATGGGAGTCCAGCTCACACGTGTCATCTAGGCCTGTTCCATAGTATGTAGGACAGAACTCCTCAATGTCATATGTAATATTTTCAACAGGTCCAGTCAGGACAAGAACAACCACAATACATCTCACGCAGTTCATAATATGACAGGATATATAAATATGCTATAGAGTAAGATACATAAAATACTAAAAAATATATGAAGTAAAAGAGATGACTGTAAAAAATATCTACTATAAGTAAAGAGCTAACAATGGCTAGGGATGTAGAGTACAAGATAGACATATGAACGGCTTGAATTTGCACATGAGTATACTAAAGAGTTTGCACATGATTACACTACTTTAGAATTGTTCACATGACCATTTATACTCCCCCGTACCCCAATCAATGCACAAGGATCCAGACAAGTTATATTATTGCACGTGATATCACATGAAGGCCCATAAATGGGTGCACATGAATGTATACATGGGGGCTCTGTGAACATGAGAGTACATGAATCACAAGAGTGCACATGAATGGTGAAAGCACCAGAGTACATGATGAAAGTAAAACGCACATGACATATTGTAACTCGATGCTCCCGAGGGGGATAACATCTCCTGAAAGGATCCATATAGTACCAATCCGTGTTAACAATGTGACAGCATCAAGTAAAGTAATCTAGAGCATAAATGTATATCCTATCAAGTATGAAACGGTCAGAGAATGTACTCGCCTGGTATCCTGAGTATCCAATGAATATATATGTCTAGACAGAGTATTTGAGTCCTAAACAGAGCAACACAGGTCACAACATGTCCAGAATGGTAATGCTGAAGATTACAATGCATTCTATATGATTTCTAGGTCATCTAGGCAAAAGTTAACTCTTGGTCAACTTTGGTCAACTACACTAGTCAAACTAGGTCAATCCTAGTCCAATCAAGTCTCACTAAGCCTAACCAATCCTAGGCTAGCACTCACACATAATTTCAAGGCTACACAAGTCATCCACATACATTACATATATAGGCACATATATATACTCAATGTATATAGGTATATACATAGGAAGCTACATATAGGCTATCATGTATAGGCTAATACGCACTAGGATACTAGGCTAACATGTATACATATGCCAACCTATCTACATACATACATTATATTAACAAATATATATTACATATGTATATATAAGAGATTTAGATAGTGAGATGTGTATGTGTGTATGATTTTCAGTCAACTGTGCGTGTGTGTGAGATCAGAGTGTGTGTGTGTGACAGGTCATCATGTGACAGATTGTGTGTGTGTGTGTGTGACAGATTTCAATGTAGCAGTCAATAGTTTATATATGTGTGTGTGTGTGTATAGAATTCAGGTTTTGTCTAGGAGGGATATATATGTGTGTGTGTGTAAATATAGATGGGAGTGTGTATTCACATAATGTGGCAGGTTGTGTTCTCAGATTGTACAGCAGTAGTATATGTTCTCAGGAAACAAAATGACACCATGTATCTCATTCAATCAACACATATATATATATAGGTATAACCCTAGGCTATATTCAGTTCAGTCAATACAAATTGAGTGTCAAAACACACTCGAAACATATCATAAATCCAACCAAAACTCCACATGTGAATCCCAACACTCAACACATATCCCAGCATGTAATAACACATATAAAACATATAATTAGCATTTAAAATCAAATTTAAACCATTCAAAATTCTCGGGAAAATGCATTGATACTGTTGTATCAGAGTTTTGGAGGAAAACACAAATCCATATCGAAAACATAGTATAATCCAAATTAATAGGTTGGTAATGTGTCGTGTAGGTGTACACGTGCTACACAGGTCGTATCGTGTCCTGGAAAGTAGGACACGATGTGTCCTGACTCGAGAACACACACAGACACACGTACGGCTGTACAGTGTCGTGTTGTGAGTCACAGGTATCGTGGACACGACACACGACACCTCACTCCATGTGGTCATACACACGTGTAGCCTACGTATAGGGCTACACAGTCGACACACTATGAGGTGTCGACGTCGTGTCCAGTACAGACACGAGGCCCGTATCAGGCCGGTCTTCTCGTGTACGCACGTGTCAATCAAACCAGTGCACACTGTATTTCATGTCCGACACAAAACTACTTGACACGAGGCTTGGGGGCTGACGTGTCAGTCATTGCCCCCACCTTACTGCCAAGTGGCAACCGCCTACGTGGACTGTATGAGGAGAACAACTCCTCGAGCAGCAGGGCACTGCCCGAGCTTGCTGCGAGTGTGTTCGTGTCCTGTTTGGACACGGATACGGCTCAGAAATCGACTCAGTCAATGGAGAAATCAATATACACATGAAGATCAACAAATCCATTCAAATACTTTTCAAAAATAGTAAATAAAATTCCTTTGTGACATTTCATCAAACACATTCATACAACCTATGATACGTGTCCGATACGGACACCAAATTGACACGAAATCATACAAGACTCACTCTACAGCTATGGGACACCTAAATTTATATATCCATGCAAAAAAATCAAGAAATGGAGGTGGTTTGAGGTGTTTACCTATTGAGTGTCAAACTCAAGGAAAATGCCCCAAATAGAAGGATCCTTCTTGCAACTCTCAAGCTCCAAATTGCATACAAGCTAAGATTTCTCACCACCAACAGTAAATAGGGGTTAAATAGATCCCAATACAAAAGACTAGAGTTAAAAAGGAATAGGAATGAAGAAATTATGAAGGGTTGAAGAATGGACAATACCTCTTTCTTGCCAAATTTAGAAGTGTAAAAAAAGGTAAGAATGATTCAAGAGGCATTAAATAGGGGTGGGGGAATCCCTACGCCGGCCACTAAGGGGGAAAATTAGGGTTAGGGTTAATGGCTAGTGGGCTTGGGCCAAGTTTAGATGTTAAATGGTTCAAACCCTTAGCTATTAGTTCAAACACCTAAAGCACCTAATCTCTCCATGCAACTTAGTCCAAAATAAGTCAACTTGGGTCGACTTAAGTTAGACTAGGGTCCACACCATGCTAACCAAGTCACCAAAGTCAAAGTCAACATCTAGGTTAGTCTCTAAAGTCACAACTAGCAAAAGTCAAAAATAACAACCATCACTCAAACAATTCAAAATTTTCAAGATGACCAAAATACCCTCAAGCTAAAACGTGGTAGTGACACACACACACACACACACACACACACACACACACACACACACACAACCACACACTATATATCTCACAAGCACATTCACACTATACTACTAATCTCACACTATCTAAACTAAGACAACTCTTTCAACCCATCCCTCTTCTACTCAACACACACCCACACAAGACACAACCACACACACACACAATAACTATATACCACAACATCTAAAAACAGTCCACATATGTAAATATATACCAATATTTATATCTCTACATATATACATAACTTATGGGTCAAAAATACATAGATACATACATAGGTATCCAAATGAAAACTAATTGGGGCACCCTAACCATGGCTAAACTATTCTCTAACATGTATAAAAATGAAATTAGAAAACAAAATAGTCTATTGGGCATAAACACAAACACTTAGTGGGCCACCCTCAGAATTTCTCTATGGGTGACACCAAACCAATCTTAACTTCCTATTGAGGACTCAAAAGAGCCTCTAAATCAAACCTAAGGGTGGTTCAAGCAGGGGGTGGTTCCTATGAATTCAAAACTATCAAATATGCAAAGAAAAGATGGATTTAGATAGGGTTTTACCTATTGGGAGTTATATCCCAATGATTCAATCAAAAGGACACGAGTCCGACATGAGAATCCCTTGCAAATGGACTCTCCTCCTTACTCCTTGCTTCTTATCCTAGTAGGCACCTTCTCCTTGATAGATTGAGAGTAAATGAGGAAGAATGAGTAAATTTGGGAGATGAAATTAAAGGGATTGCTCTCAAGTTGGGAAAGAACACTAAATTAGGGAAAAAGAGGCTACAATGGAAATGAATGATGGGGGAACCCTTGTCTCTCTTGGCCAACCATGTCTAGCCCTAAATGGGTCGAGTGAAATGTCTAAGTTGCCCCTATTAGGCCTCTTTTGGTTAATTAGGAGCATGCAAAGGTTTAGGGTCAAAAGGGCCAAGGTTCTATTCTCTAAATGAGTCAACTAGTCATGTGGGATTAGCCTAATTGCACTAGACTAATAAGTTGGGTTTGTGGGCCATATCTAGCTAATCTTTGGGCTCCGACTAGAGTCTAAGCTAACCAGCCACTAACACAAGTCAAAACTAGACGAAACTCAAATCCGATAAAACAAATCCCCAAAATACAATATTAATAAATAAATATTCACAAAATATAGGAATATGAAAAATAACAAATTTACCATCAATTTTGAAAACTGAATGTGACATAAGGAGAGCTTCTTCTACATTTTTTCCACAACACAAAAACCTATTTAGCCACCATTATCACCATCACAACCATGTCCGGACCCGTGTGTCCGTGTCCCTTCCATTGCATTCTATTACAATTATGTCACCACCGTACGTCATCCCCGTACTTCAATCAAAACACCACCATCGCTCGCCGGCGATCTCCAAGTCTGGCAACCATCTGTCACCTCCTTCTCGAACCCAACCATGCGTCTACCTGCAGCACGCGCCAATACCCGGGACATCCAACGCTCCCATGTACCCGACTTTCTTCACCTATCACCACACATGTTGTCAAACACCATCGCCTCTAGGATTGGCCGACAACCCCTCAACCACTAGCCTCGTCGTATCGTCCAGTGATCGATCTCCCCGTCGATCCCCTCCTGGACGACCGTGCTCTTCCATAGCCACCACCGGCCATCAACCGCTACAGCTCTAAAACCGAAAAGTGCAGCCTACACCTCCAACGACCTTCTCACCAGTATCATTATCACCATCGATTTCCCAGTTAAAACTACCTGGCCGGTGAGATCACCACCACCCAGTCGACCGACAATACTCCACCATGGTCAGCAGACCCTTCCGGCCATCACCAAATACACACGACTACTAGCTAGCCACCAACATTACCTTGCACCTGCGAGTACGACCAACCTATCATGCCATGGACCACCGGTCACATGGCTTCTCACTGCCTCTGGTAAGGGCACACTCCCCGCGCCTAAGCCTCAGTGCCACGGCCAACCAAGCTCTGCGCCGTCACCAATGACCCTCTCGAGCACTGGCACTGATACTCCCCACCAGTGCCGCTCGAATCAAGACGCCATCACCATCGCCATGGACCCGCAACCGCCTTTCATCGGATTTGGGCCGCTGACGTCCAGGTCTAACCGTTCTCGGTGAGCTCGCACCTCCATGCGTGGCCTCCGGAGAACCACCACTTTTGTTCTTCCTCGTACACTGCCCTCCGTCGATCTGCCGTCGTGTGGAAGCTTCTTGCGCCGCGCATGGCTAGCAGCCCTCACTTTAAATCGGCCGCTAGCTCCGAGTAGGTCAGCCCCTTCTCCTTCCCAATCTCTCTCAAAAGTTTTGGAAATGTATGGACCTTCTCTCTCTTCAAAGAGAAGGAATTCAATGGCCTAACGGGTTAATTGGGCCATCAATGGGTTTTAAGCTATTCAATATGAAAGGGGAAAAAGCGGGTTCTAGTTTTTTTATTAATATTTTAATTGATTAAATTTTATATGATATGTATATATGTATTATTGTATGGTAGTATAAGTATTTTAGGTATATCAGTATTCCGTATTACTACCATTATTATTACTAGTATTATTGTTGTTAAAATTATTATTTTAGGGATTATGTATTACTATTTTTCCAAATTTATATAGTATAGAGCTTGGGCTAAAACCTTAAATATATGTATCTATAATACTTTCTATTTGTTTTAATATATGGGTTGACTTAAAACTATTACTATAGTATTTTCCATCAATTTATTGTTTTACGTAAAATCATGACTTTCTATATTCCAAGTAAGTACCTAAAATAGTTTGCATATAATAAATATTTTTCTAAAAATATTTTGACTAATACAAATATGGTTTTCTAGTATTATAAATATTTTTCTAAAGTTATATATAAATATTTATTTATATAAATTTTTCTTCGTCTATCGAATCTTGACCATGACTAGTCATACGTTCCTATTTTTCGTGATTCTGACTACTTCATATCAACCCTAGGCTAATTGAACTATCCCAAACTCAATGAAATTATCGTTTCACCAGCAAGGACCCCAGGCGAGTACATTTCTTGTTTGCTTCCAGTATTGTTAATTACTAGAATTGTATGATTAGTGATGTTATATTTGATTATTGACACGTTCGTTACACGGATTAGTGACATGGATTTTAGTCATTTTTCCATGTTTTATCGTGTTTATTTTACCGTGTTTCATGATTTATTGTCATGACTTAATCCATGTGTTGTAGTCGGACGGGAAAGTACTAAGTAGATATGTGATCAACCCCGTAGACCATGTTTTATTTTATATTTCATGCAATGTAGACCGTGAGGATGTAAATCTTATATAGATCGCGCAGTGTAGTGGGCCAGCCTGATCACATATTGAAATGTGTACTTTAAATCACGTAGATGGTTATATTTTTTTGTTCCATGCTTTACATGTCCTTATAGTTCATGACTAACTGTTTTACCATATTTTCCATGCCATGTTTTATAGTTATTTCTTTTATCATATATGTCATTCTCTATTCACTATTTTTATAGTCGTTATTTGGAACTGCATCCTTGGATTGTACTCGTTCC
The DNA here is from genome assembly GCA_029216955.1 of Iris pallida. Taxonomy (NCBI): domain Eukaryota; kingdom Viridiplantae; phylum Streptophyta; class Magnoliopsida; order Asparagales; family Iridaceae; genus Iris; species Iris pallida. Next base: position 2,805,211 of record JANAVB010011000.1, on the reverse strand, counting down.
ATTCCTGACTAGAAACCATATTTTTTAGATAGTCGCTTATTACTCTATGCGTTGGATCCTTGGGGGAGATAAGACTGTATTGGAGGCCAAAACCAAAAGACTAGTTAGATAGTTAAGCATTCTTTTAGTTGTCTTTTCTATTTTTGTGAGGCATGATTTTTTTTATAATCAAAATGTAATCTTTTTTTGAATACTGTAATTGATTTAGTTATGGTGAATGAGCAATAAAAAGATATTAATTATGAGCAATATTATGAACTTGAGCATTGTAGTCTAGACAGCTTACTACGTCAATGTCGTAACGTAGGCTGGACTTGCGTACGCACTCGCATCCCGAAAAGTGGGTGTGGATCGTGACAAGTTTTTTTAGTGGCACATGCAGGTTTGGTTTTGCAAAAGATTGGAACTCGTGGTAGTACCTATGTTAGTCATACTACTGCGAGCATGCGACTAGGAGCTGCTCATTCACAATTAGAATTGAATTGATTTAGGAAAATGACTAGGACTATGAGTCCCTTATTTAAATTGACCATTGGATAATTAAGGTTGCCACGTTGGACCATGTGATTTAAGTAGACTATTAGACAAACTTGAGGAATTTAATAGATATAATATTGTGTTCTAATACGATGGTAGGATCAAAGGTGGGTAGACTATTCACTCAGTAACTTAGGCGTTCCTAGAATTCAATCCCTAACCTTGATAATTTGTTCAAATTATCTTTTTGTCCCCTCTAAACATTATCATCATTACTCGTATCACTTAGTTATTTCCCATTGTCCATAAGTAATTGTTTTTCCTAATAGTCTATATTTTATTTATGAATCTAACTCGATTCGATTATCCATAAATTTATTCCAAGTTAGTTTTGTTGAAAATTCAAGTTATATATATGTTTTCCCCTCGATCCTTGAATGTTAGAGAAATAAAAATAAAAATTTCTCTTGTTCTCGATCATTTTCTTCCTAAACAATCATTTGGTTTTCAAAGTTGATAATTTTACTTCAAGGACTGATACTTATATGATCCGCTAGTTGAATTTCTAAAAACTTCTTTGAAGAATTTTGTGGATATAGTTGAAAGAATATTCGTTGACTTATAATGGCAAGACAAATGCGCTTTATCGTCATTTATTTGACTTATGGAGACTGTTGGTTCACTGCAGCCAGCAACGCACTGACGAAACATGATACTGTTCTTCTTTCTAAAGATGACATGGAAAAGTTTAAAACTTGCTTTAACCATAAAATCTTTATTTTAAATCAAAATTTGACGTTTCAAAAGTTAAAATCGTATGGAATTAAATTCTCTACAATATGGTAGAATTAGTTTTCAGAAACACTAAGTTTTGAGAGATCATTCCTACGAATTTTCATAAAACCCTATTTTTGTAAACCCCCCTAAAATTTCACTATGTTTTTTTATATTTGTTTTATGTTGGTATATGTACGTCGAGTGCGAATACGTATATACGAGATATTTATATTTTTTTATATAAAAAGTTTTATCATAGGCTATGATAAATATAGAAATAAATAGTTTTTGTTTTCGAAATACATATAGAGTAAGTAGTTTTGTATATAAAATTTTCCTGCCAAAATATAGTCAAATTTTATAATTAATTTCATTATAATAAAAAAGGCTTTTTCTTTATACAAGTATATATAATTTAAGAAATGATACTTTTTTAAATAATATGTTCTATCACATACGAAGTACATGAAATTAAATTCATGTATATTTTATTTTCTGAAAAATAAATCGTATTTATTTTCAAAAAGGTATTTCAAATACTTAAATATTTATTGTAATTTCGAAATTATATAATATTACTTTTATTAGTTATTATAAAGATATTTGGAAATTGTTTGATTTAAATGTTTAATTGTCATGGTGATTTAAATTAAGATTTGATTTATTTGTTTTTTTAAAATGGTTTTAACTTATAGATAAGATTTATCTAGATTTAGTTTGGATTGGGATTGATTGAATTGGTTTTTAATTTGATTTAAATTATATGAGTAAATTATTTAAAGGGGATTTAAACTTCCAAGTTTTTATCTAATTGGGAGCCTCCAAGTCCTATATAAGGAGAGGCTCCTTCACTCTTTTCTCATGAAATTCCATAACCCAAAATTTCATCCAAAGTATTGTGCATCGTGTCAGTGTCCACAATTTTTGTGTCAGCCGTGACGGCCTCGGGTCCGACCCCGGATGTCTTTCCAATAAATTATTTATTATATATAATTTGCCTTCGTGTCTGAGAACCCCAGACACGACTCCGACTCCAACCATGTCGCACAGGACACAATTTACATCGATAATTCAGATCCTCGTGGCCGACACCCCCGACATAAATTCTAACCCTAACCCAAATCTAGCCTGGTCGTCCTCTTCGACCAAGCTGTCGGGAACGCCGCCCGTCCCATGTTCCTCTCTCCCAACCACCTCGCAGTCAACCCGACCCCCATCACCACCGGCCCCTACTCGCGTCCACCATCATCCCTTTTCGACCTCGTCTCCCCGGCCTTGGCCATGTAGGAGCGTAAAAAAATGCTTTATAGACCAAGTCAAAGAAGTTGAGAACTTTACGCTAGCTATGCTCTACTCGAGCAACTTTTTACGCTAGCTATTCTCTACGCTAGCTGCTCTCTACGCAAGCTACACTTTACGCTAGTTACTTTACGCAGGAGCTATTCATTGAACTTTACGCTGGGGACAGACTGTCAGGCCGCATTTAATGCCAGAGATTTGATCTGACAGAATGATTTTTTCTGACAGCGTACAACACAGAAGTCGAGAAGATTGGATTTACACCAAACCCAATGCTCGTCGTATAGTGTGTAAATAGGGCCATTTTACGCTCAATAAAACTGCTTCTTTTACGCACGATAGTTATTCGAGCTTTTACGCTCAAGACTATTGTGGGCGTAAAGTTTATTTGGGCTACTTTTTACGCTCAAGGCTATTTTTTTAGCCACTTTACGCTGGAAAGTTTATTTTGGGCTATTTTACTCCCAGTTTGCCACTTTACGCTATGAGTGTGTTTTGGGTCATTTTTACGCCCGATCTTTCCTGACCACTTAAGAACGTGGTTTGCCTACGTGGCTTTCGTGCCACACTTCTCGAGGAACGTGTATATGTGCTCTCCCTATTTTGTTAAAGTAGTGGGACACGTGTCAATGTGCGTAGAGGATGAGTTGTATCATGGGTGACAGTTGCTAGCGTAAAGACCTGATTTTGTTGCTTTTTACGCACAAAGGGTTAAGTCTATAAGTAGACTTATTTTTTATATAGAGAAAGGAGGAGATCAATAGAGACAAGAGAGGAGATTCTGAGAAAACTCATACTTTCAGAGTGATATTCCCAGAGGCATTTCTTCTACTTTTTCTCAAGAACTGGGTGAAGCAAAGCAAGAAAGCATTCGACTGTGCCATCAGTGCCGTTGTTCGATACCTTTCCGGTGACTTAGTTCTTCCGATTGTTCGTCTTCTTCAAGTAATTTTCTTCATCATCATCATATGGTCCACGGAACAAAGTGATCGCTCTCAGATCAGACTTCCATAGCAATACTTCCCAGAATATTTGTACTTTTTGTACTTTTTCTAGTTTTCTTTCAAAAGCCAATTTTTAGGCATTTTGTTAAGTGAAACAAAATGGCGACTCTGCTGGGGACGACCTTCTCCTCTGATGAGAAGGCAATTGCTCAATATGATGATGCGTTGGTCGGATCGACCAAGAAGACTCTGGTTATGCACTTCGACCAGACTACCTACGAAGAAATGCTCCGAACTGGGGGTAGTACCCATTGCTCCAATGTTCAGAAATCACGGAAGGCACGAAAAGTTTGGATTCCTAAGTCCAAACCGTCCTCGGATCTCCCTGTCGTCTCTGAAGGCAAAGGCATCCTTCCTACTCCTGTTGTGGAGACTCCCGTCGGTGACGAGGCAGTTCCTACTTCAGTGATGCGTCGTGGGCGTAAAAACCAGTCTCCCGTCTGTGACGTGGCAGACTATCAAGTTTTACGCTCTGAGCGTAAAAATCAGGTTTTACGTTCTGTGCGTAAAAATCAAACTTTACGCTTTAGGCGTAAAAACCAGTCTCCCGTCTGTGACGTGGTAGACACCCAAACTTTACGCTCCGTGCATAAAAACCAGTCTTCCGTCTGTGACGTGGTAGACACCCAAACTTTACGCTCCATGCGTAAAGGAAAATCTCCCGTCTGTGACAAGGCAGATACTCATGTTTTACGTTCTACGCGTAAAGGTAAGTCTCTTGTCAGTAACAGAGAAGATAAAATTCATAATGATGCCTCTGCATCTAAAATGAATTTACCTATATGTATACAGCATAAAAACATGAATTCTGTTGTTGGTAAAACTTCGGTTGTCCACCAACAACCTTCCTACACTGCTTTACGCAAGGTACCAAACCTGCAAATTATGCGTAATGCTGATGGAGTCCTCTGTGTACAAAAATCTCAGGATTTACGCACGCAACCCCCGGCACGTAAAAACGTCCAGTTTGGTTCTGCTAATGCAGCCAGTAATCTTCTTTATACACAAGGAACTAAACGACTTTCTGTCCTAAATATAATAAAGAAGACTACTCCTTCCACTCCTTCTGATTTACGCGAGTTGCTTGTACAAAAGCGTAAAGACAGAAAAACTCTTGGGACACTCCCCAAAGAAGATCACCATTGTGAGTGTCACCAGATTGTAATCAAGTGTTGCTATTCGGTTTCTAAACGGTCAGTTTTTGATCGGTTAGGCTACAATGTTCAGCAATCAGTTGATGATCAAGAACAGGAGTTGTCATACGCTTCAGTTAATATGGCATCTCATACCAACAGAGCACGACGTGCAAGACGTAACTCGTCACAGACTCCTGGTCAACAACAGTTCAATCGACTTCTTGATAATTTCGAAGGAGTATATCAGAATACTCGATTGAGAAGTCAAAGACAGTTACAGACTTCTGACTCAGAAGCTAGGGGTACCCGGTCTTTAAAGTCTGAAACTGATAGCATTGATTCATACTTCTACACTAATATCTCTTTATCCTCAAGGGAGGTTGAATCTTATGCTATTGGAGACGAACCAGAGACATCATCTGCTAATACAGAACAACGTCTTTCTGCAGTTGAGCAGTCGCTGAAAGATATGCTTGCTATGATGCAAAGTATGCATCAAATAATAATGACTCAGCAAACTGCTCAGCCAGTAGTGATAAATTCGGTACAAGTAGCAGCACAAACTCAAGATAGTCAAGGGGTTGATATACCCTTGAATAATCTTAGTCAGGAGCCTGCTATCAATCAAAATTCTGTATCTCCAGATCGTATCATTCCAGAAGATATACCACCTCCGGTGGGGGTTACGGTACATCCAACAACAATTCAATCAAATGTGCTTTCTCAAACTAGTGAAGCTATTCAAGCAGTACGAGAATTAAAAGCACAGTTTGAAGTTTTGAAGCATAAGGATCAGCTCCAAAGGTTAGGGATTAAGCAACCTTATCCTCCTCATTAGAATGATGTGCCATTTCGTCCAAAGTTCAAACCACAATCCATGGTGTTATTTGATGGAAAGGCATCTCCTAGTCAATATATCAATTACTTTGATATTATGACTGTACATTTGCAGAAGAATGATGCTCTTCTTATCCGAGTTTTCATTGGGTGTTTGACGGGTTCAGCCTACGACTGGTATCGTAGTCTACCCGACAATTGCATTTCATCTTTTGACGAATTTAAAGCAATATTTCTCTCCCGATTCTATGAGGGAGGAATGGACATGAATATGTCCTCCCTAATAGAAATCAAGCAAAAGGAGAAAGAAGATACTCGGACGTTTATAGAATGCTTCCGACAGGCTACTTTGAAAATGCCTCCAGGCATGCCAGATTCAGCACTGATTGATACGTGCAAGATGAATCTGCGACCATCCATTGCTGTCTTTATGGGTTCCTAATTCACAGATTGGACCTCGTTTATGATAGCAGCAGTTTCAGCCGAGACCAATGGTAGGTTGGCTCGTGAGCACGGGATGATCTTTGCTTCAGAAGACAAAGGGAAGAAAAATTCTTCAAATAATAATTACAGCAATCGTAATGGGAAAGGGAAGGAGACCTTAGTGGTTAACCTTTCAAAACCCAAAACGACGCCGAATAATCAAGAGTCTTCCAAGCCAAAAGAAGAATACTCTTTCGATGACAGTGATATCCCAGGGATATTTTAATGTTTGGTAAAGAGTGGCAAACTCCAGATTCCAGAGCCGAAAAGGCCTAATGAGGTGAATCTGAATGACAATCCCAAGTATTGTATCTACCACAGATACATTAATCATCCTACCAAGACTTGCTATGTCTTGAAGAAGAAAATCAAGGAGCTGATAAATGCCAATGTCATCGCTTTAACCAACGATGAGCATACGGTTACAACCAATATAATTTCTCTCCAATTTGGAGGTTTTCCTCCACAGCAAGTCCCAGATGGAATTGTCCCAATTCCAAAGCCGACGATAAAGATTATGAATATCCCGCCTGCTAGAGAGCAAAATGAAGGACTTTTGCCTCTTACACTTAAAAATGGTGAAATTATGTGGGTACACCCTGATTTAGTGCCTGAAATGGATAATGAAGGTAAAACTTCGAAATCCAAGAAAGGTAAAAAAGTCAAAACCTGCAACATGATTTTTCATGTTTTAACCCTAGACCATGATGATTTGGATCATCTATGGGGTGGTATTCCTTTAGAGGATAGACTGAAGGGAATATATGCCCTCCAAGTTTGGCTCCTCCTATCAAACTCAAGCTTACTCATCGGCAATGGTTAGTGATGAATAGTGTCCCCCTTATACAGGGTACAACAAGTCTTCGCTGCTTTCGAGAAAGCTCCTACAGGAATTTTTCCTTCTATTCCTCCTTCTCTTGTGGTTACAGAGGTTTCTATTCCTCCTTCTACAGAAGTCTCTAAACCTTCTTCTTCTTCTGTGGTTACAGAGATCTCTGCTTCTTCTTCCTCTGTTAAACTACCTATTAAAAGTCCGCTACCTACTTATTTGTATAGTCAGCAATCAGTCCATCTCATGAAAAAGATGGGCTATGACTTTCAAAAGACGGAAGGCTTGAATTATGATAAAGGAATGCGACTTCCTTTACAACTTCAAAGTCAGAAATCCACTCTCGGATTGGGTTTCGAAGATCCTCATAAAAATTTTCGCAAGAAAAAGACTAAGGGAAAGAAGACTAAATCTTGCAATATGGTACTTCATTCTCCTGAGTCCGAAGAAGAGATCTTTGCTGGTACGAGATCTGGGAAAGAGTACCACAAGGATTATAAGGGATCTTCCAAAGAAGCGGAGGATGTTGTTGAAACAGTTCCAGCTCAATCATCTTCTGTTCCTGCTAAACCATCTGCGGTTGAGAAGGGGAAACAGAAAGCAGTACGCTTTGACGTCCCATTAAAATCTGCTTCGAATCAAGGGGTGGTGATGAAACCCTACAAGTTCGATATTTTAGCCCAGTTAGCTAATACTCCGGCTAGACTTTCGATTTTTGAGCTGCTTCGCCTTTTAAAAGAAAGCCGTGAAACTCTGAGTGAAGCTTTGCTACAAGCTGATTCATGCTTAGCTCAACTCAAGAGTCCTGACAATATACCAGTGTCATGCCCACAATATCATAGTGTGATGGAGGCAATTCCTAACATTACCTTCACACAAGAAGATATGCTGCTGAAGCATAATAAGCATGACAGACCTCTGTGCTATACAGGGTATATTGAATCAACTGAAATTGACAGGATTTATATCGATCCTGGGTCTTCAATTAGCATAATTATTCAAAGTATGCTAAGACCTTTGAGGATCCCTACTAGTGATTTGACTTACACTAGTACCACAATAGTTGGTTTCAACTCTGGAAAGAGTAAACCACTGGGAAAAATTCGGCTGAAGATTCAAATTGGTGATCTTCAAACTATGGAGACATTTTATGTTATCAACTCAGATGTATCTTACAACATCCTCCTTGGAAGACCGTGGATACATGACCATAATATTGTGCCTTCAACTCTCCACCAATGCTTTAAGTATGTGGATCCTCAAGGGGTCGTGAAGACCGAATTTGCGGATATCAATCCCTTTAAGGGTGTTGAAGCATATTTCTCTGACTCAATGCTCTATAAACAGGAGCATGTGAAGGAGATATTAGATATAGCCGAAGATCGATCACCTGCTGAAGATCAATCTATCACTGAAGATTCTCCGGAAGAGCAACCTTTGAAGATTAAAGTCAAAGGTCGAATCCAACCCCAACCTGTCAATGATCAACCTTTGGTGATCAAGGTTAAAGGAAGAACTCAGGCTTTATCTGAGGAAACTGTAAAGATTCTAGTCAAGAGCCAAGTTCAACCCCTTATGATCAAGGTCAAAGGACGTACTTCTCGTACGAATGATTCAGAACCTCCGCTGATCATCAATCTTGGCAAGTCTACGCAGAAGACGGAGGACAGTCCGTTAATAATCAATCCGAAGCATAGTAGTCTATTTGTAAATGATGTAAATATTGATCACTCTGTACTTTCTAATATCAATGAAGATTTCCTTTTGGAGTATATGGCTGTCAAATTCATTGAAAGAATAACTTCATCTTTTGATGATCAAAGTCATCATAAAAATGACATAAATACAGAGGAAACCTTATACATTGACCATAAGGAAAATTCCTTTCCCCCTCATGTTGATGTTGGACCTTATACTCAAAGGTTCCTAACATCTTCTCCTTATTTTCTTCCTTTAGCCGCTTCATCACAAGCTTATGTAACTTATAGACGTCACGAAGAATCTTATTTTGTGATTCTGTCTGATAAAAAAACAAGCGCTAAATTATGTTTGGTCTGGCTAGAAATATTCCTGTTATTCAGACAGATGATCTTCGAGATAAAGATAAAGAAAGAATCCGAATTGACAAATATAGTCAACAATCTCTTAAGATTATCCAGAATATAGGATATGATTTGAAGACTATACAAGGTCTCAATCAAGGCAAGGGTAGACGGTTACCGTTATGTGGTGATCCGTTTTACCAAAAAACTCATCATGGGTTGGGATATGATCCATCCCACATGTTTAACGAGGATATACAAAAAGAATTTTCTTCTAGTTTTTCATAATCTTCAGATTCGAAAGAAATCCAATTCATTGAATTGGATACACCCCACATGTGCCAGGAAGATATGGAAGAAGAATATTTTTCCAATTTTTTACAATCCTCATATTCTAAGGGAGACTATTATGATGAATCTGAGTGTATATTTTCAGTTAACATGGTTCAAACTGATGGTGAATCAGAACCATTTGAGAATGACCCATGGGCACAACAAATGGATACTTAATGGGAGCATCATTTTGAACAAAGACAGCCTTCTACTGAGGATAAAATTGTCCAGATTGATGTCGGAGACGGAACTACATCCAAACCGATATTCATTAGTAAAAATCTCTCCGAAGATGAAAAGGAAGAGTTGATACAACTGATTAAAGAATATATCGATATCTTTACATAGAGTTATGAGGATATGCCGGGTTTGGATCCCAAAGTAGCTACTCATAAACTCAATATTCTTTCCAATGCCAAGCCTGTGAAACAACAGCAGCGGCATTTTCGACCAGATATGATGGACACAATTGAAGCAAAAGTCAAAAAGCTGATCATATGTGGCTTTGTTCGTGAAGAACAACACCCGGATTGGGTTGCTAACATTGTTCCTGTTATGAAGAAGAATGGAAAAGTTCGAGTTTGCATAGATTTTTGGGATCTTAATGCAGTTTGTCCAAAGGACAAATTTCCACTTCCGATTACCGATGTCATGATAGACAATATATGTGGTTTTGAACGCATGTCTTTCATGGACGGATTTTTAGGATACAATCAAATTAAGATGCATCCAGGAGACGAAAAGCATACTGCTTTCCGTACACCCCTTGGGGTTTACTGCTATACGGTTATGCCATTTGGACTGAAAAATGTCGGTGCTATGTATCAACGGGCCATGAGCAGCATCTTTCAAGAACATCTACGGAAAACAGTTGAATGTTATGTAGATGATATTGTTGTCAAGAGTCGATCAAAAGATGATCACATTCAAGACTTGAAGACAGTATTTGAGTTGATGCGCCAACATCAACTGAAGATGAATCCTACTAAGTCTTTCTTAGGGGTGTCTAGTGGCAAATTTTTGGGATTTGTCATTACTTCTCAGGGTATCCATGTTGATCCTGATAAAATTAAAACAATTCTTGAAATGCGTCCTCCACGCAATTTAAAAGAACTCCGAGGCTTCCAAGGTCGCATTGCTTATATCAGAAGATTATATCCAATCTTTCTGGGAGATGTCAACCTTTCTCCCGTCTATTAAAAAAAGTGTATCATTTGTCTGGGATGAAGCATGTCAGAAAGCCTTCAATGACATTAAGCAATACCTTACAAATCCACCTGTTCTGGTACCTCCAGTGGTAGGGAGACATTTTTGCTATATGTTCGAGCCTTGGATCATTCACTTGGTGCTCTTCTTGCACAGAAAAGTGACAAAGGTCATGAACATGCAATTTATTATCTTAGCCGAATAATGGTCGGAGCTGAACACAGGTATACTCCTGTGGAGAAGGAATGTTTGGCCTTGGTTTTTGCTGTTCAAAAGACGTGACATTATGTGTCAGGACAGACTATTCATGTCATCTCTAGAATAAATCCTATTCAGGTATTGATGAGAAAACCAAGCATTCTCAACTCCAGGTTAGCCACCTGGGCGATGTTGCTTACTCCTTATGACATGGTCGATGTACCTCAAAAATCAGTGAAGGGCAAGCATTAGCTGATTTCTTAGCAGCTCATCCTATACCTAAAATATCAAAGTTATATGAAGACATTCCAGATGAAGTTGTGGATTGTAATATGACTTTGAAGGATGACATTTGGCAATTATATTTTGATGGAGCATCACGGGTTGGACCTAAAGGCAATATTGTCTCTGGAGTAGGCATCGTCCTAGTTTCTTCCGATAAAATGGTTATATACCGTGCTTATTCTCTTAATAAGCCATGTTTCAACAATGTGGCAGAATACAATGCTCTGCTAATTGGTCTCCAAGTAGCAAAATAGTTGGACATCAAGTTCCTGGAAGCTTATGGAGATTCTCAACTGATTGTTAATCAGGTCAGAGGGACATATGATTTAGGAATCCTGACCTCATCCCTTATCATCAAGTGGTAATCGAATTGGTCCTTTCATTCAGAGGATTCTTCATCGAATTCGTACCACGTTATCAGAACTTGGAAGCTGATGCTCTTGCTAGCTTAGCTGCAGACTTAGCTGTTCCAATTAGAAGACAAAATACCATAACTTTGTTGGATCGAGACTTATCCTGTGTCAAAAATAATTTGCATATCGAGCATAGTTATACTACAGAATCAAGTTCTCAACAAAGGGATTGGAGAAGTCCATTCATTGATTATGCGGTTCATGAGATTTTACCTGAAGATCCAAAAGAAGTTGCATCAATCAAGAGACGATCGTTTCGATTCTACTATGATTCTTTCTTACATATGTTATATCGTCATTCTTATGACGGACATTTACTACGTTGTCTCTCTGAGAATGAAGCTAAGCAAACGCTTCGTAAAGCTCATGATGGTGTTTGTGGTGCCCATCAACCGGGTCCAAAATTACAGGACCACATTCGAAGGATAGGATATTATTGGCCTTCTATGATAGCGGATGCGGTAGATTATGCCAGACGGTGTAGAGCCTGTCAGATTTATGCTGATTTTATTCACCAACCATCTGAGCCCCTACATCCTACAGCAGCTTCCTGGCCCTTCGAAGCCTGGGGCATGGATATTATTGGCCCGATTAATCCTTCTTCTGTCAAAGGACATCGGTTTATATTGGCTATAACCGATTATTTCTCTAAATGGGCGGAAGCGGTTCTTCTTGTTGAAGTAAAAACATCAAATGTGGTTAGCTTCATTAAACACCATGTTATTTATCGCTTTTGCGAAGGATAATTCATGACAATGGACCATAATTTGCCAGTCAGGCATTTTATTGATTCTGTGACAAGAATCGAATCCAAAATCTGGCTTCTACGGCCTATAATCCAGCTGCTAATGGTTTGGCCGAAGCTTTCAATAAGACAATCATCAAACTTCTAAAAAAGTTTGTCTCTTCTAAACGTGATTGGAATGAGAAACTTGGAGAGTGTTTATGGGCTTACCGAACGACAGTCCGTCACTACAACAAATATGGCCTACAATAGCATGCGCAGAACGCTATAGAAAGCCTTCTATAGCATATTCTGTCTGCTATGATCACCCACGCTATAGTATGTCCAGATATGTGAACGCTATAACATTATAGCGTTCATGAATGCTGTAGAAGGTTTATAGCGTTCGTGTATGCTGTTGATGGTTTATAGCGTTTATGAATGCTGTAAATACTTTATAGCATTCTAGAACGCTGTAGATGGTTTATAGCGTTCGTGAGTGTTGTGGATTACTTATAGCGTTTATGAATGATGTGGATTTTTTATAGCGTTTGTGAATGCTGTGGATGATTTATAGCGTTTGATGAATGGTTGATTTATTATAGCGTTCATCATATTCTATCGTGGTAGCAGCAATTTAGACGTTTTGAGTGCTATAAACCTGCTACAGAATTTTATATTATTTCATATCTGCTATAGAATTTCATATTTCATAACCTATTTTGTATCACATATAAATAACAATAATCGCAAACAATTTCAATCGCAACTTGCATTTCGATCAATCAAGATATAGTAAAGATTTGCCAAAATATGAAATGTTTCATTAGAACATTCAAGATATACAAAAAGTAGTAGTCATTAAAACATTCAAGATGTAGAAAAAGTAGTTGTATGATTCCATTTACAAAGTATCTATAGTCCAAAATAAACCATTCCATTTACAAATATTTGTAGGCCAAAAAACAGCTCGATCGCCTCTTTCCTTCTAGCAGCTATCCACAACCATCAAAAACATATACGCCAACCTACACAAAATTGAGAAGAAAACACATTATGATATAAAAAATAAGATAGAAATATTTGACACCATGAAATGAACTAAGAGATATCTAGCAGATACCTAGCAGTTTTTATAATAGAGTACTTAGATTTCATACTCCATGGAGTTGAAGTCTGTGGCTAAGGAGGCATACAGTGTGTTAAATGTGAAGTTGCAGGACAGTAGTGTTATGTAAAGCTGTGTAATACATGAAGTAAAGTGCAAGAAGGTTTTACTAGACAGAGAAATTTCTGATACTCAAGTTGGACACATGTATACCTCATTACACTGGCTATACAACTTAGGCTGATACATCACGATTGGATAATCTGGGACAGAGCAGAAGGAATGAGGTTGAACCATAACCATAAGTAAAGGGGTCAAATAGGACGTTAGGATATCACACATTCATACAGCAACGGCTGCATCAACCAAAAGAGCAAGCAGTAATGAATGGCATCTAAAATAGTCTGGATAACCTATCTCCAAGTGAAATGGACATGCCAAGGGAAAGTTCACTATACCTAGTGGACTAAACAGGGATAGACTACCCAATGGAGACTGAATTTTAAGGGAAAGATACTGGACTTAAAATGGTGACTGGTCACTTGATTCAATAGGGCAGGTATCACATATCTGTGGACTGAAACAAGGAAATAACTGGACTGAAAGCAACATGGGGACTGAATAAACACCCGAATACCTGAACTCAGAACGAAGGGTCTAAACTATATTTGAGATATGGTTTGATCCAAATTAATGACACTAGAAGAACTGGAACTTAACTTAAGAGAATTAAGGATATAACAATAGCCTATACTAACAGTTGTAATGGACTGAACATGTATCAAATGACAAATATGCAGGACACTCACTTCATATAGGAAATGAAGTGATGGAACATGTATGCAGGACATGGCTATGTGCTGTGGCAATGTATGCAATATGCAGGGCACCCAAATTGAATGTAATGATTAAATGTTGTAAAGGCAGTATATCTACTGCTCTAATATATGTGCAGCATGCAGAAGTGATAGATATGAAGTATGGAATGAGGGTGCAGTGTAAGCGAAGATGCAGAACCGTATCTAAGTATAGGGAAGCATAGGCAGTGTGAGGAAGAGTATGTGAATGTGCATGGTTAATGAAATCAACTAAAGCAACAGGCTCATAAAAAGTAACATGCTCATAAAAATTACCTAGTCATCCAACGTCGTAATGTGTTCGGTCGGCCATGCAGTAGTACTTCCAACGTTGTCTTCTATTGTGTCATTACCAAAACATGGTCAAAATAGTAGTGCTTTGGGTTGTAAAGCAATATCTACCCAAACCCGAGAGACATCTTTTCCAAGAGGTGTACCATGAACCACCGCTTTCGGATCATCTGTCACCCATCGTCCAATTGCAACGATTTCATTCGGATCCATCCAATTTAGCAACTTACATTTTTGGTCTTTCAACCAACGACGACTACTTCCACTATGTGACTGCAACAAAGAATGAAAGAATCTTATATTTGATACTTGTACCATTTGAGATAAAATAGTTTTACTTGTTACTAGTATATCTTACATGTGGAGTAGTAGATGGAGTTTTTGAAACGATATTTGGTTCATTTGATTTTACAATCTCCACATCATCGTCAGTATCCTCCTTGTCATTGTTCTCATAGTTACCATCTTTATCGTTATTCACCTCATCCTTTTCCTATAGGAATAACCATTTTAGTTAGAAAAAATCGAAGTTTTCCTCGTGTCAAATTGAAGAATTCTGCTGAGAAGTAGACTTCTTACTTGACTTTTCATTAAACTATCAATCAATTGGTTTTGCTGTTGAAGTAACTTCGATATTGAGTTAATTTGCCCTTGCATTGAATCAACTTTGCTTTGGGAATTCTTGTCCTCATCGACACTCACCTCAACATCATTAGCTTGTTCCTGTTGATCACATTTCTAACGAAGGCAATCGTCAGTGGTAATATGTGCCAAAAAATATCAAAGGAAAAATAAGAACTACTTACCTGATTTTTCATTAAAGTATTTATCAACTTTGCCTGTTCTTCAACTAACGTTGACATTAAGTCCATTTTTCCCTGCATTGACTCGATCTCTTTTTCAAGCCTAACTACTGTAGCTGAATTCTTCGCTTTAGCCACTAATTTAGATTGACTTGCTCCAGCTCCGCCTCCTCTAAGACTACCACGCTTTTCGGGTTGTGTAATTACTTATGATAGTGCATCACCATCACAACCTATTTTTGTCGATCCCTCAGATGACGGTGCAAGTAGGATACTTTTGGCCTTTTGCTGAAATAACAATAAATGATACTCGAATTACTCTCCTTTTGACACGGCGTGATTGTCAAAGCAAGAACACAGTAAATTAGCCAATATAAACATGATTGGGGTTATACATACGATGAGTTCATTGTCCTTTGGGTGTTTAGGTACACCTTCTTGATTAGTATACCCTCGAACCCAAGCACGAAGCCTTGCTTTGTCTTTAGGATATGGACCCTTTATTTTCTGCGTTGTATAAGATAAAATCTACTTGCAATTGACAAGTGGAGAAATAAAAATTTGAAACAAATAATTGTGTTACACGTACCAATATTTCATCCGCAATGCGAGCAAATCCTTTTCGACTTCCAAGGTAAGGGATAGTTTGTTTCTCTCTTATTTGCTTGAACTTTGTAGACTTCTCCTACGTACACTCACATGCATATTATTAGATAAAAACAAAGACTTTATATAAAACATTCGAAATATAACTGAAGGACTGCCAGATAATATAAGTCTGTATTAGGTAAATAATTGTAGTCATTGTAGAAATTGTGCAATGCAATGTGCAGTAACTGCAGAAATTGCAGTACAGTAACTGCAGAAAGAAGAAAATAGAGTACTGCAATGTGCAGGGGACTGTAGGGGTGTGTGCAGTGTAATGTGCAGGGGACTGTAGGGGTGTGTGCACTATCAGTGTGCACTACAATGTGTAGGGGACATGATATTCCATCAAACTATCAGTGTGAACATGACATTCCATCAAAATCAGGTTTGAACTATCAGTGGCAGAAAGAAGAAAATAGAGCAAAGTAATGAAATACCAAACTAAAATTAGAATGTAACGATTAATACGACTTAACCGAAGCCTTACCTTATATTGTTTTAAGCATCTTTTTTTGACAAATACTTCCCAATCTGCTGGGTCGACGTCATTCTGCTTTTTCTTCAGAAATTTTCCCAATTTTGCTTTGTTTGTTCTACCTAGTCTTCCCATTTGTTGGAGAACGTACGCTTTTGCCTTGTCCTCTCGCTCCTTGAATGTAAACCTTTGCTACAAGTACAATAGGTCAGAAATAATTATTAGCAATAAAGTAGAAGCCAACTGCATTTTAAGTTGTAAGATTTAAAAGATTACCGTAACTGCTTGCCAATAATATTCTTTGCTCTCATTAGGTACATGTCTCCAATCATCATATAGTATCGACACCATTTCACGTGTTAAACATCCTACAAAAGTTGATAGATGTTTTGAGTTCTTCCCAATGGGTTGACCAAGTTCATTCAATTCCACCTCTAGCCTATTCCCACTTTCCACTGGCAAAGCACCGCACCTAGTAGGCCCACGGGTTCTTGTTGTTCTGTGTATCACATTGGATGGACTAGTGTCCATTCCATTATTTGAATCTTCTTGCTCGCAAGATTTTTCCTTGCCTTATTTTCGCTTCTTTTCTTTTTTCATGTCTAATCCATCATTTGATTCTTCTTGCTCACAAGATTTTTTCTTGCCTCGCTTTTGCTTCTTCTTTTTTTCCTTGATTGATTTGCACTCTACAAATATGCAAGAAAAACATATATTAGAAATACAAATACATTTGAATCTTCTTGCTCATCTATACGAAGTCCATATTTGAATCTTCTTTTTGATTTGCACTCTATAAAAAATGACTAACTTATCACATTTGAATCTTCTTGCTCATTTATACGAAATCCAGCGTTTGGATCATTCATAAGAGCAGCCTCAGAGCCTCGTTTCTGCTTCTTTGCTCTTTTCTTTGCACGTTTTGAACTCTATGAATACGCAACAAATTAGAACATTTAAATTAAATGAGATTTATCTAAAGTTAGTTTCAAATACACGTAAGGGTACTTACCTCAGCATGAGCCATGTTGTGAACCACCTAAGAATACAAAAATACACCCCTATAAATGATCAGGAGTATACAACTAGCAACAGACTCCTACAATTTCTGAAAAAAGTTTCTGAGAACCTATATGAGCATTCCAAAACTGAAACAAACTGAAATATATGAGCATCAGAGTCTAAAGATGCAGTAAAGAGCAAGACAGAAATATAGTAACAACCCCACAATAATATATGAGCATCAGAGTCTAAAGATGTAGTAAAGATGAGCAAGACTGAAGTATATGAGCATCAGAGTCTGAAAAAGTTTCTGAGAACCTATATGAGCATTCCAAAACTGAAAAAAATGAAATATATGAGCATCAGAGTCTAAAGATACAGTAAAGAGCAAGACTGAAATATAGTAACAACCCCACAATAATATATGAGCATCAGAGTCTAAAGATGCAGTAAAGATGAGCAAGACTAAAATATATGAGCATCAGAGTCTGAAAAAGTTTCTGAAGAGACTTCCAAAACTGAAAAAAATACTAACGTTCAAAATAAAGATTTTTCGGCAATATGAGCATTCAAAACTGAAATATAGTAACAACCCCACAACAATATATAACAGAACTGAACAATAAACTTCTTTGTTTGCATTTGGCACCAAAGAGCAAGACTTAGCATAACAGGATAATCTTCTTAATTAGTAACAACCCCACAACAATATATAACATAACTGAACAATATATATGAGAACTGAACATTAAACATATGTTCAAAATGAAGCATCCAATCATAAGATAATTGATAGAAATGTATTGGTTTAATTAGACTAAAGATAGAGGGGAAAAAAGACTAATTATACATAAACGCCCTCACAATCATTTCTAAGGTAACTATCACTACTATCCTCAACATTCTCATCTAGTTTTGATACATCCACCGGTGCTAATGATGGTGTATAGACATTTTGATCAACTTTCATATCCATCTCTTGAAAACCACTTTGTGGTGCCTTTAACACAACATACCAATTAGATGAAACAGTGTCCTTAGAATAAAATACTTGGGTTGCCTGTGATGCTAGAACAAATGAGTCTCTTTCAAAGTGGTGTTTTCCTTGGGGAAGGTTTCTTTCAAGGTAAACCCATCTTCTATTTTGACACCATTTGTTGTGCTAGCCCAATCACAATCAAAAATAGAAATATAGAAGGTATGATAATCCAAGCAAATTATATTCTTGAGCACTCCATAATAGGCAACTGTATCGGTGATTTGGTTCCTATCCTTCGAGCTGGATCTACAAATAGTTGTTGCCTCAAGTAACACACCATTGTTATGTCTAGAGTTCTCAGCGTCCTCCGTATGGTAGCGGTTACCATTGATAACAAATCCTGAATAAGACATAACATGTTTTGAAGGGCCATGTGCAAGCCCTCTTAACATGTTGGATATGTTTTCACTGGACTGTCCCTCAATCTGTTCAAAATCAAAATAAAACATAAGGTAACAACATTTGAAAATATACTTCTAAGGGTACTAAAACAGAATTTGTGACCTTTTGTTTTAACCAGCCTGACAATTCCTTGGAATGGCGATCTTGAAGTAAATTTTCATTTTGAACAAGGCGTCTATCTGAAAGTTTCAACTCCTTCAAGTGCATCCTAATAGGGGAAACACTATTAACTTGATATTAATTACAAATATAGAGAAGTTACTTTGGAGTTGTATGTTTACTAATAACTTACTCTAGATAAGGTTCAACTTCAGCCATATTGAACAATACATAACGGTGAGCACTTTGTAGTTTATGTTTATCCAATGTCATTATTGTCCCCTTCGAAATTGGTCGGCCATCAAAAATCGCATCATTCTGAATATCTTCATTTCTACTTGGACGATTATGTTGGCCCAATGATTGTATCATGTTTTTGAATATGGTTAATATGTTAAGTTTAGCATTTCTTTATCACTAATCTTCATACTATCGCTATAGCATTTCTATTTATACTTATACCCTTGGTGATATGTGTCTATTGGTTTACATATTAGTGATATGAGCTTATCTATCTTAAATTTAGTCGGGTTGCCAAAATCAAAACTATGTTTTTGATTTTGGTTATTCAATTAATTTTAATCATTATGATATCACTAAACAATTATGCTATCACCTTAGCACTTATACTTAAACTCATCATTGTCCTAATGTGCATTAAACTTATCACACTTGCTACTATGTATATTGCTTTGTTCGTCTAACATGTACATGCAGAAAAGCAATAAGTAAGATCAATGTGGACATATGCAATGAAGAAATCATGGTGGGCCAAAGACTAGGGGTGCAACTCGGGCGGGCTAAACCCGAGCCCGATCGGGTAAACCCGCTAATGGGTTGGGTTAGGGTCGAAGATACTTGGATTCGGGTTCGGCCTCGGGTTAAAATATTTGAACCCGATCAAAAACCGGGTTGGGCTTGAGTTCATGCGCCGGGTTGCCCAAAGAACCCGAAACCCGAAATACATATAATTTATATATATATTTTTCATGCTTCTTAAATAAAAAGTTTAAATCCTAAATTTCTCCACCCAAACTCTTTAACTCCTAACAAAGAATTCTCATTTCAATTTGTATTTTGTAACGATCAAGGCTTGATTGTTATTTGATTATGTGTTTAATATTACTTTTGTTGAAAATTATTTTAAATTTTATATTAGAGTCCAATTAACCCGATGGACCCGACCCAACCCGAGCCCAACCCACTCCTCCGGGCTTGGTCTTGGACTTCATATATTGAACCCGAGGTTGGGTCGGGCTTGGGCTCGGACTATGCTTATGATTCATCGAGTTGGGCTTGGATTGACCTCAAACCCGACCCAACCCGCCCGAGTTGCACCCCTACCAAAGACGACGGATCCCACAAGATCTCTCTGAACCACCCGACGACATCTCCGGAGCCACGCACCCGGGAGAAAAGCTAGCACCTATCAAAGGAAGAAGCCAAGCCATGCCATCATCATTTCAAGACTCTGAAGAAGCCTGCACCTGCTACAGTATATCTGGAGTCTGTAATGAGTCTTAGGAATAATTGTAAACACAAGAAATGGATGGCAAAATCGAAAGCTAGGGTAGAAATTAGCCCAGGATCATTTTCGGATGCAAACCGGCATACCGACGGTATACCGGTCTATACCGACGGTATACCGATTTTGTTCACAGAAAGTTTTCTGTCTACAAAATTGGAATACCGACGGTATACCGGTTCATACCGACGGTATACCGGTTCAGTAACGTTGAAATTCCAACGGTCGAATTTCGAGCATTTAATGATCCCAATGGCTATATTTCTAGCCGTTGTAATTCCAGACCGGCATACCGACGGTATACCGGTCCATACCGACGGTATACCGGTCGCTGTCTGAAAAGTTGCCTTTGAGCTCTTTTCAATGCTTTGGTTATAAATAGCCTTGAACCCCTTCATTCAAGGTTGATTCTTTGAGCCTAAAAATTTCTAAACCACCAAAATCTATCCACAAACAACTCTACAAAGCTTTCATTTGCCATCCACAAATTGTGTTAGAGTTATTGAGTTAAAAAGTGAGATCTTTATCTTATTGTATAAGGAGATCAAAATCTATTATGAAAGGTTGAAGTTGGGGAGTCTTCGTATCCAAACTCTCGGTTGAAGTTGGAGAGTCTTCGTATCCAAACTCTCGGTTGAAGTTGGAGAGTCTTCGTATCCAAACTCTCGGTTGAAGTCGGAGAGGCCTTCGGATTAAAGCTCTCGTGTAAGAAGTTGGCGAGTTCTTCGGATCCAAACTCGTGTGTAACTATTTACTCAAACAGTGGATTAAAGCCGGGGAGAGTTCCGGGACTGGAGTGCCTCTTGGGAGGATACCAGGATATATCGTGTGTCGGTATTGTTATTGCTTCTTCTCTTGCACTTATATTTTTAAATTGTCCATTAGCTTGTGCTAAGTATTTGATTAGTTAGCTTGACCCTATTCACCCCCCTCTAGGGTTCCTACAGATTATCCATCTCAGCTACTTGTTTCATGTACCCACTAATAAATCTCATGCTTTCATCAGCAAGATAACATTTTACTATACAACCTTCGGGACGTGCACGATTTCTAACGTATCCTTTCAGCTCCTTTATATACCTAGGAGACGAAAAAACAATTTTTATTTAAAGTAAGCAAATTAATGAATAAAAATCAATAGAAAGAAAAGCAAACAATCACCTTTCAAATGGATACATCCAACGATAATGGACTGGGCCACCTAATTTTGCTTCACGTCCCAAGTGAATTGGTAAATGAATCATGATATCGAAAAATGAAGGAGGAAAGTACCTTTCAAACAAGCATAATATCTCAACAACTTCTTCCTCTAATTTCTCTATTTGTTCTCTATCAATGACTCTTTGGCACAAGACGTTAAAAAATGCACATATTCGAAATATTGCATTCCTTGGTCCTTTTGGAAGAAGACCTCTCAATGCCACAGGCAACAACTGTTGCATTAACACGTGACAATCATGAGACTTGAGTCCTATTATTTTGCAATCTTTCACTGATATACAGTTTCCGATATTTGAACAGTAACCATCGGGCAACTTCAAGTTATATAATCTCTTGTAAAAAGTTTCTTTTTCTTTCTTTGAAAGTGTGTGTGGTCCTGGTGGAAGAAAAATTCTCTTATTTTGTCGTTCTGGATGCAAAACATGTCTGATTCCCATATCTTCCAAATCCATACGCGATTTTATGCCATCCTTTGATTTTTCCTTCAAATTTAGCAACGTACCAACAATGCTATCACACCAGTTTTTTTCTATGTGCATTAGATCCAAATTATGGCACAAAATATGATGCTACAAAACAAAGAAACGTATTTACAAAAATTGTTAAAACAATAGAAAGCTCAATTGAAAGTATTTACAAAACACATAGGAAAATAATATGATACTACCTCCCAATATGGTAGTAAAAAAATATTGACTTCTTCTTCCACATCTCTAGAGTTTCGTTCTTTCTTTTGCCATTGTTTTTTCCCTTTCCAAAATCATTTCTCATATTTTTCAGCCCTTCTAAAATTTTTGATCCAGTCGTTAGTCTAGGTGGCTCCCTGTGCTCTTGGTTACCATCAAACCAACTTTTTTTCGACCGAAATGGATGTTTGGATGGAAGAAAATGCCTGTGTCCCATGTAAATGGTTTTCCTACTACATATTAACCATTTTGAACATGTATTCACTCCACATATAGGACATCCTAATTTTACTTTGGTAGTACATCCAGCTAGGTTACCATAAGCCGGAAAATCATTTATCGTCCACATCAAAATTGCTTTCAAGTTGAAAAAAGATTTGGTGAATGCATCATAAGCATGCACTCCATTATTCCATAGCTCTAGCAAATCATCTATGAGTGGCTGTAAATAAATATCTATATCATTTCCAAGTTATTTTGGTCCAGGAATTAGTAGTGTCAATATTATATTTTCTTTTCGCATGCATAGCCACGGTGGAAGATTATATGTCGTGAGCATCACGGGCCAACAAGAATATGAAGAACTAAGATTGTCGAAAGGATTAAACCCATCCGCAGCAAGACCAAGTCTAAGATTGCGTGGCTCTTCTGCGAAAGAGGGCCACTTCATATCAATGGTCTTCCATGCCAAGGAATCCACAGGATGACTCATGATGTCATCTTCACTTTTGTGATTGTGATGCCACCTTAAGTTTTCAGCCGATTCAGCTGACTAAAACATCCTTCTAAACCTTGGAATTATCGGAAAGTACCTTAATACTTTTGTCGAAACTCCTTTCTGAATTTTACCAGTCTTATCTTTCTTCCACCGTTCCAGTCCAAATTTTTACACTTTTCCTTATTTTTTAATTCTTTTCTATATAGACAGCAATCATTGGGACACGCATCTATCTTCTCACAATCAAGCTCAAACGTCTTAAGCAATGAAGAAACGACACGTGAAGATTCTGGATTGTATTTTCAGCAGGTAACATGTCATGCAATATTTCCAAAAGATGACTAAAGCATTTATCAGAAATTCCATACATAGACTTGTGCTTGTATAAAACAACGGTTGCTGATAACCTAGTATATTTTGTGCAAGTTGGGTATAATGGATTATTTGCATCCTTCAATAAGGCTGTCAATCCATCCTCTCTTTCCTCTTCAATAGGTTCAGGATTGGGTTCATCTTCAAATATTTCAGTTATCTCAGTATGTTCCACATTTGGAATTTCATTGTTCAACCCTTCTCCATGCCAAATCCAAGTGGTGTAAGACATATCCATCTCACGTCTTAGCAAATAAAGCAAAATCATATCTTTATTTCTATGACACAAATTTTTAAATCAATGCAAGGACATAACATGAAATCTACATTCTTTGTATTTGACTTGGCAAATTCCACAAACTGACGGACAGATTACTTATACAAAGTTGTATTCCTAAAAACAAATACAAAGGAATTATCAAATAAATAAGTGATACAAATGGATTTAATTTAGGTGAACACATTAGTATAGCGATGGATTTCAATACTTGTTAAGATGAACCCAATCTTTATTCATCATGATGACACCCACCACGTGCTTATATCCAACTTGACAACACCAAAAAAATAACTCAGACTTTGCAAAACAGCGTATATTCAAACTTAAAATAAATGTTAGGGTTTGTTCTGGCATACCTTGGTTGGAAAGACAGGACTGATAGATGCACAATAAACCTAAAAAAGAAAAGAAAAACAAGTACTGGAGGTTAAATATTGAAAAATTAAAAATATACCTTCTCCAAACTTTTTGAGAAATTAGGGCAGATGCCTTTGTCTGCAAGAATGTCACAATCGTGCCATTACGCCCTCTCGAAAGCGAAGAAGATCGAAGAATTTTTTGGTTTGATCAGCAAACCCAAAAAGAGAATTTCAGGGTTTGATCAGCAAACCGAAAAAACTTAAGGAGGGAGAGAGGTACCTGAACCTCGACGAGAGATAGATTAGGGTTTGATCAGCAAACCCTATTAATCCTATAGCTTCCTTCGCGCGCAGGGGGAAAACTTTTCGTGGGGCTTAAGAAGTTTTTGTGGGATGCATGGGTTAGTTTTTGTGGGAGATTCTTCTCTTGACTGAAAAAAAAATTAAAGAGGAGGGAGAGAGATACCTGAAACTCGGCGAGAGGGATTAGGGTTTGATCAGCAAACCCTATTGTCCCTAGAGCTTCCTTCGCGCGCAGAGGAAAAATTTTCGTGGGGCTTAAAAAAATGTGTGGGATGCATGGGTTAGTTTTTGTGGAAAAACTTTTCGTGTGAAATAGTGGTGGAAGCTAACACTAGGATTAATAACAAATCTACCGTAAACTAAAACAAGTGGGCTGTAGAGGAATTAGTTGGGTCATTGAGTGCTTATATGGAAGGTTAAAGGTTCGAATCCTTTGGCTGTGTGTTGCTAGGTTATATAATTTGTTTTTTTTCTTTTCTGAAAAACAAAGGCTGTGTTGTTAGATTACATAATTTTTTTTAAAAATAGTGAAGAATGGTGTTGCTAGGTTATATAATTTGTTTTTTTCTTTTCTGAAAAACAAAGGCTGTGTTGTTAGATTACATAATTTTTTTAAAAAATAGTGAAGAATGCTATTAATGCTATATAAACTAACCAAAGTATAAAATAGGAACCTACAACCTTTGGTTGTGTTGTTAGATTTTTTTTAAATAGAGAAGAATGCTATAACTGCTATATAAACAAACCAAAGAAATTTTTCTATGCTGCTTCTCCAAGCATTCGAACATGAGATCTGCATTGACATACAAATATGAATGTTACATATTCTACGGCATGCAGGAAACGCTATAGATTCAACATTTTTATAGCAATACTGAAAGAACGATATTGTTGATAACATTCTATAGCGGGGACACCTGAATGCTATCGAAAAACTGCTATCGTAGGCGATATTTGTTGTAGTGCATACTCCTACTGGTTTTACACCATTTTTATTGGTTTACGGATGTGAGGATGTTCTTCCACTGGAAATCCAGATTCCATCTCTTCGAATAGCTATTGCTAATGAGCGAACTACAGAGAACAATGATCGCTTACGACTCCAAAAACTTGAAGGATTGGACGAGAAGCGACTCCAAGCGCAATAACACATTGAACTTTATCAAGTCCGTATATCTCGAACTTTCAATCGTAAAGTTAAAGAGAGGGTATTTAAAGTCGGTGAACTAGTTCTAGCCGTTCGAAGACCGATGGTGATGACTCATAAGAGCAAAGGAAAATTCCAAGCAAAATGGGAAGGTCCCTATGTAATCGAGTCAGTATTCTCCAATGGTGCCTATAGGTTGTCTAAACCTAATGGAGATTTGCTTATGATGTCGATCAATGGCAAATTCTTGAAGAAATATTATGTTTGAAATTTCTTCTTTATTCCCCAGCTACCAATGTTTGGTTAAGCTGATCTTTTGTCTTCTTAAAAGAAAATTTTGATCTTCTGTCTTACCAGCTAAAAGAGAGAGAGAGATTTATTATTTATCATGTTCTCATGACCTCTGAATAAATATTAAGTCTACTTCTTCTTCTATCTATCATGACTTTTTGGTCTCTGAATAGATATTAATCTATTTTTCTTGGGGTTGTTATGATCTGTCATGTTCATATTTCCTCTGATAGTATCATATACTCTATACAGAAAAAGAGATTCATTATCTATCATGTCCATATTACCTCTGGATAGATACAATTTATTGAGTTTTAGAAGACTTGTCATGTCCATATTACCTCTGACAAGTATTTTCTATCTCATACCTATTGTTTAATTACATAATAAAAAATAACATCATAAAACAAATATTTTATTCATTTTTGTAAACATTACAAAATAAAAAGATAGAAGATTACAAAAGTTCTTTATTTGCCTAAGGCGGGGCAGAGACATCTTGAAGTAATTTCTGTAGCTCCGTTAGACGCTTGTCACGAGAGCTCAGTACAATTTTGGTAGCTTCGGCACGTCGGGCTTCGGGAGTGCAGATATTAGAAAGTTCAGCAAAAGTGACTATCATCTTGTCCTTGGCTTCGTCAAGGGTTTTGATGGTAGTCTCCGCTCCAAAGACTTGTTCTTCCAAAATTGAGCTCTGTGTAAGCTGCTGGTCTCGAGCTAAGATCAGTTGATCCCTCTCTGCCTTCAAACGAGCCAGCTCAGCCTCAACTTCTCGAATTTTATCATTTTGTTGATAAATTCTCATATTCGAGGTTTCATAGGCTTCTCTCTGACTATCCAACTCGGACTTTGCTTCTGCCAAGAAAGCTTTTTCTTTGGCGACCTTTATGCTATATTCATGGAGGGCTTTATTGAAAGTCGTCTCCCGAGTAAGGTATTCAGCCGATAGAGCGTCATACTCCTCTTAGATGAGACTTTTGGTGGTTTCACTTGACAGCTTTAAATATTCTTTAATCGGCTATTCAAGTCCCTCCATGATTTTCTCCAATGCTGCCGCTCTCGCCGCGTCATTGAACATGGCAACGTTTCTGATGGTTAGAGCAATCGCCGCCTTTAAGCTCTCATAATTAAAGCCCTTATTCAGGACCATCTTGATTAGAGCTACCAGAGTCTTGTAAAAAGTATCAGTATGAATCTCAACTAAGAGATTGATTTCTGCACTTGAACTCGACGTTGCGGCGATATCCACTAAATCTCTTCTCTGAAGACTAGGAGCAGATGTTGCCTTGGCAGCAGGTTGAGATGAAGACATTGTTGTCACTGCTACCATAGCCAACTGATTCCCAGGAGCTTCAGGAATAGTCTCTTTAGTATTCGTTACTCCAGTAATTTCTGGAGCTGAAACTATTTGAGTTTCGACGGTGGTGATTAGTGTGGGTGGAATGGTAGTTGTAGCAGCTGACTCCGGTTCAGGCGTTGTCTCTTCAGGAACTTGTACTGGATCGGTAGTAATAGCAGAGGATGCTATTACAATTTCCTCAGCTTCAGTTGATGACTTGAGTATGCCTTCATCACCTTCTTCAGCTAATGGCTCTGCAGAATCTTCAAGTATATCAGTTGTAGTGAACTCTTCTACGACTGATTTTTCATTGAAGTTTAATTCTTCTTCAGCAGTCTCCTCATCATCTACAGTAAGATCTACTGTAGTTTCTTCTTTATCCTTGCCCTCAGCAGAAGGGAACACTTCTGGCTGAGCCTGTATTTCTGGCTCTTGTTGTACCTCCAGAGATGGAGGATATTTTTTCTGAGTCTCCACTTCGGGCTCTCGTAGTACTTTTTCTTGAGCATCTTCTTTTTCTTAAGAAGAAGCCTCCTCCTCAGATTCTTTGTTTTCCTCATAAATATCTTCTTGAGGAGGAGGAGCCACAAGCTTTGGGGCAATGATAACACCTACAAAAATTAAATTAAATAAGTTAATATACAAAAATCATAATTTTGTATAGATTTTGTATAAATTATATTTACCTGGAGTAGGTGTAGGACGCGCCAAGTATGCGTCATAATCTCCATCCCAATCCTTATCATCAAAACTGATAGCGGGTTCATCGGATGGGATGAGCTCTTGATCAATGGTATGTGCTGGGGCGACGTCTTCAACAACTTGTGCCTTTTGTGGCAAAGTTAAATGAAGCGACGAACTGAGGCATCCGGAAGATAGGACTACCGCAGTTTCTGTTGGTGCTGCAGGTTGGAAGGCTGAAGATCCTTCTCCAGGGTGAACTGAAGAAGGTGCGACATGTTGCGGCTCATCCACCTGAGTGTCACTCTCCGGGGTAGCGGCCCTTGGTCTAGAAGGCCCTTTGGCGGTGGTCTTCTTCTTTTTTCCGGGGTCTTCTCTGGAAGAGTGACAGCTGCACTTTGTTTCCGTTTATGGGACTTACCAATAATGATGGGTTCTACAGCTTTCTCTCCAACTCCCGTAGGGATAACTTCCAGATACTGATCTGGGACAGCTGTGTCGTCAGGGATGTCTGATGGTACCCTGATCGGCTCCTCAACATTCCCTTCCTTAGGCCGTCTTAGACTAACTCTCATATTGTAGCCATGGGCGAAGGAACGGATGGAAGCGTAAAAGTGAGCATACGTATGAAGTATACGTAGCTTTGTGGTGTTGGTAGCGGTTGATACTTTGAATTTGGCACTAGTACGGATAGTACTAAAATACCTCCAACCTCTTGAACCATCAATCAGTTTTCCATAGTGATGAAAACTGGTAGAGGGATTACCAACATGAAGTTGGTCATATCCAAATTGGCGAACGAACCTACTTGGTAGATTTGGTTCGAACGCACAACTGTCTTCATTTCTATACATCAGATGGGAGGGTCTGATGCACTGTAGCCACCTGAAGACTGGTGCTGACAATAAATTTCTTCCTTTAATTTTGTCTTCAAATTGAACGTCGAAACAGTCGACTGGAACTTGTGGCCTCGTGCAGAAAAAGTTCCAACCACAAGAATAATTCAAGACTGTTCGGGTATCTGCCTCTATCGTGGCAATCCATGTAGCTTTGCTGAATTTTTGGAGGAAGACCTCCGCATCATCTCCTGGGCCTGGTGGCAACAAACTGCAGTTGTGGTGCAACAGCCAGCCCATCAAATAAGTGTAGGGCATTTCTACCCTAGGGAATACGTTCCGATAATGAGCGTTGTTGATTAACTCCTCACCAAAAGTCCTCAAACCTGCGTTTACTCGGCACACCATTGCCGATAGCAGGTTGATTCTGGTTTTAAACACCAAACGTACTGCTGGCCATAGCATATTTTGGTGTATGCTATCAACTGTACCGGTCCCCGGAACAACCCATCTCCTCAACCATAGAGAAAGGAAGCCTGCCAGCAAGGCTTTCTTGGAGATCTTCTGGCTGCCATATCTGAGGAAGCTTAAGACTTCGGTTCCAGCAGAGAATTCCCCAGTCTTGGTGGACAGATATTTATTCGGGAATTTGTAGCTAATCATCATATCCCGTATTTTATCAGCAGGGATTGTCGAACCGGTATTGATAGTTGGGGCTTTGTTCTCCTGGAATCTCTCTTTATCGTCTTTGGATATCTTATCCTTATGGAAGAAGAGATATGTTGTCCATTTTTGATGTACGCCAAATGAGATCCACTCTCATGCATAGTAATGGCACATCAATTCTTCATATACCTCAACTAATTGAGGGTTTTTCTCCTTGATTTTAGCAAGTTCCCGGTTGGAGGGAATATATTCTTCATATGGGGCTTCCTCCATTGGCAGCTTCGAGATAAATTGTATCTCGTGGAGTGCGAGACCCATTTCACCTTTTGGGGTCTTAAAAGTTCCAGTTGAACTTATATATATCTCCATCAAGGCCATGAACAAGTTACCGTTCGGTGGTATACCTTGACTAGTGGAGGCCACTACTTCATACAGGCCAATGTCTTTCAGCTCAGTCTGGAAGTTCTTCATGATCCAAACACTAATTTGGATCCAGTTCTGGTTAAATGGAGTCAACCATCCCGGTAGCCTAGGGTTTGCCTGGGGATATAATACCGCAGCCCTTATAAACTTATTGATGTACATCTGGGTCTGCACTGGTTAGATTAAAGCCGAATCTTCACTCGGAGTAAATCCTGGCAAGAGACCAGAGAAAGGAACGACGCCGCCATTGGGAATACTGACATGATACCCCATATCGTTGGCATGATCCCTCTTGAATATGATTCTACCTGGTCTTCCGTGACTGCTGGGAGTCAGATTCCACAGCATCTGTCGGGGATAGGTGGCATGGATGAATGCGGATAGGGGATAATCTCTATCCATGTCAGGGAGATACATTGCTCTATCTCCGGACTTGAATACCCAAGACTCCTTCTTGGGGTATGTTTGTGACTTGCAGTCTATGGCATCCCCAAATAAGAAAGCTGGTTTTATAAATTGTTGGCCATCCAGCGAGGTCAATAGTTCTCCATTAATCATGGATAGCAGCATTCTATCCCCTTGGGTAGCTATCAACTGTGCTCTCTCTACAGGGTACTCCGGATTCGATCGGGGAAACTCTACATGAGAAAGATTCTCCAAATAATTCGAGCCCACCATTCCAACTGATGAGCCAAATACTTCTGTAAGTGGATGAATTTGCAAATCCACTGCCAAAAGAAAAAGAAAATTCAAGTTAGTGAAAATCTAATTTAAAATTTTTACGCAGATAAATTAGTCTAATTTTTTACACATAAAGGTTAAAGACTTTGACTATTGAAGTTGATAAAAGTTTTTAAAGTGTAAAAGGTCTTTGTTTTACACAAAGTCTTTCACTTATAAAATTTTATGCTGGCACATGTTTATGTGAGCGTATTATAAATTTTATGCTAGCATGTGTTGACATGAGCGTATTTTAGATTTTACGCTGGCACATGTTGATATGAGCGTATTTTAGATTTTACGCTGTCACATGTTGATGTGAGCGTATTTTGAATTTTACGCTGGCCTGTGTTGACATGAGCGTATTTTAAATTTTATGCTGTCACATGTTGATGTGAGCGTATTGTGAATTTTACGCTGGCATGTATTGACATAAGCGCATTTTAGATTTTACGCTGGCACATGTTGATGTGAGAGTATTATAAATTTTATGCTGGCATGTGTAGACATGAGCGTATTTTAGATTTTACACTGGCACGTATAGACGTGGGCGTATTTTTCTTAATTTTACGCTGACACGTATAACGTGGGCGTATTTTGTTATTTCAGTTTTTACGCTGACACGTATGACGTGGGCGTGAAATTTGAAAGTTCGGGTTTCTTCTTCTCCGGCAAACTCATAGTCGAGATAAAGTAGGGCTTTACCCTTCATTGCTGGAGCCACGGCGGGGTTACTTTGTTGGGGTGTCGTGGATGATTGGATGGGAGTTTTCGTACGGTCGGCCGACGATGAACCGACGGGCTTCTTGCCCTTGCTGCCGGCGGCGGACTTCTTAGGAGCCATCGGATCGAAAGTAAGAGAATGAAAGAGGCAGAGGAGGAAGAAATATCGAGATTATAGAAGACAAGTAAAGTTTTATCTCTCCTTAAAGAACTCTATTTATAGAGAAATTTTGAATCGGTTCATATTTTCGACTTTTACGCTGACTGTTGGATATCCCAACTTTTACGCGGATGACCGTTGGATATCCCGAATTCTACGCTGACTGTTGAAATCTCGAATTTTATGCTTCTGTTCAAAGTATTTCAAATTTTGAAAACATTTAAAAACTTTGAAGGGGGTCTTGTAGGAGCGTAAAAAAATGCTTTATAGACCAAGTCAAAGAAGTTGAGAACTTTACGCTAGCTATGCTCTACTCGAGCAACTTTTTACGTTAGTTATTCTCTACGCTAGCTGCTCTCTACGCAAGCTACACTTTACGCTAGCTACTTTACGCAGGAGCTATTCATTGAACTTTACGCTGGGGACAGACTGTCAGGCCGCATTTAATGCCAGAGATTTGATCTGACAGAATGATTTTTTCTGACAGCGTGCAGCACAGAAGTCGAGAAGACTGGATTTACACCAAACCCAATGCTCGTCGTATAGTATGTAAATAGGGCTATTTTACGCTCAATAAAATTGCTTCTTTTACGCACGATAGTTATTCGAGCTTTGAAATCTAATTTGAAATTTTTACGCAGATAAATTAGTCTAATTTTTTACACATAAAGGTTAAAGACTTTGACTATTGAAGTTGATAAAAGTTTTTAAAGTGTAAAAGGTCTTTGTTTTACACAAAGTCTTTCACTTATAAAATTTTATGCTGGCACATGTTTATGTGAGCGTATTATAAATTTTACGCTAGCATGTGTTGACATGAGCGTATTTTAGATTTTACGCTGGCACATGTTGATATGAGCGTATTTTAGATTTTACGCTGTCACATGTTGATGTGAGCGTATTTTGAATTTTACGCTGGCCTGTGTTGACATGAGCGTATTTTAAATTTTATGCTATCACATGTTGATGTGAGCGTATTGTGAATTTTACGCTGGCATGTATTGACATAAGCGTATTTTAGATTTTACGCTGGCACATGTTGATGTGAGAGTATTATAAATTTTATGCTGGCATGTGTAGACATGAGCGTATTTTAGATTTTACACTGGCACGTATAGACGTGGGCGTATTTTTCTTAATTTTACGCTGACACGTATAACGTGGGCGTATTTTGTTATTTCAGTTTTTACGCTGACACGTATGACGTGGGCGTGAAATCTTAAAGTTCGGGTTTCTTCTTCTCCGGCGAACTCATAGCCGAGATAAAGTAGGGCTTTACCCTTCATTGCTGGAGCCACGGCGGGGTTACTTTGTTGGGGTGTCGTGGATGATTGGATGGGAGTTTTCGTACGGTCGGCCGACGATGAACCGACGGGCTTCTTGCCCTTGCTGCCGGCGGCGGACTTCTTAGGAGCCATCGGATCGAAAGTAAGAGAATGAAAGAGGCAGAGGAGGAAGAAATATCGAGATTATAGAAGACAAGTAAAGTTTTATCTCTCCTCAAAGAACTCTATTTATAGAGAAATTTTGAATCGGTTCAAATTCTCGACTTTTACGCTGACTGTTGGATATCCCAACTTTTACGCGGATGACCGTTGGATATCCCGAATTCTACGCTGACTGTTGAAATCTCGAATTTTATGCTTCTGTTCAAAGTATTTCAAATTTTGAAAACATTTGAAAACTTTGAAGGGGGTCTTGTAG
Organism: Iris pallida; assembly: GCA_029216955.1. NCBI lineage: Eukaryota > Viridiplantae > Streptophyta > Magnoliopsida > Asparagales > Iridaceae > Iris > Iris pallida. The sequence continues at coordinate 2,772,290 of JANAVB010011000.1, read as the reverse complement.
GAGCGTAAAAAAATGCTTTATAGACCAAGTCAAAGAAGTTGAGAACTTTACGCTAGCTATGCTCTACTCGAGCAACTTTTTACGCTAGTTATTCTCTACGCTAGCTGCTCTCTACGTAAGCTACACTTTACGCTAGCTACTTTACGCAGGAGCTATTCATTGAACTTTACGCTGGGGACAGACTGTCAGGCCGCATTTAATGCCAGAGATTTGATCTGACAGAATGATTTTTTCTGACAGCGTGCAGCACAGAAGTCGAGAAGACTGTATTTACACCAAACCCAATGCTCGTCGTATAGTGTGTAAATAGGGCTATTTTACGCTCAATAAAACTGCTTCTTTTACGCACGATAGTTATTCGAGCTTTTACGCTCAAGACTATTGTGGGCGTAAAGTTTATTTGGGCTACTTTTTACGCTCAAGGCTATTTTTCTAGCCATTTTACGCTGGAAAGTTTATTTTGGGCTATTTTACGCCCAGTTTGCCACTTTACGCTAGGAGTGTGTTTTTGGTCATTTTTATGCCCGATCTTTCCTGACCACTTAAGAACGTGGTTTGCCTACGTGGCTTTCATGCCACACTTCTATAGAAACGTGTATATGTGCTCTCCCCATTTTGTTGAAGTAGTAGGACACGTGTCAATGTGCGTAGAGGATGAGTTGCATCGTGGGTGACAGTTGCTAGAGTAAAGACCCAATTTTGTTACTTTTTACGCACAAAGGGTTAAGTCTATAAATAGACTTATTTTTCATATAGAGGAAGGAGGAGATCAATAGAGACAAGAGAGGAGATTCTGAGAAAACTCATACTTTCAGAGTGATATTCCCAGAGGCATTTCTTCTACTTTTTCTCAAGAACAGGGTGAAGCAAAGCAAGAAAGCATTCGACTGTGCCATCAGTGCCGTTGCTCGATACCTTTCCGGTGACTTAGTTCTTCCGATTGTTCGTCTTCTTCAAGCAGTTTTCTTCATCATCATCATATGGTCCATGGAACAAAGTGATCGCTCTCAGATGAAACTTCCATAGCAATACTTTCCAGAATATTTGTACTTTTTGTACTTTTTCTAGTTTTCTTTCAAAAGCCAATTTTTAGGCATTTTGTTAAGTGAAACAGGCCACCGACTGAACCCCACCGACATTGCCACTCTACCATCACCACCAATCCCGCTGCCCCACCCCCTCAACCTCACTCCGCCACCGTAGCCCGGCCGCCATCACAGACCCCTTCCCAGTCGTTACCCTCCCTCGTCGACCAACCACCCAAAACCCTAAAATCAACCATGACTACTCACCGCCCCCGCCACGGCCATCGCCGACCGCAGTCGTCCCAAAACCCACATCACCACCAACACTGGAAAACAAAAAGAAAAAGATAAAAACCCTACCTGCTCTCCCGACCCACACCGGCCACCACCATCTCCTTTTCCAGCTCGCCTTCGCTGGATCTTGACCCTTGTGCCGACAACAGTATGAACGGCGGCTGCTACCACCGCTCGCCGCACCTACCCAGCCTCCGCCGAGCACTTTCTGCCTCCCATCAGCCAGCGCTGCCGCGATGAAGCAGCGGTAAGTCCTCGTTCCCCCGCCTCTCTCCTCCCGTTCACTTTATCTCTAAACCCTCTCTGCCCTCCTCTCCCCTTCTGTTCTTCACTTCTCTTCTTTCTCTCCCAGCTCTCCAGCTTCCCTCACTGTCCCCGCTCTCCCCTTCTCTCTCGTCCCATTTAATTCTTCTCTCTGCTATTAAATGGCGTCCTTCCAATTAAATGATCTCCCCTCTGCTATTAAATGGCAGCAAAGGTAGGTGGAAATTATATTAGTAATATTATTTTTATTTTTATTTTTATATAAAGTATCAGTATACATTGTATAGTATGTGTATATACGTACTAGTATATACACAAGTACATATACATGCATATGAGTATATCATATTTTTGTTGTTATTTATTATTATTATTAACATTGTTATTAGTTTTATTATTACAGCTTCTGAATATCATTCTTATGGTTATTTTATTATTTTACTTATTATTATGATTATTATTAAAAATATTATTTTTGGGATTATATTTTTTAACTATATAGTATAGGGGTTAGAGCTGACTGTGTAATTTCAAATTTTGAGTTTTGCCCTAAAATATTTTTTAGATTTTTATATATACATTTGAAATATTTTAGCCCATAAAATGTACATTTTCCAAATTATAAAATTTTTGAATAATTATTTTTGACTAATAAAAACATAGCTTTCTACCTAAAAGTGTAATTTTGACAAACTTAGAGATTTTTCCTAAATATGATTTTTATATTTTCAAGTATTTATCTAAAAACTATTTTAACTAATATTTCAAGTATTGTAAAATATTTTCTAAAATCGTATATATAATATTTTTGAAATTTCCTTCGATTATGCCCCAGTCCGTGACTAATCCCTTTATTCATATTCCTTTGTCAATTTTGTACCTCTTTATGTCGTTCCTAGCTAAATTGATTCTTATGGACCCGATGGAACAGTACGTGCCACCATCGAAGGCCGTCTTGCATAGTTGTAACACCGAAGTCATATGATGTGCTACAATGATCATCGCACCACACTGGACGTCACACCAGGCAAGATACCTTATCATCTATTATATATTTACTTTTAGCACATATTTTATGAATTTACTTATTATTTAAATTTCTGCAATATAAAACTGTTCTTTAAATCATGTTTAGATGTAATTATTGTTCGATTTGTCTTTATTATTTTTCTATTTTTTATGCATATTAATCCTAGATTTAAGGGACAACCCTTGGTTGTGTTGCATTCATAGGCCTTGACACGTTTGTGCTACGAAGTCGCGAGTCACATATAGAACTCAGACATACGAAGCTGGTTGGCCACCGGTACATATAAGTCGTGCGATAGGATTAACCGTTAACAGTATTGCATGATTAGTTTGACTTAGCGGTTAATAGAGGTTATGTGTTGTGAAGACAACATATAGGCATGGGGTGGGGAGGACATTTTCTTGGCTTATGGGCTACTATGCACTTTGCCTTTGTGACCGTACGCTCCCGCCGGAGATGCGGGCTGACTACCCATTTATTTTATTGCTGGCTACTGATGTTCGAGAAACAGTTATTCCTGAGGCCCCTGGTGCCCCAAAGGGGACTATGTCGATCCCAGTTTAGCCAGAGAGCCCATGCATTGGAGGTTTGTTCTTAAACTGCATTCACTTAGAATGGTTAGGCTACCTTATCCGTTAGGTAAAGGTACTTTTAGTTTGTGTACTTATACCTGATTACGGCTTGGAACAGTAACTTGTTGCGGACTAGTTTGCCACACATTGTCCTTGTTTGGTTTTAGGTATGGTTCACTACTTTGATGAGAAGGTACTGAACCTTGTTATGGTCCGGATACTATATTGGATTCATGGCATAGAAAGATATTTCATCGTGGATTAGGGTGCCATCTGCTGTCCTTGTTTGATTGGGGGATGGTACGCTAATTCAAGGATGGAGTATTGGACCATGTTATAATCTAATTTGGCTTATTATTAAGCAGTTTATATTCAATTTTATGGCCATAATGCTCTCCGCAGGTGTTCTAGCCAAGGTCATGATCTTCTCCATTCTTCAAAGATGACCTGCTCTTGAATCATTCTTGTCACGACCCGCACCCGCTTTTCGGGATACGAGTGCGTGTCCAAGCTAGCCTACACTGCAGTGTCGACGGTAGAACGCTGTCAAGGCCATGATGCTCAAAATCGCAATGATAATAACTTTACTAGCTCATTCACAACAACTAAAGTTAAAGTTACATTATTCACAAGTTTTACACTTAAAGAAAATACAATGTTCTTACATATTGAAAATGATTACAACACCTCTATCTAACTATCTCTAGGTTTGGCCTGCAAGTACACCCGTATCCCAATGCTAAGAGAAGCCACAGTTAACCTAAAAATGTTGGTTTCCAGTCAGGAATGGAACAAGCACACAGACCGAAGGCTATCCGAAAACATAATAGAATTTGCAAGACATTAAAATAGCATATGTGAAAAACTAGATATCGAACTAAATCATGGCATGTCTAGAATGAAACAAGTACTGTACAGCATGATGTATCCACTGGAGAAAAATATGTAAATAAGGTGACATGGCAAGTGGTGGAGAAAACAAGAAAAAACAAGTAAATGACAACTATTTATGTGTTTAAAAATATCGTGTTCGACATGTGAACAGCTAGGGGGTAAATCAGGCACTTCGTACGTGTATTGTATGACTGCTATTCTCCACAAAAGACACGGAGAATAGTTCTGGGTAGTCCACATGTCTACTAAGATATTTTCCCTCCCGACTAGTACTCATGGACTCGAACAAGTCACGAAACACGAAAACATGATAATCACGAAATATAGTATGTAGATATCCATGATACTAATCCGTGTAACAACGTGTCAACAAGCAGGAGAGCATATGTATAAACATGAAATGGAAAGACTACTAAGAATCGAAAGCTCAGAAAGTGCACTTGCCTGGGGTCCTAAGCTGCTGAAACCGATAATTTCATTGAATCCAGGATAGTCTGATTGGCTAGGCTCGATGTGGAGAATTCTGAATTTGCGAGCAAATAGGAAACGTTCAATTAGTCATAATCGAAATTAGACAAGCCAGTCTAGAGAAGAGTTTTGGTTAGGGTTTGATTGAGTTTATAAAATCATATTTATTTGGAAATTTATATTTGAACCCTTGTTTAGAAACTAAATGTATATATCTATATGGTTTAGGGAAACATATATTTTGTTTTTAGAAATTTACTTGTATAAACGTAGAAGTCCAAAACATTATTAAAGAAAACCTTCCTATATAAAACTCAAAATAATAATAATTATATTTGAAAAATCTCACAATAAGTCTATTCACATTAAAATAACAAACCCAATACATTATTGAGGCCCGAGACCAAAATATGCTTAAAACCAAAGTATTTCTAGCTAAGCCCTTTTTGGAAAGGCTTATAGAAATTTCTTTTATAAAAACTATACCTTTTTTTATATAACTTCATTAAACCCCAATATTGTTCCATACTGAAAGGAGAAGTATAGTTAGCTAATTGGATTAGAATCTAATTATTATACAATAGTCCAACCCAATAATATGTATACTATTTGGAAAATATTTATAATATGTAGAAACTATATATTACTGGTCAAATAATTTTTTTTTGGATAAATACTTTGAAATCAAGAAAAATCATTTGAGGTTAGAAATCTAATTATTATCAATATAAATTTTGGTCAAAAAGATATATAGAGGAAAAATAATACAATAATTGTTTTAGTGTTTCTAAGTCCCAAAACACATAGCCCAAAAAACTTATTAAAAATATACATGTATAGGCCCAAATCTATTTATTCAATACCCATGGCTAATATAGTTAAATAATAATTAATTCTAACTAAATCAACTTATTATTTCAAAAGCCCAATAGTGAACCATAACCCCAAAAATGTTCTACCGTTCAACAGAAACAATAATAATAGTAATATTTTAAATAATAAAACTAATAAAAATATTAATAATAATATCAATAATGTTGATACTTCTTACATTTATTAGTGTTGGTGCTCTTGCTCCTTGACATGAAGAGAGCTTGCTCTCAACATGCTTTGTAAAGTTTAGTCCCACATTGAAAAAGCACCATGAGTTATCTCAACATATATATGAGTATGTGTTGTTGGGATATGCACATGGGTGGTGACCCTAAGGAGGAAACTATGTGGGTGATTTTACTAAGAGGAAAATGATTAATTCTAACAAGAACATAAATTAATTTTTGTTGTGCGGGCTCAGACTCGACACGGACTCCAGGTTGTCTCGTTCATGCACGGGAGTGTTCGGGGGGAAGGCGTGGGCTAGAACTCGACTATGTTGATTATGGGATGATGTAAAACATCAAACTCTATTTTAGAGTATTGGTGTTTTAGTCCCACATCGGATATGAGAGATGGTGAGGCCTTACTCCACTCTATAAATAGAGCCCCCTTGCCTCCTTTCCAAGATGCACCAAAGAAGAGAGTTAAGGGAGTCCGTAAAGTTCAGGAAGCCCGTTAAGTCACAAATATTGACTGACGAGCGTTCCAGAAGTTCTCTTGAACTTGCTGGTTCCTGGAAGCGGATCGTATAGAGGCGAATCTTGCTTTGAGCAACAGTATTTTTATACCCCAGCAGATTTAATCCTCCTCTTCTTCTTCTTCTGTTTCTCTGTAACTCGTTCTTCAGGTTTTAAGCCACCTACTGAGTAGGGAGGCCTAACTTTGTTCTTGAGATCTATCTCATTTGTGGCACCTACTGTGTAGGCTTGCTAAACTCCTCATTTGTGGTACTTATTGTGCAGGCTTGCTGAACTCCTGTTTTCCATCTATATCCACGCCTCGGGACTAACAATCTCAAAGCAAGATTAGTACGATGAAAAACATTAATGCTTCACTCCTCCAAACTGACTCCTGCAAGTTGGAAATGTTTGATGGAGAGCATTATCAAGTCTGGAAGAGGAAGGTCTTTCTCACCCTTCAACTCTGAGACGTTGATCACGTGCTCTTTGAAGAGGAACCTACTATTCCAGATACTGGGTCTGTTGTCGCTATAACTGCGGCTACTAAACTTTAGGCCAAATGGAGAAGGGACAATAGCATTTGTAGGCTTCTGATCCTAAATACTATGGAGGATTCCCTGGCAGAATCTTACTCAAAGAAGGATAGTGCCAGAGAAATATGGGAGTCAATGGAAAAGCTGTACGAGGAAGACAAAAATAGGAGCAAGATATTTTTCGTCAAAAAATATCACAAGTGGCTCTTTGAAGACGAGAAGGCGATGCTTCCTCAAGTAAAGGAGTTTCTGAAACTTCGTCAGAAACTGGACAATGAAAAGATGCCCCTCGTCGACAAGTTTGTCGTTGGAGGGATCGTCTCGAAACTTCCTGCTGGATGGAATACGTTCTATGCAAGAATGCATTGGAAGAAACTCGAGATCAGTCTGTAAGATCTCTTGCAAGAAATCCACGTTGAGGACGAGATGCGTTCTCAACAGAAGATGGACGCTTTGTCCAAACAATTGGCCGAAGCCAATCTGGTACAGACGAGAGACTCCAAGGAGAAGCAGGCGGCTTCTCACCACAAGAAAGACTTCACTAATCTGAAAGTGAAGGGACCGTCTTTCAAATAGAAGAAGCCCAAGTCCAATGTGACTTATTTTAACTATGGCAAGAAGGGCCACTACAAGAGTGAATGCAGATCCAAGCCCAAACAATCAGAAAAAGGTGAGCCTAGTAAGGTTTCTTTGGTTTCTAGCCTTGTTTCTATGATCGCTCAGGTCACAACTGAGGGGGCTGACTCTGACTGGTGGATAGACACCGGTGTGATATGCCATGTCTGCTCTGGGAAGGAATGGTTTATCACGTACCAGCAAACTTCTGAGAAGGTTGTCATGGCGAACCAGGCCTAAGCTGAAGTTCTGGGGATCGGAACTGTGGAGCTGAAACTCACTTTCGGGAACACTCTGACGCTCCAAGGAGTAAAACATGTTCCGATGATTGCCAAGAACCTGATCTCTGGGTGCCTGCTTAGCAACGCAGGTTTGAGGATGGACATTAATGCTGGTCAGATGGTGATGTCCAAGAAGGGAACATACTTCGGAAAGGCTTTTCAAACCGAAGGGATGTTTAAAATTCAGCTTGTAAACCAGTCTAATGAAATAAATGCAATCGCTCTTTCTGACTATTCTTTTGAGTTGTGGCATAATAGGCTAGGATATGGTCATTGTAAAAGAATAAACAAAATGTCTAGTCTAGGACTTATCTCCAAATATGGGGGTATGGTAGAGAAGTGTGAAGTATGTGCTTAGACTAAGATCACTAGAAAACCCTTTCATCGGGTCAATCGAAGCACAGATATTCTGGAGTTGGTACACTCCGATATCTGTGACTTCAAAAAATTCTCTATAAAAGTCGGGATAAAGTATTTCATAACCTTCATCGATGACTTCTCTAAGTACGCAGTCGTCTACTTGCTCAAATCTAAAGACGAAGCGTTCGAGAAGTTCAAGGAGTTCAGGGCCGAAGCTGAACGACAAACTGGACAACAACTCAAGAGGTTGAGAAGTGATCGAGGCGGAGAATATCGGTCTCATGAATTCGCATCGTTCTGCAAAGAACATGGAATCATCTGTGAGACTACTGCTCCGTATTCTCCTCAATCTAACGGAGTAGCAGAGAGGAAGAACTGAACGTTGACAAAAATGATGAACTCAATGCTGCTAACTGTAGGTCTTCCAAAATGTTACTGGGGAGAAGCTACATTAAAGGCCACTTTCATTCTGAACAGAGTGGCTTATGCAACTTCTGACATAACTCCTCATGAACTCTGGTTCAAAGTCAGACCTAACTTGAATGTTATTCGAGTGTGGGGGTGTCTGGCTTATGTGGAGCTCCCAGAACTGAAGATTCAGAAGCTAGGGACAAGGACTACGAAGGTGATCTTCTTAGGATATGTCGAGAAGAGTGATGCCCGAAGATTCCTTGACATTGAGTCAAATCATATCATCGAATCTCGCGTTGCTGAATACTTTGAAGACAAGTTTGCACGACACAAAAACATTGTTCTCTCAGATATTTCGAAGAATGATGTAGGTACAAATGAGACTGAGGTCTCATATGAACCATTAGTCCAAGATGAAGTTGTTGGTGGAGAAACAACAATTGAACCAGAACTCGCTGAGCCATCGACGAAGCGAGCAAGGAGGCCGAAGAGCTTCGTAGATGACTTCGTCACGTATCATGTGGAAGCAGATCCGCTTACCTATGATGAGGCGATGAAGACCAAATATGTTTTCTTCTGGAAGGAGGCAATAGACAATAAAATTGACTCAATTACCTCCAATAACACAAGGGTGTTAGTTGATTTACCCGAAGGAGCAAAACCCATCGGATGCAAGTGGATCTTTAAGAAGAAGATGAAAGTTGATTGATCCATCGACAAGTTCAAGGCTAGGCTAGTGGCCAAGGGGTTTTCTTAAAAACAGGGGATCGACTACTTTGATACATATGCTCCAGTAGCACGGATGACGACCATCAGATTGTTGATTGCCCTTGCAGCAATACACAAACTGGTGATACATCAGATGGATGTGAAAATACCATTCCTGAATGGCGAGCTGACCGAGGAGATTTATATGTAACAGCCAGAAGGATTTGTCGTCAGAGGCCTAGAAGACAAAGTCTGCAAGTTGGTAAAATCTCTATACGGCTTAAAGAAAGCTCCCAAAATGTGGCATGAGAAGTTTGACAAAGTTATCAGATCAAACGGCTACAGGGTCAGCAAAACAGACAAGTGTGTCTATACTAAATTTGCTGACAAAAGAGGAGTCATCGTTTGTCTATACGTGGACGATATACTAATCCTAGGTACGAATATAAGTTGTGTCACTGAGACAAAGAAGTTCCTCTTGACAAAGTTCAATATGAAGGACTTGGAGGATGCTGATGTTATCTTGGGACTCAAGATCTTCCGGACAGACACTGGATTGGCACTATCACAATCTTATTACATTGAGAAGATGCTCACTCGATACGGGTATCATGATCTTCCCATAATTTATACGTCGTATCGAAGTGATCAGAAGCTGGAGCCAAAATCGAAAGAAAGTATCAAAAAATTAGAGTACGCTAGCGTCATTGAAAGTTTGATGTACGCTACTATTGCCACTAGGCCTGACATAGCTTTCATTGTGGGAATGCTAAGTCGATTCATAAGCAATCCAGGCATTCAGTACTGGAAAGCTGTGAAGCGTGTTATGAGATATCTCAAGAAGACTCAGACATATGCACTGCACTTCAGTGGAGAGCCGCCGGTAGTAGAAGGCTTCAGTGATGCCAGCTGGTGCTCAGAGTTGGAGAGCGAGAGGTCCACTGGTGGAGTCATTTTCACAATGGGTGGAGCTGCTATATCGTGGAAGTCGAAGAAGCAGACTATGCTCTCGCAGTCTTCTATGGAATCTGAGTTCTTTGTACTTGATACCGCAACAGATAAAGCAGAATGGCTTCGGAAGCTCATGTATGATCTTCCAGTGGTTGGAGCACATATACCGGCAATTTCGATATACTGTGACAACCAAACGACTGCGGTGGTGGCATCAAATGATCTCTTCAACGGAAAGAAGAGAACTGTGCGATTAAAGCACAGGGCAGTGAACGATCTCATCAAGAGAGGTGTCATTGCAGTAATTGATATTCAGAGTCAGGATAACCTGGCAGATCCATTCACGAAGGACCTCAAGCGTCAGCTGGTTGAAGACACAGCAGGGGAGATGGGCTTGAAGGCATTCTGATAGTATATTTTTGTAATCCTACCATAAAGTTTTATGTTATTAGTTCAAAGAAAAATCTACTATACATTTAACTTTCGGTTCAAGGGAGGACCACTGACTGGAAAACTATCAGATAACAGTGGGTACTTGTTCTTGGGAACATGGAAAGATTATGAACCCATAACCACTGTTGTCTACTATGTATTTTCTGCGAAAAACGAATCCTGTGTTGAGGTTGACTTAAATGCCTTAATAAGTTCTCAGGCAGAGTGAATTCCTGGTGTGCTTTACAGGAAGCACGGTAGAGCAGCACTACAAGGAGTAAAACTCTATGCTACAGTGGGATGACTCCACCATGAGGTTCCCAGGTAGGGGTAATGCCTCGACTTTGCAAGCCAAGTCATAGCGGCGTAGCACCGCAAATAGGCAGGTAGACTAATATTGTATAATGAAATTAAAGAGTTGTCGACAGCACTACAAAGGGGATGGTGACCCCATGTTATAGTGGCACGATACCACGATGAGGTACCCAGGTAGGGGTAAAGCCTCGGCCTTACAAGCCATGTCGTTGCGGCGTAACACCGCAAGGAAGCCTTAGGCCTCATACTGGGTAGAATGGCACTACAAACAGGCTGTGACCTCATGCTGCAGTAGTGTGACACTACGATGAGGTTCCCGGGAAGGGGTAATGCCTCGGCTTTAGGCCATGTCATAGCGGCGTAGCACCGCAAGGAAGCGCAAGGCTCCATGCCATGTCTCTTTAATAAAGAACTTACCTATAGTGTATGGAAAAAGATATCAGGCCGTCTCTTGAGGGTAAACTTGTAGACGTCTAAAATTATACACTGAAACCAGGCTGGCACAGGGCCTTTAATATGCAGCCAGAAGCACATGTAACTACACTTTGTGAGTGGAAAGAATTACAATTGTGGTGCATAATTCAAGGCATAGTCCATTCTTGTATCGCATTGTTATTTAACTCATGCGGAAAGATTCAAGTCATCAGTAACATCTATCCTAATACAAAATGGACAGTTACTGTGGGGAACGCTCAACCCTAGACACATATATATAATGAGATATGTGGGGGATTGTTGGTGATCGTGCTCCTTGATATGAAGAGAGCTTGCTCTCAACATGCTTTGTAAAGTTTAGTCCTATATTGAAAAAGCACCATGAGTTATCTCAACACATATATGAGTATGTGTTGTTGGGATATGCACATGGAGTGGTGACCCTAAGGAGGGAACCATGTGGGTGATTTTACTAAAAGAAAAATGATTAATTCCAACAAGAACGTAAGTTAATTTTTATTGTGCGGGCTCGGACTCGACACGAACTCCAGGTTGTCTCCTACATGCACGGGAGTATTCGGGGGGAAGGCGTGGGCTATCACTCGACTATATTGATTGTGGGATGATGTGAAACATCAAACTCTATTTTAGATTATTGGTGTTTTAGTCCCATATCGGATATGAGAGATGGTGAGGCCTCACTCCACTCTATAAATAGAGCCCCCTTGCCTCCTTTCTAAGATGCACCAAAGAAGAGAGTTAAGGGAGTCCGTAAAGTTCAGGAAGCCCGTTCAAGTCACAAATATTGACTGACGAGCGTTCCAGAAGTTCTCTTGAACTTGCTGGTTCCTGGAAGCGGATCGTATAGAGGCGAATCTTGCTTTGAGCAACGGTGTTTTTACACCCCAGCAGATTTAATCCTCCTCTTTTTCTTCTTATGTTTCTCTGTAACTCGTTCTTCAGGTTTTAAGGCACCTACTGAGTAGGGAGGCCTAACTTTGTTCTTGAGATCTATCTCATTTGTGGCACCTACTGTGTAGGCTTGCTGAACTCCTGTTTTCCATCTATATCCATGACTCGGGACTAACAATTAGTATACATATGAATACATCTATTGTCATAAGTATTAATAACAGTACTTATTCACTATACAGCACCATTGATTACACACTTTCTCTCTCTTTCTGCTTTATCGATCTTAGAAAAAAGTTATGAAGAAAAAGAGAGCGAGTTTCAGAGTTCCCATAAGAAAAAAACACTTGGAGAGAGAGTAGTGGAGAGAAAACGAGAGCTCTTCTCCTCTCCCTCTATTACTTTTCTTATGAATTCTTCACAGCAATAATGGGGGCAAAAAGGAAAAGGAAGGAGGATGAAGTCGAGTACAAGGAGGCAAACGGAGACTTACATCGGTCGATGAAATGGAAGCTGTGGCTGGTTGTGTGTGGCACCGGCAGTCTGGGAGCTGTTCGGCAGATCCGACGGCTGCAACCATGGAGGTGTGGGGAGGCGTGCAGTCTTGGCGAGATGGAGGCTCTTCTCGCCACGAGGAGGGGAGCTCCGGAGTCTGGTGCCGATGGTCTGTACAGCCCCGGAGGGTCGAACGACAAGGAGAGGATTGAGAGGGTAGGTCCCATCGAAGGAGGCTCGGCCAGCACGCATGTCGTGGTGGAGGCGGGAGTGGTCGAGTGGTCGATCGGTCCAGGCGTGGCAGAGCGGATAGCCTCGAGCGTAGAGGGAAAGAAAGGTCGCGGGCGTTGCGGTGCTGGTTTTGGCGCATGCTTCAGCGTCGGTGACCGGGTCGACAGGTGGGGTTGGCCCAGATGACGGGGATGTGGGTAATATGGTAATGATAGTGATGATGTTGCAGTCGATGGTAGTGATGGGAACGACCTGGATCGGTCTGGCATCGAGGAGGAGAGAGGGGTCGGAGGTGTCGGTGACAAGGAGCTTGTGGAGGTGGTAAAAACCGGTGGTGGCAATGGTGGTCTTTGTGGAGCGATGATTGGCCATGGTTATTGCGGACAGGGGACGTGTATGGTGGACAGCCGATGACGAAGGTAGGGGTTGTTGAGATGTAGGTTGACAGGGATAAGCAGTTCGAGAGCGGGTGGATGATGGTTGTTTAGTATCAGTTGTATCTTCACGGACACAACTGACGTGGGGTTAATGGGTGTTTGGCTGTGATGTCGGACGTGTTTAAGCGAGGATGATGCTGGCGGTGGTGGGATTGATGACTGTGGCGACCATTGTCCGCCGACTAGGGAAGAAGCAGGTGACCATCTCATGGCAAGGGAAGACTCGCAGGACACATTGCTGGATACGGCTAGATTAGGTTTAGGGTTAATAGGGAAAACATCGGCTGCTTCTTCCTCTTATATATCCAAGCTTTGGATATACATAAATTGTGAAAGAGATTAGGAGAGCTAGATTTGAATTTGATACACATTCAAATTTGTAATCGGCCATGAATCAGGGAAGCTTTGAGTTTGGAAAACTCTTTCTAGGTCCTTCAACAAACGAATTTTTTTTGTAAAAATCTCCTTCTTTCTTGGACTAAGAAACATTAGTAGTAATCATAATAATAGTAATATTAATACTTTTGGTAACAACAATAATAGTAACAATAATAATTAAATATACTAATTTGGGTCCGCAGATTATCAATAATTTAAATACCTTTTGAAATCTTAATCGAATAATCGATTACTACAATAAGTTTAAAATAATATTTTTAATTGATTTTATAAATTCAAGTATCAACAAAATGATAAAATAATTCAAAGGTATATTTTCATGAATAAATACAATTCTCATCTAAAATATTTTAGCCATGAAATGAGATCGAATTCAATCAATATTACTAAAATAATTTTAAATCTAAATATAGTACTTGATTATATTAGTAATCCAAATCGATTTACCAAGGGTTATTTAAAAACAGATTTTATAAATTTAAATTGAAGATAATTGATAATAGTTAATAGTTTTAAAAAGTATATCTTCTCTTCTTCTTCTTTTTTTCATAAAAACTAAAATCAATTAAAATATAGTTTGGCAAACACACCGTCGATACAATTATAAAAAGTAGAGTATTATAACTCTTTAAATCTCATAATAAATAAATAGTAAAAATAATAATAAATTTTGGGAAGTGGGCTTACAGTTCTGGATACTTTTGACAAATCATTTCTTTGTTTATGTATTAATTCTCCTTTAAATAGTTGGTAGTAGATTTGTCTTCGCTCGACATCTTGTAGAATAACAATTCATAGTTGATTTATGATATCTTTTATTCTTTTATTTTGTGGATGAGATTAGTTGTCATGGTTATACTGCATTTTACAGCTTACGTATATTTATTATTATACGGCTGACATGTTTACATTCCTAGTCCTACGTATTTTGGGACTAGGGCGTTATAATTTTTGAAACTTAGATCTATTCTAAACCATCCATCAAACCGAAAATGCCAAATAAGAAAGATGTGGAGAATGTAAAGGTATACATTATAGACTAAAAATGTGTAAAGAAAAAAATTCAAGAAGCAAAATAAGCAAGAAATCATGTTTTCTCCATTTGTGCTTGATGTACTTGCCTAGGGTGGATTGAGGAAAAATAAATGAGAATGAATGAGGAGAGAGAGAAAGAGAGGAAGAGAATATTTATAAGGAGGATGGAAGGGTGGTTCCACTAAACCCTAACCCTAATATGTCTTAGTCCAAGTCTACATGCTATGCTATATATTACAAATAATTAAAATAATCCAGATCACAATATGGTCCAGTGTTTTATCATCGAAGTAGCGAACCACACCTACAACCAGACAAGGACAATGGATGACACACTACTCTGGGACGAGACATTATTCCATGTCACGATTAGGTGCAAATACAGGATGCAGGTGCACAGGTTATAGATACCAAGTACTATATACATGATTAATACAAGAAAAATACGTATACCGGGAACGGGGAGTGACATCTCTATCCTCCTTAAAAAAAATTGTCCTCCAAATTCCAATAAGGCTACTCGAGCTGATCAACAACATAATAATAATAATTATATACCAAGAAAATACAACAGACTCAATATCAAAACAAAACATGACACATGAACATATAATAGAAGAAACATAAATTCAAATAAGTGCACAAGCAATAAACGCAACCTAAAAGGAGAAGGATTGGACACGTAATGGATATCAACAGACTCAATACCAACGACTAAACCAAGAATAAGACTCTGACCAGAACGTACCCTCGTAGTCAGGACACGTGATGGATATCACGAATCACATGATATGAAAGTAGAAGAGTAACACGAGAAAGTCACATTCACTCGTCGAATATATAACTCAAGGAAATATGATAAAGAATACTCAAGATATACCCACAATATGATCGCCATCAGCCAACATCTGCTATAATACCCCAAACTCTACCAGCCCTTGACCCTGCTGAACTCCCTAGTGTTGTCTCCCCTGGCCATATTGTTATGGCCTCTACTGAGCTGTATGGTACTGCACCTGTTGGTACATCTTAGACTGCACCAGTAATGGACGCGGGCTAATGGCCCCACTGCTAGTGTTGACCTTTGATACGGTGCTACCCCTGGAGTTGGCAACGTCAAAAACTGTTGCGCTGACCTTCCTGGCCTCTGTATATGCGTGCAAGTAGCTATACGGTGGTTTGAACCTCCACACCTTATGTACTGCCCATTCGCTGACCGACACACCTTCTGAGTGTGTCCTTCCTTGCCACAATAAGTACAACTTACTGGTGCACCCTAGCGTTGCTGGTGCCTCGGCTACTGGTGCCAAGCTGGTGTCGTCACAACTGATGTCACAGGCCCCTACGGTGTGCTATCACGAATATGAATGCTAGGCACTGGTGCTGACATCCAGGGTACTGTTCCTCCCCCTCCCGTACTCTGTGCATAAGACCTCTTTTGGCCTCCAATCCATGCTGACAACCTTTGGATAATAAGCTCGTGTCTCTGGGCTCCCGTTAATACTGTATCAAATCTCTGGTAGTCATATACCCATGTACCAGCTGCATAATCTCTAGGTTGAATCCTTGCTGGAACCTCATAGCGTTCTACGAGTCCGTTGCCAGCATTATTGTGGCAAATATACTCAACCTGTAGAACTTTGTCGCATATCCATCTATTGTCCTTTCGGCCTGCTTAAGGTCGATAAACCTCTGCTGAAGCTCAAACTGCGCCACGACCCCAAAGTAGGTCCTGAACTTGGTCCTGAAGCTATCCCAAGCGATAAGATGCCTCAAGCCAACTTTCACTAATGCCCACCAATCACGGGCAAGGTCCTATAGCTGCAACTGGACCTGATCTACATGCTCCTTAGCTGGAACCTTGGCCACGCCATGATGGCCTCGATATCATGTAGCCACGCATCCATTATGATAGCGTCCTCGGTGCCATCGAAATACTTCGGATTAAGTCGACAAAATCAAACCGATGCACCCGAATCTATCTTCTCGCTCCTTTCTAGGGTTGTTTGCAAACCCTAGCTCAATAGGACATTTTGTTCTTGGTGATGCACCTACCGATGCTATTGGACTGCTATCTAGTGCTGCCGGGTTGCCAAACCCCCTGTTGATTTGCAATAGTGTCGGTGTACCGAGTGCTACTAGTACTGTCCACATCACTGGAGGTATAAGAACCTCTGGCATCTACTGCTCAGCTGGCTCATGCTCAATGACTGGTTCGATGTGAATCTGACTAGGTGGAGGTACTACCCCTTGTTGACATCCCGTGGAATCCTGCCCCCACTGGACCTCCAATAGCCAAGAATAAAGCACCCCTAGAGGAAAAGATACAATATATCAAAAGACATGACGGGAAGGAACGAGGATGGAAAACAACATAATAATCAAGGGTGATGAAAGAAAGGACGAATCAGGATATCAAAGGAAACATGTTTTGATTGAGACTCCTATAATCGCAACGCCCCACAAGTCTGAAAAACAAACCTGTATGGGCCACCAATAAAACCTTGTCACGCCTCACTACCGAAATACTGAGATAGATATGGTTAGCTACCTCGTATAAGGTATGAAGACGTCATACGACGATCACGGCTGTGAAAAGACAAGTGGGTGCATGCTACAATTAAGTCTCCTATGATCTCATAGAGCATCTATGTCTCGATTAATCAAAGCCAAAAAGTAGTAAACAACGAACATATAAAATAAAGCAGTAAGGCATCTCCGATGCTTCATCAAAATGATTCATGAGACTAGTTATGCAAAATGATAAGCTAGTACAGTGCCAAGAGTATACAGTTGTTTCCAGGTAAAGTTTGAATAATTACAATTATGTATATAAATTTACGACTAACACGTGTCGGTGGCTAAATTCCCAAGTAGAAATAAAATAATATACGAGTGGTGAAGAAGAAACCCACACATGGTCCCCGATGCACATGCTTTTTGTGTGCACCAGAATGTTAGAGCAGAATCAGGCCCCAAATAGCAAGTACCGAGCACGAATGAATGAAACAAAAGTAACAATTAAGATAAGACCCGTGCCAAGGATTATAGGCTTATATGTCGCAACTTTGGTTCATAGCCTGTCATAGCATAATAGTCCAACCCAACAACCCAACAACCAAACAAGGACATAGGTTGGACCATATGTCATGGCAGTCCATGTTCCTCGGCTACTAACAGAAAAAAAATAGATCACAAGTAATTCAGTTTACAAGCGGCCAATCAATCATATGACTTTCTATAGTTTGTCTGGGTTATCCCAACAATGCTTATATATAGAAATCCTCATATCGTGTTGTATCCAAGCAGGACCAGTCTTACCAGATATAATACAAGCATGCACCGGTCCCTCATTAGGCCATCGCACTAATAGGTAATAATAGTTCTAGCTCGTTATTTAATAAACCAGATACTGCACTCCACTGGTGCAGATGATATACAGTATCCGTGGTGGCCAACTCGACACGATATGGCTGGTGCATATAGGTGGCCATCACGTACGATCTTGAGATTCTGTTCCCTCCCAATGCTTATACCATTTATAGTTACCTAGATTAGCCTTACATTTATCTGGAATCTCATACCGTGGTCACATGATCGTCCTCCTAGATGTTGTACCTTAATACATTTATCCTAAGTATGAATCCACATTGGCTCATAGAGTCCCAAATATGGATCCATTCTTAGTGTAATGCAACAAGCAATCAATTATTCCTAACCACACTAAGGCTACTGACCAACTACCATGTCTGTGCAATAACCCATGAACTTATACATATACTTAGATCAAGAATGTATCAAGAGCATATAGCACCTCAATGCAAATGTAGCACCTCAGTGCACAGGCAAGGTAGCACCATAGGGGGCATTTGGTATACGGAATACTATATAACCGGGAATTCTATATTCCAAAAAATCAAATTTCAAGTAATTAAATTCCTTAGAAAATTGCATTCCCATGTTTGGTGACTATATAAATATTCCCGGGAAAAAATAAAAATGATAAAAAAACTAAAAAATGAAGGAAAAAAACCCTAAAACGATAAAACGAAAAAAAAAACAAAAAAAATCGAAAACGAAAAAAAAAAAACCCCAACTAAAATACAAAAAAAAGACAAAAAGGCCAAAAAAAAGACCAAAACAACAAAAATGAAAAAAACCAAAAAACAATAAAAAACGAAGAAAAAAAACGACAAAAAAGACCAAAAACAACAAAAGCGACAAAAATGCATAAAAAAATAACAGAAAAAAAACAAAAACGATAAAAAGGACCAAAAAATAAAAACGATAAAAAAAGACGACCAAAAACGACAAAAAACAAAAAAAAAGACAAAAGGGGACAAAAAGGACAAAATAAAATTTTTTACTAAAAAAAGATAAAAGAAAACAACTACAAAAACGACAAAAAAGACAAAAAAAAGACAAAAACACAAAAAAGACAAAAAACGACAAAAAAAGAGAAAAAGTAGGGTCTTGTCATTTTTTGAATAAAAATATTTTTTAAGCTTATAATGTACATAAAAAATTGTTAACCGGACGAGAGACGGACAAGAGAAAATTCTGCCCCGAAAGTGTCAACAAGACGGGTTCGGGAAGGGCATTGTTTAACGGGGACAGTAATAGGGGTAAAAAATTGAACCCAACGGACAAAGGGGACGGGGATGGAGATTCAATTTCAAACACTACTCGAAAATGGAGATGGGGGATACGGTCCCCGACCCCTACCCGCCCCGTTACCATCCCTACAAAAAAGAAATAAAAAACGACAAAAGCCGAAAAAAAGGGCAAAAAAGCGACAAAAAGAGACGAAAAAAACAAAATGATAAAAAATGACAAAAAGCAACAAAAGTCGACAAAAACTACTAAAAACGACAAAAAAGGTAAAAGACAACAAAAAACGAAAAAA
The DNA here is from genome assembly GCA_029216955.1 of Iris pallida. Lineage (NCBI taxonomy): Eukaryota > Viridiplantae > Streptophyta > Magnoliopsida > Asparagales > Iridaceae > Iris > Iris pallida. The sequence goes on along the minus strand of JANAVB010011000.1, from coordinate 2,752,731 downwards.
ATCGATAAAAACGACAAAATGACAAAAAGAGACGAAAAACGACAAAACAACAAAAAAGACAAAAAAGACAAAAAGCAACAAAAAAGATTAAAAAAAAAACCTACTAAAACGACAAAAAAAGACCAAACCGACAAAAAATGACAAAAACTACTAAAAACGACAAAAAAACGACAAAAGACAACAAAAAACGACAAAAATCGGTAAAAAGACGACAAAAAAGTGACAAAAAGAGACGAAAAACGACAAAAACAACAAAAAATGACAAAAGCAAAAAATGGCAAAAAACTACTAAAAATGACAAAAAAGAGACCAAACCGACAAAAAATACTAAAAACGACAAAAAAACGACAAAAACCGGCAAAAAACGACAAAAAAGACAAAAGAGACGAAAAATGACAAAAAATAACAAAAACGACAAAAATGAAAAAAAATGAAAAACAAAACGACAAAAATACTAAAAACCGATAAAAGCGACAAAAAACACAAAAAAGATAATAAAAAAAGGGCAAAAAGAGACAAAAACGATAAAAATGACAAAGAGAAACAAAAAAGGCAAAGAAATGACAAAAAACTACTAAAAAACAAAAAAAGGACTAAAACGACAAAAAAGTGACAAAAAAGAGAAAAAATTTATAAAAAGGGACAAATTAACAAAAAAGGATAAAAATGACAAAAAGACTAAAAAATGACAAAAAGCAAAAAAAAAACAAAAATTGATTAAAAAAACGACAAAAATGGCCAAAAAAGCGACAAAAAAGATATAAAAAAACAACAAAAAATGACAAAAAGGGTAAAAAATGATCAAAAAAGTAGAACAAAGTTTAAAAAATAATTTGTCCAGGCAAAAGAAAAATACCACATATTCTTAAGGGATAGGATTTTCATGTTTTATGGGTAAACTATTTATCTGGATATTTCTAATTTTCAGGAATAAATTTTCTATAGCCCAAACAAAAATGGTAATTGATTCCCACCCTAAAAATTTTCGGGAATAAAAAAAATACCACGTATCAAACGCCCCCTTTGTGCATAATCAGGAAGTATCAGCACAAATACAAGTAATCAAGTTAGGATACATGGTAAATCAGTCAGTCAAGTGAAATCTCATGCTCACCTCGTAGCATGTATATCAGGTCAGGTATACAGTCAATATCTCTAATACTATAGCATGTCACCTGCCCTTGTGAGCCTACAGCTCTAACATCAAGTACCTCGAGCAATAATTATTATTTAAGAATGGAAGCCATCTAGGCTCCTAAGACAAATCTCACTTACAATAAAATAAGGTTAAACTACAGAATTAAAAAGTCAAAGAAAGTAACAAAATTGGTCAAAACAAACAAGGATAGTCTTTCTACGCATAAAACATGGTCTCTACGCAAATCTGCATAAAACGGTGGCTCATGCGCAATTATGCGCACAAATGAGGGTCTCTGCGCAATGCTGCGCACAAATGGGACTTCTGCACAATTATGCACACAGATGAGGGTTTCTGGACAACATTGCACACAAAACAGGCCTTAAGTGCAAAAGTGTGCCCAGAAAAAATGCGCAAAAACGGGCCTTAAGCGCAAAAGTGCGCGCATGAATAGATTTCGTGCAAATGTGCAGAAATGGGCCTTAAGCGCAAAAGTGTGTGCATGATACATGGAAAAGTTCAAAACTTGCTTTAACCATAAAATCTTCATTTTAAATAGAAATTCGACGTTTCAAAAGTCAAAATGTTATGAAATTAAATTCTCTAGAATGTAAAGGTACATATTATTGACTAAAAATATGTAAGGAAACATCAAGAAGCAAAAGAAGCAAGAAATTATATTTTCTTCAGTTGTGTAAGATGTACTTGCCTAGGGTTGGTTGAGGAAAAAATAAGTGAGAGTGAATGAGGGAGGAGAGAGAGGAAGATAATATTTATAAAGAGGGTGGAAGGGTGGTTCCACTAAACCCTAACCCTAACATATCTTATGTAGTTCCCTGGTCTGCGAAGGCACTAAATGAATAGAGAAATCGGTGCTGGTTCGAGGGGAAGCCTTCACGAAGATGATTAATCTGGGTGAGTGAACAAGGACTTCATTTTCTGATTCTTTCACGCCTAATAAGAAAATGTGTTTTGAATGAAAGCTTATTGTTAATAACAAGTCCATAATCATTGAGAATACTAATATAATGACCCAATATGCTTTAACAGAGAATTTGCATGTTGTGTAATGAATGAACCAATGCTATGCTAAACAAAAAAAAGAAATGATTGCATGCTATTGTTCTAATATTGCCTTAATTTAAAGAACCTTGTCGTGCTTAATAAGAAGAGACATAGTAAATGTTTACATGTTCCGTATTCGTATACTATCAATGGTAGATTGATATGCTTAATCTGTGCAGAACCGTTATTATGTTAAAAAGATGAATGATTACATGTCCTTTAAAGTATGCTCTGAATATTAAAAATGTACAGACGGACTTATACGTGTTGCAATGGGGAAAAAAATGAATGTGTTATGTAGGAGATAATAAAGAGAGAAGGCAGAGTCATAGCTCTGTTGTTAGAAGAAATAGATAAAAGATGGAATGCTTGCTCATCGATAACATGTCACCTTAAAGAGTTTATCTGATAGATGTTGCATTCATGCATTGGTCTCGGACAACTTGTGCACAAGGTATTTAGATCTCTCAACGGTTTTTGGGGCACTGGGAACCGCTCGGCCTAGGAGAGATTGTTTAGACACCCTGAGATAAAAGAGACGTCGCATACATGGGGTGTTGTTATCTTTGTTTATTAGCGACAAGCTGAACAAAAAAGCGTCACAACGACTAATCAGGGGAAATGACCCATGGACCGTCATGTAGATAGGATGTCGGTTAGTAAAGAATTGAACCCTGAGCCGCAGCTACTAGTACGTGTGTGTAACTGAGAGTCACAGCTGCTGGTATGCGCATGTATTGGTACAGAGCTGAGCCTTAAGTCACAGCTGCTAATCCGGTGGTACATGCATACATAAAGTTTGGTTACGAGCTGCACTACAGATACGAACATGGAACATTGTTATATATATATATATATATAATATTGATGCTAATCATTGGCTTGTGCAGGGATGGATAATCAGTTTTAGGTAAGAATCATTGAATGGTGATGTTCGTCTATGTTTAGTATTGCCATCTTAGTCTGCTTACATGAATAGTTTGGTTCATATGAAATGCTCATATGAATAAATCTGAAATGCTATTGTCCCGATAACAGAAAAAGAAATATTTTGCCTAGAATGTTGTTATTTGTTTAAAGAAGATAATGCCATATGTTAAGCTACTGCTAAAGACCCTGAGATTTGAATATGACTCATGAAATATATTACGCTTGTCAATATAAATGAACTGATAATTTGCATTAAAATGACCCGATCATGGATTTGAATGAAATATGGAATATGAAATGTGGTTTTCGAAATGGTTTTCAAAAAATGTAATCTGAATATGTACTGCATAAAATGAACATAGGCAAAAGTAGCAAGATCATCTTATAAGAAATATTTTATTACTAAATTACTTAGTGATCGTTTCAGACGATGAAGCCTTTGTTCTATCACCAGTACATTAGTGTACTGATCCACCACCGATTTGCATGTAGGTGTAAGATACATCGAGATGGAAAGTTCGAAGCGATAACCAAAGCCTCATCCTTAGGAGCTAAAAATCAGAAGAAGAATATGCAAAAAAGATGACTTTCTATATAAAGGAATATAATGTATAAAACGAGATTATTGTAATCTGTATAGTTCATAAGAGATTGTGAGCCAAGTATGGCATGTATTAGAGAGACAATGAGAGATTTGTTCCAAAAATATCAATAAAGAAAATTTGTTTTCTGTATCATTATCTTCACTTTGTTTTTTTTTTGCAATATTGTCTGCTACTTTAATTTCTGCTTGTTTGTTCTGTTGTATTATTGTCAATATTTGTCTATATTGTTATTGTACAGGTCTTGGCCATATGCAAGCGCAACTTAGTCTTGCACGACATCATGCTCAAGCGAGGACGATAGGTTCTGTAAAGATCAAAGCGAGGACGAAAGGACTCTGCCGGATCGGGACGTAACATCTTAGTCCAAGTCTACATGCTATGCCACATATTATAAATAATTAAAATAGTCCAGATCACAACTCGAACCAGTATTTTATCATCGAACATAATATTGTAGGATCGTTGAGCACCTCTAGAGGGGAGGGGGAGTGAATAGAGTGAGTGCGAGTGCAGCGGAAAATAATCACCAACTAAAAATTAAAAGCAGATAACTATGGCAGTGAGTAAAGAGACAATAAATAAATGTAGCAAGAGATCAGAGAATCAAACTCAGTAGACACCGCGATATATGCTGGTTTCCCTCTTGGAGGACTAATCCAGTCACAGGTACTCTTGCCTGCTGTTAATCTACTATTCACAAGCTAATTGAGAGCTTGCAGTCTTTTTACAACACCGTGCTTGGTGACAAGTGCACGACTAACTGCACAACACCATGCTTGGTGACGAGCGCACGACCAGCTCCTAGAACAGAGATGATTTCTGAACTTGAATGACCACTTTACAACTCAGAGAACCAAAGAACTCTAAATCGAATCGATATTACTGGCTTTGGCTAAGAGATGTATAGGTGGAGTATGAAAGCTTTTTAGAATACTGTAAAAACACTTTAGGAATAGATAAAGAGAAGAAATGATGAGTGATTTGAAAAGGAAATTTCTCTTCTATTTATAGGTGTTTTTGCGAAACGAACTCGGGCAGATTTTGGATGCTAGGATTTCGTATACGAACGTTGAATGCAGATTTGGTGGGAACTGAATTTCAAATAACCTAGACCGAGCTCGGGCCAAACTCGGTCAGAGTTCTGTCAGAGTTCTACTTGGTCAGAACATCGAGGAATGAACCAAATTTGCATAGGTTTTGGATTTTTGGAGTTGTGGACTTTTGGGATAAGTAGGTAGACTTATTTTTGTTTATGGACTGTGAATAACCTAAGCCAGTAATACTTAGTCGATTTTACAATTTATATTCTAGACTCAATAAAGGATAAAATACATAATAAACTATAAAATGACTCAGACTGTTTCCAGTGCATAAAAACTTCGGGATGATGATTTACATGCTTGCGGATGTTGTAGTATGCTCTTTGATATTGATTTCACTTGACTTAAAATTTTAGCAGCAGTTTGTATATTTTGTGTATTGACTTAAATCGTTTTTTGATTTATCAAAATCGGGTGTGACCATTAGGAAATGGGCCAACAATCTCCCCTATTTTGATAATTGACAAACTTTAGTCTATACCAAAATATATCTAATAACTTTAAAAAAAAAGAATGGTTTAGTATTACTCTTTCTCCCCTTTTGTCATGATCAAAATATTATGGCTCCCACGTAATGTGTGAAGCCAACAATGTTCACCAGAAGACAAAAAAAAGACAAAGGAATATCCATATATAACAAATCATATGAAAAAGTAAACTAGAAGTAGTAGTAAAATAACTAAAATCTGATAGCAGAATGAAACTAAAATGTAACTAACATAACCAGCATAACTTACGACTATCAAACAAAGTCTAAAAAGTCTAACTTATAAGTTTAGACTAGTACATCATCACACAAAAGAAATAAAAGCTACGTCGATCATCATCTAGCATCGTCAACAAAAAACACCAACTGAAGTCCTACATTATAGCGGCGTATCATCACCTCCAACAGCATCCGGAAGAAAGTAAGCTGTAGTAGGATCGAAATGAGTAAAGGTAGCCTCATCATCGAACCTCGGACCAATGAATCTGGGGTGATGGACCATCGGAACAGGATGAGTGAGATTATGAGATAGACTCCAGTGTATATCAGCAATGCTGTTCCGTAACACATGTGCCTGGGTGATGTGGCAGAACTCAGATTCAATGTAACTCTGATGACGTTAAGCTGAGAGGGCAACAAAGTCATCAAAGCACTAATAAAAGCCTGGGTCGAAGCCATGAGCAGGGGCTGGAGCAGCTGGAGCAGGAGCCTGAGGGTCATCATCATGTACTAGAGCAGCAGGTTCGGCACCAGGTGGAGGAGGAGGGTTGGGATACAACCTAGCTCTACTAAGCTCAGGAGCAGAAGAAGAGAAAGGACAGATTTGAAGATCAATTTTAAATCTCCTGAAGATAGATGCCAGGTGCAATGGGTAATGTCACTACCACATTTAGATTGAGGGTATTTTGGTCATTTGTGAATTTTTGAATTTATTTAATTTATTAATTAGTGATTGTGATTTTGACTTTGACTAGTTGAGACTTTGTGGACTAACCTAGGTATTGACCCTAACTATGGTGACTAGGTTAGCATGGTGAGACCCTAGTATAACTTAAGTCAATCTAGGTTAGTCATTTAGAAATCAAGGTTTGAATAGGAGGACTAGTGATTTGGTGCATGACTTATGACTTAGAATTAAATTCATGGCTTATGTAACATAGCCCATAGGCCCATAACTTGAGCCAAACCCAAACCAAGCCCACCCATGGCCGGCCACACCTAGGGTTTCCCACCTATTTAATGCCTCTTCCACTTGTTCTTGCCTCTTTTGTGCTCAACATAGTTTTTAGAAAGAAAGGTAAATCCCCACTTTCCTAAATTCCTAATAAATCCATTTCAATTCCTTTTTGACTCTAGTCTTTTGTATTATGATCTAATTAATGTTTATTTACTGTTTGTGGAGATTTATCTCAGTTTTTGTGCAATTTGGAGCTTGGGAGTTGCTATTTGGATTCCTTCCATTTGGGGCTTTTTTTTGAGTTTGACACTCAATAGGTAAACCACTCAAACCCATTCTTTTTCCTGATTTCTTTACATTTAGGGCTAGATCTAGGAGTCCCCTAGCTGTCCCTAAAATTTGGGTAAATTTTGTGGACATTTGGTGCCCGTATCGGACACGTATCATAGTGTATAGATAGGTGTTTGTTAAAATGCCTCTTAGGAATTTATTTTTGTGTTTTGTAAAACTAATTACAAGGATCCCTTGATCTATATGTGTATGTTAATTTTTGTGAAGACTGAAAGTATTTTTGTGTCAGTTTTGGTGTTAGACACGCTGCACGAGACTCGGTTTAGTGTCCTGCCTCTCGGGCCCTAGTAATCACTGTATAGGACACGTGAGGACAAAAAAATTAGTGGGGAGGAGGGGGCACTGTCTGTCATCATGCTCCCAAAATTTGGGAGCAGATGATGCACGACACGCGGTGCAATCCCGCCCGCACTGGACACGCACTGTCGTGCACTGTTAGTAAACACGCACAGACACACGCACAAACACGTGCTCGTGTCCGCTGTGGACACATCGTAGACACCTCACAAAGTGTCGAATGTGTAGCCTGACACGTGGGCTACACGTGGACATAACCACGTGGCCACACGTGTCGTGTGTCGCATCCATGACCTCAGTGAACGCGTGCACGATGCAGTAGTGCACAGTTTTGTGTCAACGTGTTGTGTGGTTGTTTGGACACGTTTGTGTCCACTTGGTTGGACACAAACACTCCCTGTGACACGTACACATGTGTGACTACAATTACCAACCATTAATTTGACTTATTAGTTGTGATTTTCATTTCGAAATAGGGAAACTCCTATTTCACTGATACATGTAGGATGTCAGTTGGATTCTGAATTTTTAATGTGTTATTAACCTGTTTTGTGTATTCCATTTGATTGTTGTACACTTAAATAAATCTGGATTTTAGCCTACATGCTAGGGTTCACTTGGCATAGAGATTAGTTTTCATATTGCACTAGTTTTTGAATTGGCAGTTTGTTTGGGATTTCATTAACCGGTACCTTGATAATGTGTACTGTTTGTAAACTCTGATAATTTGCAACATGAAATTGGTGTACACATATTATTCCTATGTTCAGCTGAGATTTGGGTTGCACTAGGATTATGATTGTAGTAGTGATCGATTTCAAAATTGCATTGGGGTTGGGATTCATTGAACTGATGCACTGTTGGGATTTCTGAGACACACACACACAATGATACATTGCTTGTTTCCTAAATCTAAAATTGACACAGTGAACCATATGTTTACACACATTGTCACTCACACCTAAACACTTAGAACTTAATAGTATTTTCCTATTAACCTAGGAATCTAAAATCTGAGAACTATGTCCACACTTTCCTACTGAATTTTTCCTATACACAAACCTGAGATTAACACTGTTTTCCCACAAGTATACACACTAGCACACTATCTACACATACACCTAAACTGAGATAACTGGAAATGATAAGAACTGGAATGAGTTCCCTGATTGGTGGTTGCTATATGACACTCACACAAACCTGAGTTGACTCTCTTCACACATGTACCCTATCTACCCACTGTCACACTGAGAACCACATTGGGTCATATGACACTCTCTACTAACTGTTACACACACACCCATCTCTTTCACATCATAGGTTACACACAAAACTGAGAACCATGTTGGTTCACAAGAGACACTTGCACACACTTTTCTGAGAACCTAAGCCACTATCTACACTCACCCACACATGTCTATGCTCTATAACGCACACACACCCCAAATCACATTTCCTGAGAACCTACACACAGGTCTCCTATTAAGTGTACACACACACTCTTTCACACATTAAGTTACACATCACTCTATTGTTTTCCTATCACACATACACACACACACATGTCTGTCTCTACATGTATATATGAATATGTTATATAGTACCTATACCTATATAGCTACCCTATATATATATATATATATATATATATATATATATATATATATATATATATATATATATATATATATATATATATATATGAATGTGATATATGTAATGTAATATAAATATTGCATTTGCCTATATATATGGTATGTATAAAGATATATGAAATGGAGATGTGTGTATTGCCTATAATATGTGAAATTGGCTCATGGTCTATGTGGTATAGCCTATGGCATATGGTGATATATACATGAGTTGGGTTATATTAGACTTGTGTGACTTGAGGATGATGTGTGCTTGCTAGGATAGACTGGTTAGGCCTAGTGAGACTTGATTGGGTCTAGGTTGACCTAGTTGACCTAGCATTGACTAGTTAGTTGACTGAAGTTGACCAGGGTTGACTTTAGTCTAGAATTGACCCAATGTCATGTAGAATGCATCATAGTAGCTCATTTTACCAATTTGGATATGTTATGACTTGTACTATTCTGAATAGGAGCCAGACACCACTCCTCAGGCAGTATTTCATTCAGATACTCAGGATATCAGGCGAGTACATTTTCTGACCGTTTCATACTTGCTAGGACTATTTTCTTGCTCTAGATTATTTTACTTGATACTGATACGATGGAAACACGGATTAGTACTATATAGATCTTTTTATACGATGTTATCCCCCTCGGGAGCATCAGATACATCATGTCATGTGCGTTTCACTTTCATCATGTATTCTTGTGCTTTCACCATTCATGTGCACTCTCGTGATTCATGTACTCTCATGTTCACGGAGCCCCCATATTTATATTCATGTGCACCCATTTATGGGGCCTCATGTAAAATCATGTACAATAACATAACTTGAACGGATCCTTGTGTGTTGATGGGATACGGGGGAGTATAAATAGTCATGTGGACAATTTCCAAAGTAGTGTAGCCATGTACAACCTTTCATGTTTATTATCAAGCCGTTCACATGTCTAGCTTGTACTCTAAATCACTAGTTCACTGTAGTTCTTTACTTATAGTAGATATTTCATTACAGTCTTCTTTTTTACTCATGTATACTCTTCAGCGTTTCATGTATCTTACTCTATTGCCTGAATTATATTCCTGCCATGATATGAACTGCGTGAGATGTACTGTGCTCGCTCCAGTCCTGACTGGACCTGTTAAAATATTACAGATGACTTTGAGGAGCTGTGTCCCACTTATTATGGAGTAGGCCCAGATGACACATGTGAGCTGGACTCTCAGGAGGACCCAGCACTTACAGACGACACTACCCCAGTAGACTAGGCTAGTTAGCTAGACTAGTTTCTATTATCATTCTGTCCTTGGATACATTTATTTATTGGAGATTATATTCTGGATTTGTGGAGTTGTTTATCTTAGACTTTTAGTGCTCTCTTATCTGTATTTATAACTATTAGATGTATGTGACCTAGGACAGCGTTCTACCGCCGACACTGCGGCGTAGGCTGGACGTAACCACTTCTCGTGCCCCTACACTGGGTGTGGGTCGTGACACGTTTTTAGTGGTGGCCCATACAGGTCTAGTTTAGAAATGCAGTGGTATTCGAACTAGAGTATCACTGCAGCCTGCAGTAGGATTAGAATATTTTGAAGGTACTCAATCATATTAGGAAAAAAACTCTTTATCAGATTTCTTATATCTACATTTTGCTGCTTATTGTCTTCCTTTGAATATAAACTGTCCTCTTTTGCTATTTTGACTCATTCTCAGCAATTATTTTCTTGTTTGATCTGTCTCCAGGATGGTCGAGACTAGATCACATCGTCCAGGTCAGGGGGACACCAATGAGAGGTCTGCCACCTCTCGTCATCAGCTGCCAACCCCCGGTACCGCAGCCCCAGTCATGCCAGCTGGGGTGGGTGTTTCCACTGCGTTCGGAGGAGCCCCTCCACCGGCAGTGCACAGGCAAGGTCCGATGATTTCGGAGGTGCTCCAGCAGCAGCAGCCACCTTCGGGGCCAGTTGATGCAGTTCAATTGTTCTCATTCTTTCACCAGTTCATGGAGGCCCAGCAGGCCCAGCAGCAGCGACAGACTGCAGAGTTTAGTCGGGGCATTGATCTGGCCCTGACTATAGATGAGAGGGCAGCAGCTCAGCCTGCGACAGTTCAGCAGCCGCACCCGCCGAGGGAGAAGGGTATCCAAGACTTCCAGAAGATGCACCCGAGGGATTTTCGGGGTACAGAGGGCATTCTGTACGTCGATGAGTGGATAGAACATATGGAGGAGATTTTTAGATTGGCTGAGATTCTAGTGAGGCTTCAGATCGAGGCAGCGGCCAGCATGATGCAGGATCTGGCCCGCACTTAGTACCAGACCGACCCGAGGGTTGGTACTCTAGGGCAGACTTGGGCAGCATTCAAGAAGCTGTTAAAGGAGAAGTTTTCCCAGATGCAGCGCTAGGAGCCCTCGAGACTCAGTTCGAGGCCTTAGTCCAGGGCAGCCAGTCCGTGGAGGAGTATGCAGAGGAGTTCTACCGTCTGGACAGATTTGTCGAGGGGTTGTCCGAGGCGACGAAGGCCCGGAGGTTCAAAAAGGGATTGGTAAAGGAGGTTAAGTCTTATACCAAGAGTGCACGCTGTGCTACCTTTGAAGAGATCTTAGTGGATGTCTTAGCCACAGAGGATGATCTTGAGCTGAGGCTCAAAAGGGGGAGAGATACCCAGGGAGCTAGTGGTAGCAGAGGACCGGCCAAGAGGCCACATTTTCAACAGCAGCACCAGCAGTACTAGAGGTTCCAGCCGCAGCAGTTTCAGCAGCCGAGGCAGCAGCCAGTGTAGCATCAGCAGCCGAGGCAGCAGACTATCAGTTGTACCTTCTGCAAGAAGTCGGGACACGAATGGACTGAGTGCAGGAAGAGGCTGGGGAAGTGCCTCCTCTGTGGATCGTCAGAGCATCAGTTGAGGGACTGTTCCCTCTTTGCAGGCAGGGCAGCTCAGAGAGCCGGAGCCAAGGCTCCAGGGGGACCGCAGAAGGGACTGTTGCCGACTCAACAGCAGCGGTTCGTACAGCACCAGCAGCAGGCCAGGGGAGGCCAGCAGGGGCGAGCTTTCGCTATGGCGATCGAGGATACAGAGGCCATCGGGGAGTTGATTGCAGGTTCGGTTCTTCTCGATTCCATTCCAGCTTTCGCTCTATTTGATTTCGGGGCTTCCTACAGTTTCGTGTCAGTATCATTTGCTATTAGACACTGCTTAGTATCTGAACCATTGCCTAGGACCTGTAAGATCACGATCGGGGGTGGTATTATCCTCGTGAGTAATGTTTGCAGAGGGCGGAGTGTCATTTTAGAAGGCTGAGAGTTGGAGGTGAGTCTGCTCGTCATGCCACTACCGAACTACGATATCGTATTAGGTATGGATTGGTTGAGCAGGCATCACGCCAGCATAGATTATCGAGGGGGTAGAGTTCTGTTTGGGGTGCCAGGAGAGCCAGAGTTCGAGTACACCCGACGGAAGGAGGAGCAGGACGGCAGACTTTTCTACGGAGCTTCAGTTGAGGAGCAGGCGGCTCCACATCCCATGATTGCAGAGTTCATGGACGTCTTTCCGGAGGAGTTGCCAGGGCTCCCACCAGATAGGGATGTTGAGTTCTCGATAGACTTGGTTCCCGACGCGGAACCGAATTCTCAGCATGTCTATCGAGTGAACAACAGTGAGTTGGTGGAGCTGAAGAAGCAGGTGGATGAGCTGCAGAACAAGGGCTTCATCCGATCGAGTTCTTCACCTTAGGGTGCTCCGGTATTTTTGTACCCAAGAAGGATGGGTCGGTACGGATGTGTATCGACTACAGGGCACTCAACAACCTCACGATCAAGAACAGATACCCACTGCCGCGGATCGATGATCTCTTTGATCAGTTGAGTGGAGCTCGGGTTTTCTCCAAGATTGATCTGAGGTTAGGTTATCACCAGGTGAAGGTGAAGAAGGAGGATATTCCGAAGACCGTTTTCAGGATGCGATATGGACAGTTTGAGTTCTTGGTTATGCCATTTGGGCTGACCAACGCCCCGGCGGTATTTATGAACTTGATGAACAAGGTGTTCCACCAGTACTTGGACAAGTTCGTGGTGGTGTCATTGATGACATCTTAGTGTATTCGAAGACCGAAGAGGAGCACGAGGAGCACTTAGGAGTGGTTCTGGAGACACTCAGGAGGAAAAGGCTGTATGGCAAGCTCTCAAAGTACGAGTTCTTTCTGGACAGGGTTGACTTCTTGGGTCATGTGGTGACTGAAGATGGGATCTCAGTGGACCCGAAGAAGATCACAGCAGTTGAGGCATGGGCAGCACCGACTTCAGTAGCAGAGATCAGGAGCTTCTTGGGACTAGCAGGCAATTACAGGAGGTTCGTACAGGATTTTTCCTGGATTGCAGAACCGTTGACTAGGCTGACTCGGAAGGATGTTGAGTTTGTTTGGTCAGAGGAGTGTCAGGCAGCTTTCGATGAGTTGAAGAAGCAGCTTACGACATCTCCGATTCTGAATTTTCTATCAGGTTCAGGAGGGTTCACTATTTATAGTGACGCTTCAGGAAAGGGGTTGGATTGTGTCTTGCAGCAGCATGGGAAGGTGATTGCCTATGCTTCCAGGCAGTTACGTCCCCATGAGAAGAACTACCCTATCCACGACCTGGAGTTGGCAGTAGTGATTTTTGCCTTGAAGTTGTAGAAGCACTACTTGTATGGAGAGAGGATGGAGATCTTCACAGATCATAAGACCTTAAAGTATGTGTTTACACAGAAAGAGCTCAACATAAGGCAGCACAGATGGCTAGAGCTGATGAAGGACTTCGACATCTCACTTCAGTATTACCCAGGAAAGGCCAACGTGGTTGCCGATGCCTTGAGTAGGTATCCGACAGCCATGTGTTTGACTATGGACCGTCACTTGCTTGCTGATTTGGAGAGCCTGGGGATTGAGGTGATTGTTTCCGGAGTTCAGATGCAGATGTGGGGCCTTCAGATTCAGTCAGACTTGGTGGAGAGGATCAAGTCGACGCAGTTCGAGGATGTTGCTTTGCGGTATATTCGAGAGCAGGTTCGAGCAGGGCTGGTGGATGGCGAGTTTTTTCTTGCAGAGGATGGTGCCTTGAGGTACGGTTCCAGGTTATGTGTGCCCAGTGGAGAGCTCAGGGAGCAGGTCATGCAGGAGGCCCACAGGTCTTAGTACTCTATACATCCTAGTGCCAACAAGATGTACAGGGATCTGAGGGAGCATGTCTGGTGGTATGGGATGAAGCAGGAGGTAGCTCGCTTTATAGCCAGGTGCTTGGTCTGTCAGCAGGTCAAGGCAGAGAGGCAGAGGCCAGGAGGATTATTGCAGCCATTGCCCATTTCAGAGTGGAAGTGGGAGCATATCACTATGGATTTTGTATCTGGGTTGCCGCGTACACCAGGAGGGAAAGACGCGATTTGGGTCATCGTTGACAGGTTGACCAAATCGGCCCACTTTTTGCCATTCAAGGTGGGTACGTCTACAGAGAGGCTTGCAGAGATGTACATGCGGTAAATTGTCAGGATTCACGAAGTTTCAGTCAGCATCATCTCGGATCGGGATAGTCGCTTTACTTTCCATTTCTGGAGGACTCTGCAGACTAGTTTGGGCACTCAGCTCAAGTTTAGTACTGCATACCACCCCCAGACGGACGAACAGTCAGAGAGGACTATTCAGACGCTCGAGGACATGCTGCAGACGTGCATCTTAGATTTTGGAGGTTCGTGGGAGGATCACCTGCATTTGGTAGAGTTTGCTTACAACAACAGTTTCCAGGCCAGCATTGAGATGTCACCTATCGAGGCTCTGTACGGACGTAGGTGTCGTACACCCTTATCTTGGGATGATGTTGGTGAGCGAGCTTTATTGGGACCTGAGATGGTTGTTGATACAGCCGAGAAGGTGAAGCTCATCAGGAACAGACTTTGGTGGCACAGGACAGACATCGGCACTGGGCCGATAGCCACCGGAGGCCTTTGGAGTTTGAGGTACATATTAGAGATAGGATTAGAAGTAGGTTGTTTGTTTATTTTTGTTTGTTTGATCATGTTTGATTATTTAGTAACATGAGACCTTGTTTGTGTTTAGGTCGGAGATATAGTTTTTCTGCGGATATCTCCGATTCGTGGTACTATACGTTTTGGTGGAGGTGGAAAGCTTAGCCCGTGCTTCATCGGACCTTTCGTGATCAGCGGAAGAGTCGGTGATGTAGCATACAGGCTAGACTTGCCACTACACTAGTGGATATCCACAACGTATTCCACGTATCATAGTTGAGACGGTACGTGGCTGACCCTAGCCATATACTTGATCATTCCGGGATTGAGGTAGGAACTACTCTCAGTTATCCAGAGCAGCCAGTGGAGATTCTGGATCGCCGAGAGAAGGTACTGAGAAACCAGGTGATACCCTTGGTTTGCGTCGCATGGAGGCATCATTCTCCAAGAGTGTCTACCTGGGAGCGGAAGGATGAGATGCGCGAGCGATACCCTTATCTTTTTGGACCTTGAGGTATGATTGTCTATCCTTCTCATCAGTTAGTTTTGCCTTTTAATTTCGAGGACGAAATTTTTTTAAGGAGGGTAGATTTGTCACTACCACATTTATATTGAGGGTATTTTGGTCATTTATGAATTTTTGAATTTATTTAATTTATTTAATTAGTGATTGTGATTTTGACTTTGACTAGTTGAGACTTTGTAGACTAACCTAGGTATTGATCCTAACTATGGTGACTAGGTTAGCATGGTGAGACCCTAATCTAACTTAAGTCAATCTAGGTTAGTCATTTAGAAATCAAGGTTTGAATAGGAGGACTAGTAATTTGGTGCATGACTTATGACTTAGAATTAATTTCATGACTTATGTAACATAGCTCATAGGCCCATGACTTGAGCCAAAGCCAAACTAAGCCCACCCATGGCCGGCCACACCTAGGGTTTCCCACCTATTTAATGCCTCTTCCACTTGTTCTTGTCTCTTTTGTGCTCAATCTAGTTTTTAGAAAGAAAGGTAAATCCCCACTTTTCTAAATTCCTAATAAATCCATTTCAATTCCTTTTTGACTCTAGTCTTTTGCATTAGGATCTAATTAATGTTTATTTACTGTTTGTGGAGATTTATCTCAGTTTTTGTACAGTTTGGAGCTTGGGAGTTGCTATTTGGATTCCTTCTATTTGAGACTTTCTTTGAGTTTGACACTCAATAGGTAAACCACTCAAACCCATTCTTTTTCCTGATTTTTTTTGCATTTAGGGCTAGATATAGGAGTCCCCTAGCTGTCCCTGAAATTTGGGTAAATTTTGTGTCCATTTGGTGTCCGTATCGGACACGTATCATAGTGTATAGATAGGTGTTTGTTAAAATGCCTCTTAGGAATTTATTTTCGTGTTTTATAAAACTAATTACATGGATCTCTAGATCTATATGTGTATGTTAATTTTGTGAAGACTGAAAGTATTTTTGTGTCGTTTTGGTGTTGGACACGCTGTACGAGACTCGGTTAAGTGTCCTGCCTATCGGGCCCTAGTACTCACTGTATAGGAAATGTAAGGACACAAAAATTGGTGGGGAGGAGGGGCACTGTCTGTCTTTATGCTTCCAAAATTTGGAAGCAGATGATGCACGACACACGGTGTAATCCCGCCCGTACTGGACACGCACTGTCGTACACTGTCAGTAAACACGCACAGACACACGCACAAACACGCGCTCGTGTCCGCTGTGGACACATCGTAGATACCTCACAGGGTGTCGAATGTGTAGCCTGACACGTGGGCTACACGTGGATATGACCACGTCGCCATACGTGTCGTGTGTCGTGTCCACGACCTCAGTGAACGCGTGTTCGACGTAGTAGTGCACAGTTTTGTGTCAACGTGTTGTGTGGTTGTTTGGACACGTTTGTGTCCACTTGGTTGGATACAAACACTCCCTGTGACATGTACACATGTGTGACTACAATTACCAACCATTAATTTGACTTATTAGTTGTGATTTTCATTTCGAAATAGGGAAACTCCTATTTCACTGATACATGTAGGCTGTCAGTTGGATTCTGAATTTTTAATGAGTTATTAACCTGTTTTGTGTATTCCATTTGATTGTTTGTATACTTAAATAAATCTGGGTTTTAGCCTAGATGCTAGGGTTCACTTGGCATAGAGATTAGTTTTCATATTGTACTAGTTTTTGAATTGGCAGTTTGTTTGGGATTTCATTAACTGGTACCTTGATAATGTGCACTGTTTGTAAACTCTGATAATTTGCAACATGAAATTGGTGTACACATATTGTTCCTATGTTCAGCTGAGATTTGGGTTGCACTAGGATTATGATTGTAGTAGTGATCGATTTCGAAATTGCATTGGGGTTGGGATTCATTGAACTGATGCACTGTTAGGATTTTTGAGACACACACACACACAATGATACATTGCTTGTTTCCTAAATCTGAAATTGACACAGTGAACCACATGTTTACACACACTGTCACTCACACCTAAACACTGAGAACTTAATGGTATTTTCCTGTTAACCTAGGAATCTGAAATCTGAGAACTACGTCCACACTTTCCTACTGAATTTTCCCTATACACAAACCTGAGATTAACACTGTTTTCCCATAAGTGTACACACTAGCACACTATCTACACATATACCTAAACTGAGATATCTGGAAATGATAAGAACTGGAATGAGTTCCCTGATTGGTGATTGCTATGTGACACTCACACAAACCTGAGTTGACTCTCTTCACACATGTACCCTATCTACCCACTGTCATACTGAGAACCTGTCACGACCCGATCCCAAATTGTTGGGTCGAATCGGATCATGCCCAGCCTGCACCGTTGTGAGACGGCGGCAGTAAGCTGTATCCAAATGCAGGTAATCACAACAACACAATCTATTTTGTCACAACATCTAAATTTCGAATATTTAAAAACTTTGTCCAACCAAATACAACTGAAATAAAACTGGACTAAACTGTCTTTTTATTCAAACATCAAAAGGGAAGGTCATCATCTAGGAAGTTGGCTCGTCTGCCACAGAATCATCGTCCTCCAAATGGGACTCTGGCAGAACAGCTGGATAAAGCACCGGATCGTAGTAGCTATTTATCAATAGCTCAGCTTCATCAAAGGAACCTATTGGGGGTGGGGGATCCAGTCAGAAAATGAGCAAAGTACAATTATGAAAATTTAACAATTTAACTAATAATTAGAATTTATAATTTAAACAGTTTGAAATATCTGAACAATATTTTCCAGCAATTTTCCACAATTAAAAACAATGTGATTTTTAGTATGTAATGCTTATGACCGGCTTGGGTTGTACAATAGTATCCTAGTGATACGATACGGCTTATCCCCGTGTGCAAGACGGGTAAGCTCGCACAATCAATATACAATATAAGGGGTATTTGTCATAATATACTACACTACTCCCCCAATCCCACAATCAATACAATCAATACTCTAGGAGAGAGTTCCGTGTAGCAATGTGGTTTAATCTAGCAATTTTACAATTATTAACTAAATTGAAAAATAAACGCAACCGTACTTGCCTTTGTTTATGACTGGGTTTGAAGAGTCGGTTCCGGGAAAGAAAATCAGACTCGTCCTCGAAATCCTACATTGAGAATCCCGACTTAGCATAAATGAGGAAACCATATCTAGGTGTGCTAGTTACAATCTCTAAAATTTGATCCTAGTCCAATTTTATATTGTTATAAACAAAACACGTTTATCGATGCGATTCAAAGTTATTAATTTAACGAGGTAAAAGTCAAGTTAACATTTTTATTGGAAAACTTCGCATTTTTCAATTATTTGGCAAAACTTTGCATTTTGTAATATATATATATATATATATATATATATATATATATATATATATATATATATATATATATATATATATATATATATATATATATTTTTTTCTTTTAATGAGAAAACATGAACTTGTCTAAGTTATAAACTTGAAATCTTATTATTATTAATGTGAGAAAACTCTTATTAATTTTTCTATAAAAATAAATGTTCAGCTTACCATTTACGCGTTACCTACAAAACAATAATTCAGAAAAATAAAAGGAAAAACTATCTACTTATTACAGTTCCACAGAAAATAGAAAAGAAACTTGGACTTATGTCCTTACAATTTTTTTACATAAATTAATTTAATTTAAAGGCGAGCTCTGAATACCGCGAACGGTCCAACAGTAGGCCGAAGCCCTGCACCAAAATACTAACAGCAGTAACCCATTCTAAAAATAATAATAAATTAAAGATAATTATAAAATGCGTCTCAGACTTGGTCATTCAAAAACTCATGTTTTAACTAATGCCTCAACGTCCGGGTTGGCCGATTTCGTTTGCATTTAGTTAGGGCCCATGGACCAATATGGTCGTTGCCCGAAAAGATACAAAAATCTATTTTAAAACCAACACTCCAAAATGTAGTTTGTTTTGCAAAGATCGGGATTTGAAAATAGTTTTAAAATATATTTTTGAAAATTTGGGCAGCACTTCCTCTATAATTGGGACAACCCAATCCTGGGAAAATACGAACACCCACAATATTCCAAACCACAAAACATTCCCAACCATAAATTCTAATTTATCCAACCCAAGAGTAGGTTTATATCAAAATCACAGAAAACTTTCTGAACTATAAAATTCGAAAAACCCGAAATATAACTCGGAAAACCAAAAAACCACAGAACCTCTCTAAGGAAAATGGTCGCAGAGCCATTTTCGAAAAATCCGAACTTCTCTCGAAACTTTCGAGAAACCACAGAACCATCAAACAACAACATCCAAGCCACAAAACCATTCCGAAACTAAGTTCGGAAAAATCCAAAACCAACATCGTAATTATCGATGTTGAATCCCATGTCGGGATCGGGGACCGCGTCATCATAGACACAATATGAGGGACACGGGGACACGGAAGATACCTGGGGTGCTCGGCTAGAGCTCTCAGATGAATAAAGAAGGAAAAATTATCTTCAGACAGTAGAAACGAAACGCGGATAGCAGCGGATCGAGTCTGAACAGCGCTGGAGTCGCGCATAAAGGTGCTGGACAGCAGATCGGGACCGCTCGAAAACTGTGCCGAAAGCTGGCGCTTGGACAGCGCGCTGGAAGAGGGGTTGGCCGGGAAAACCGCGCAAGGGGGTCGGCCGGGAGCCGCCGGTCGGGATCGGCTGGGCCGCGGGGCACCACGGCGACGGAAAGCCGATGGTCTCGGGCCGAGGGGGCCGCTCGGGAAGTCGGCCGGAAAGCCGACGGGAACCGTTCGGTCAGCCGAGAGTCGCCGGAAGGGCGCGGCTAGGGCTCGCCAAGAGGGCACGGCCGGCGTCGGACTCGGTAGGGCTTGGGAGAGTTTGGAAAAAATGGTGTGGAGAATGAAGAAGGGGTTTGAGAGGGTTCGGGATGGGTCAGGTCCAACATTCAAATTCCAGGATTAATAATTTTTCTAAAAATATGGTTTTCCATAAAAATGATAATAATTAATTTACCAAAAAATTATACAATTAAATAAAAATAAAATTTTACGAGTTTGACCAAACACTAAAATTTTTAGAAATATTAATTATAATAAATAAAAAAAACACTGAATTAATTTATTAAAAATTACGTTTTTCACAACCTTCCCTCCTTAAGAAATTTTGTCCTCGAAATTAAAGGATAGGGTTAGGAGTTACCTCAGGTCTCAAATAGATATGGATACTGCTCCCGCATCTCATCTTCTCGTTCCCAAGTAGACTCGCCTGGAGAATTGTGCCGCCACATCACTCTGACTATGGGCGTCACAGAGTTCCTAGTTTTTTTCTCACCTCTGTTTAAAATTATCACTGGCTTCTCTGGTACTGTGAGGCTGGGTCCAATCTCAGCTCTGAATGGTCCAAGATGTGGCTCGGATCCGAGATATAGCATCTGAGCTGTAAAACGTGGAAGACGTTGTGCACGCCTTCAAGATTAGCTAGTAGAGCTAATCGGTACGCTACTTCTCCAATTCGGCTCAAAACTTCGAATGGGCCGATGTACCTGGGACTCAGCTTTCCTGCTCTGCCAAATCTGATAGTTCCTCTGGTAGGGGAGATCTTGACGAAGACACTATCTCCTGCTTCGAACTCCAATGGTCGACGACTACTATCAGCCCAATGTTTCTGCCTATCCTGAGCTATCCTGAGCTTGTCTTTAATCACCTTTACCTTCTCTGTTGCATCTGTCACCATCTCAGGTCCAAGCAATACTCTTTCTCCTACGCCGTCCCAAGCAAGTAAAGTGCGGCAACGACGTCCATAAAGTGCCTCGAACGGAGTCGTACCGATGCTAGCTTGGTAGCTGTTGTTGTAGGAGAACTCTACCAAGTGCAAGTGGTCTTCCCAAGACCCTCCAAATTCCAAGACGCAAGATCTCAGTATGTCCTCTAGCATCTGGATTGTTCTCTCCGATTGTCCGTCAGTTTGGGGATGGTAGACGGCGCTGAACTTCAATTGTGTTCCCAAACTGTCATGCAAGCTCTTCCAAAAGTGAGAGGTGAATCTGGTATCTCTATCAGATACAATACTTACCGGAACTCCATGAATCTGGTAGATATGCTGTATGTACAGTGCTGCCAACTTCTCGGTGGATAGACCAACCTTGAAGGGGATAAAGTGAGCTGACTTTGTCAGTCGGTCCACAATAACACAAATGGCATCCTTTCCTCCTTGGGATCGAGGCAGTCCCGATACAAAGTCCATCGTTATGTGTTTCTATTTCCACTCCGGGATGTCTAGCGGCTGCAACAATCCTGCTGGTCTTTGTCTGCTGGCTTTCACTTGCTGACAAATCAAGCATCTAGCCATAAATCTGGATACGTCCTTCTTCATTCCATACCTCCACACTACAGTACGCATATCTCGATACATTTTATTAGCTCCTGGATGTATGGAATACTGCGACTGGTGTGCTTCTTGTATCAGCTCATTCCTCAGTTCGCCAGTTGGCACGCAAAGCCTCGTACCATACCTCAGTGCTCCATCGCTGGCGATTGATAATCCTTCAAGTGTTCCTGCCAGCACTTGATCTCTGAGTTTGTAAAGCATCTCGTCTTGAAATTGTGTCTCCTTGACTTTGTCCATCAGACTTGAACGCACTTGCAACTGCATCATTGATGATTCAGCTCCTGGTACAATTGCTTCTCTTCCCAGCTTCTTCATTTTCTCTTCAGGCAGTACAATCTCCAGTCCAAGCTTCTCTATGTCTTCTAACAAATGCTGCTCCTTGGTCAAAAACATCGCCATCGGGTATCAACTAAGTGCATCTGCAACCATAATAGCCTTACCCGGATGGTACTGCAGGTCGATGTTGAAATCTTTCATCAGCTCCAGCCATCTCCTCTGTCGCATGTTCAGCTCCTTCTGAGTGAAAATATATTTAAGACTTTTGTGGTCTGTAAATATTTCCACTCTCTCTCCATAGATGTAAAACCCCTAAATTTCTACTATTTTTTTTATTAAAATTGGTACTGATTTAAAATTTTGTATTGTACGTCGCGTTGTCGTATTGTACGTCGTGTACGAAAATTTTATTTTTTGAAATTGCTCGACGAGTGCGAATATGTGCGAGCGTACATATTTTTAGAAAAATATTTTTTTTTCTATTTTATAGTTTCAAAATAATATATGTAATAATTTGTTTTAGCTATCGTACCAAACTTTCAAGCTAATTATTTTATTTATTTTATTTATTTTATTGGTACAAAGCCCTTCGTTTATAACAATTATTGATAATATTCTTGTGCATACGTATATATTTTCTAAATATTTTACTAGCCTATTTTAAATAAAATGTAATTTTTGAGTTTTATTAATATTAATATTTTATTATTCAAAAAGATATTTAAAAATATTTATTATTTTCAAAATTATTATTATTGGTATTTTGAAAAATATATTTGGAAGTTATTGTCGCCATTCGAATCTCGATTTGATTTTTGGATTTAATTAAAAAGATTAAATTAATATCTATAATTAAAAGTTGATTTATTTGATTTGATTTTAAACTAAAGGAATATAATTTAAATAGGATTTGTATTTGGATTTGGTTTTGAGTTAAATAGATTGAATTATCTAATTTGGATTTTAAATAAATCCTAATCCTATCCAAATGGAAATTCCCACATCCTATAAATAGGCAGGTACTCCTCCATTATTTTACCACAATTATTCTTCCACAAATTTCATCCACAAAACCTGTGCATCGTGTCGGTGTCCAATTTTTTTCCGTGTCAGCCGTGACGGCCTCGGGTCCGACCCCGGGTGACTCTCTTATTCCCATTTCTTGTACAAGTATATTTATTCTTTTCCGTGTCGAAAACCCCGACACGATACAACCCAAAACAAATCCCTAAACCTAACCTAATCCAACCCAGCCCTTTTGCCACCACCTCCGGCCAAACCGTACCCCTTCGACTAATCCCGCACCACCGCGGCAACCCCACGACCCCCACGGCCATCTCCGACATCAGCACCACCATCCTCAGCAACCAAAAACCCCACTAGCAGCACACCCACACCACCGTACACCCAAACCCCGGCAAACTACTGTCACTGCCATCGGCCACTCCGGCCGATCTCCCTATCCCGTGCACCGCCGTCCCAACCTCGTTGTACCCTACCACAGCCATCACCAGAACCACATCATGCCGCCAACCTCCGTCTCTGCTACCAATCACCGCCATACTCCTCCTCGACACCACCCGCTAACACCACCATCGCCACGACCACCACCACCGCACAAAAACCCTCCTCCGACCTCGCCGTCCCAATCCCAGCCACCAAGATTTAACCCCCGCCACAGTCGCCATTACCCAAAAAAAAGAGAACATCACTTACCTGAACACCCATCGACGCGTGCGCCTTCGTCGGCCTCGTCGAGCATGCAGAGCGCCGCCGACCGCGTAAGTCTCCGGCGACCAGACCCGGTCGCCTGCCTGGACTTGCTCCGGCGAGTTCATGCCAAGCTAGGAATCTCACCGCCTCGCCCTCACGAGCATCCCACCTCCGACCGACGACTCCCCAAACCCCCGTACTCCACCTCACGCCGGCGTCGCCAACCGACCGCCTCCGCCTCCACCACGAGCCCAGCGCTCCGCCGCGGCGTGCCCTAGCCGCCTGAGCTCCCCTCTCGATCTACTCCCCAAAATCCCGACCGCCTTTCTCCCCTTCCTCCGCCACGCCGAGCCCGACCCCCGCTCTTCGTCTCCCCGACCAACCGTCCGCCTCTCCTTCCTTCCGCTCTCTCGAATTTTTTTTTCCAATCTC
Organism: Iris pallida; assembly: GCA_029216955.1. Taxonomy (NCBI): domain Eukaryota; kingdom Viridiplantae; phylum Streptophyta; class Magnoliopsida; order Asparagales; family Iridaceae; genus Iris; species Iris pallida. The sequence goes on along the minus strand of JANAVB010011000.1, from coordinate 2,728,622 downwards.
CTTTTCTCTCTCTCTCCCTCTGCTACTCCTCTCCTTAAGTTACTTGCTTTTTATTTTTTTCTTTCTTTCCTTCATTTAGTTGCTACTATAGTGTACTGAAGAGAACATTTAGTATATTTGTGTCTTTTTTTACTATTAATGATATCTGATATTTTTATATTATTATTATTATTATTATTATTATCATTATTATTCTTATCATTATTATTATTATTCTGATTAATCTGATTATTATTATTATTTATTGTCTTCTTCTTTTAGTATATATTAAAATTATCATTATTATTTAGGATTATTTTTGATATACATGAATGGCAAAATATATATTACTGGGCATGACCCCACATTGATTATCAAAACTTGTTCTAGAATTTTTAAAATAAAATTTATGTAATTTTTACCTATTTTTAATATAGCATTTTGACCTAATTTTTTTTAACTTAACCGTACTGGATTTTCAGTTAAAATATTTTTATATTCTGCAAAGTTATTAAATATATATATATAAGTGAGTTATGTTTAGCCAAAATTATGATTCTCCGTATTTTTGTATTTAACCTAAAAATATGTTCAGCTTCTGAATTATCGTATATATTTTCAAGTAATTATATAAAACATTTTTACTAACTAAGTTATAGTTTTTTTTTCTAAAATGAATTTTTTCTATAACAACGTATAAATATTTTGGAGTAATAGAAATATATTTTTCAAGGATTATATTATTTATCAAATTTCTTTCAATTTTCCTCGTGTCCATGACTAATCCCAATCTTCCTATTCTTTTGCCAATTCCTTCCTCCCACCTATTGACCCTAACCAATTTAACCCTTCTGGACCCAATGGAACTGTCCATGCCACCACCCGAGGTCACCATGTACAGTTGTTACACCGAAGTCACGGTTCATGCCAGCTTGATCATCGCAGCACACCAGGCGTCCTACCAGGCAAGACAGCTTGCCATTTGCTGTTTATTTATTTTAGCTCATATTCCATGCATTATTTATTTTCTTTATGCAAAATAAACTGTGATACATGGCATAACCTGTTAGAACTTACTGTTCATTTATATTTTCTGCTATGTATTATTTTTCTCACATTAAACCTAGAATTAAGGGACCACCTTGTGTGTTGCATTCATTGGCCTTGACATATTGTAACACGAAGTTGTGTGTCGCATGTAGGACACGAAAGTACGTGATTGGCTGGCCACCAGTACGTACAAGCCGTGCGATAGGAATAACCGCTAATAGAATTGCATGCTAGTTGACTTAGCGGTTATAGAGGTTTTGTGTTGTGGATACAACACAGTAGGCATTGGACGGGGAGGACAATTCTGCGTATGGGCTTCGATGCACTTTTCCTTTTGTAACCCGTGAGCTCCGTCGGAGACGCGGGTCAGCTTACCCAAGATTACTGACGGCCACTGGCGATTCTGCGGAACGTCATGCTCTTATTGATTGGGCCTCTAGTGCCCCAAGGGGGGACTATGCCGATCCTATTTAGCCAGGGCCCATACGTAGGAAGGATTGTTCTTAACTACATTTCACTTAGAATGGTTAGGCTACCTTATCTGTTAGGTACGAGTACTTTTGGTTTTGGTACTTGTATCTGACCGTGGCTTGGAACAATAACTTGTCGCGGACTAGTTTGTCACATCTTGTCCTTGTTTGGTTGTAGATGTGACTTACTACTTCGATGAGAAGGTATTGAACCTTGTTGGGGTCCGGATACCATATTAGATTTTTAGCATGGAAAGATATGCCACCGTGAATTAGTTTACCATCTTCTGTCCTTGTTTGGTTGGGGGGATGGTACGCTCGTTCAGTAGGTGTGTATTGGACCATGTTATAATCCAATTGACTTATTTATTTGAGCAATATTTATTCAGTTTATATGGCATGATATTATGTGTCTTGTTACGTCCCTCTGAGGACCTGGTTATCTCTCCAGGTGTGTGCTATTGTCTTTCGCAGGTGTTCTAGCTCTAGCCGTGTTCATCGCTATTAATTTCAAGGATGATTGCATTTGGATCGTCTTCGCTTCGCTCGCCAAATTCATATCTTTTCTTATGTATTTTTCCTTTACTTGTTGGTAGTGGATTTGTCTCCGCCCAACATATTGTATCAAGACAATTCATTGTCTTTATATGATGTATTTTATTCATTTATTTTGCGTGGATGAGATTAGTTATGGTTCTACTGTATTTTACAGCTTATGTATTTATACGAGGCTTCCATATATTGGAGTATACTTCGTATGAATACAGCTGGCATGTCTACGTTCCTAGTCCTACGTATTTTGGGACTGGGGCGTTACAATAGAGGTAATGCTTCCACAGCTTCAGAGCAAATATAACCGTTGCAAGCTCCAAATCATGTGTGGGATAGTTCTTCTCATGAGTCCGTAATTACCTAGATGCGTAAGCAATTAATTTCCCGTGTTGTTGAAGAACACAACCCAATCCTTTATCAGAAGCATCACTGTAGATTGAGAAACCGTCGGTACCTGCAGGTACCGCAAGTATCGGTGCCATTGTAAGTCTCTTCTTCAGTTCCTCAAATGCAGCCTGGCAAGCTTCAGTCCATATAAATTCTTCATTCTTTCTGGTGAGCTTCATCATCGGCTCAGCAATCCTGGCAAAATCCTTCACAAATTTTTGGTAGTAGCCAGCTAAGCCCAAGAAACTTCTGATTTTAGCAACCGAACTTGGTGTACTCCACTTCTTAATAGCAGCTATCATCTTAGGATCCACCGAAATTCCTTCTCCTGTGACAATATGGCCCAGAAAATCCACCTTGTCTAAGAAGAATTCACATTTAGATAGCTTACCTTAGAGCTTCTTCTTCCTTAAGGTTCCCAGAACTTTCCTCAGGTGCTCTTCATGCTCTTCTTCGGTCTTTGAGTAGATCGGGATGTCATCGATGAAGACAACAACAAACTAATCCAGATATTCATGCAAGACCTTGTTTATAAGGTTCATGAATACCGCAGGGGCATTCGTCAATCCAAACGGCATGACCAAAAATTCATACTGACCATATTTGGTGTTGAACGCCGTCTTTGGGATATCCTCCTTCCTGACCTTGATTTGATGGTATCCAGATCGAAGGTCTATCTTCGAGAACACCTTAGCCCTACTGATTTGATCAAACAGGTCATCGATCCGGGACAGAGGGTACTTATTCTTGATGGTGATGTTGTTCAGTGCCCGGTAGTCGATGCATATCCGTACAGTCCCGTCCTTCTTGGGTACGAACAAGACAGGTGCTTCCCAGGGTGAAGCTCCATCTCTGATAAATCCAAGGGCCTTCAGCTCATTGATCTGGTCCTTCATTTCCTTGGCCTCCTTAGGGTTGACTCTGTAGCATCCCTGAGAAATAGGGGCAGAGCCGGGAACTAGGTCGATGGTGAATTCTACATCTCGATCTGGGGGTAATCCTGGAAGACTATCAGGGAAGACATCCATGAATTCTGCTATGATAGGGTGAGTAGGTCCAGATTCTTCGATGATAGAGGAGTAAGTAATACCCTCCATATCTTCCGGAGATCGAGAGATTTCAAACTCCGGCTCTCCAGATGGGCTGAAGACTACACATCCTCTGTGACAATCTATCAGCGCATGCTGCTTACTTAACCAGTCCATTCCTAGGACTACATCATAGTTAGGTAAGGGCATCACAAGTAAGGGTGCTAAGAAATTGTGTCCTGAGATAGTTATAGGGCAGTTACAGGTCTCAGTGATGGGTTTGGGTACATATCTTCTTGCTAAATCCCGTAACTAGGTGGTGTGATCGGGTGACGACAACCCATCGCCAGCAGTGTTGGTCTTGTCTGTGGCCATACTCTAGAAGGTTTAGGATTGTAAAACATAAGCAAGGTAGCCTACCAGTCTATAACAACCAAAAATATTTATTTATAATATATATCGGTCCTATGTTGTGACAAATTAATATTCTAGTGTTCTAAATGTTTCTTGATATGTTTACCTAAGTTGTTGATCAAACCTGCATGGGCCACCACTAAAGACATGTCACGACCCGGTCCCAATTTGTTGGGTCGAATCGGATCATGTCCAGCCTGCACCGTTGTGAGACGGCGGCAGTAAGCTGTATCCAAATACAGGTAATCACGACAACATAATCTATTTTGTCACAACATCTAAATTTCGAATATTTAAAAACTTTGTCCAACAAAATACAACTGAAATAAAACTGGATTAAACTATCTTTTTATTCAAACATCAAAAGTGAAGATCATCATCTAGGAAGTTGGCTCGTCAGCCACAGAATCATCGTCCTCCAAATGGGACTCTGGCAGAACAGCTGGATAAAGTACCGGATCGTAGTAGCTATTTATTAATAGCTCAGCTTCATCAAAGAAACCTATTGGGGGTGGAGGATCCAGTCAGAAAAGGAGCAAAGTACAATTATGAAAATTTAACAATTTAACTAATAATTAGAATTTGTAATTTAAACAGTTTGAAATACCTGAACAATATTTTCCAGCAATTTTCCACAATTAAAAACAATGTGATTTTGAGTATGTAATATTTATGACCGGCTTGGGTTGTACAATAGTATCCTAGTGATACGATACGGCTTATCCCTGTGTGCAAGAGGGGTAAGCTCGCACAATCAATATGCAATATGAGGGGTATTGGTCATAATACACTATACTACTCCCTCAATCCCACAATCAATACAATCAATACTCTAGGAGAGAGTTCCGTGTAGCAACGTAGTTTAATCTTGCAATATTACAATTATTAACTAAATTGAAAAATAAATACAACCGTACTTGCCTTTGTTTATGACTGGGTTTGAAGAGTCAGTTCCGGGAAAGAAAATCAGACTCGTCCTCGAAATCCTACATTGAGAATCCCGACTTAGCATAAATGAGGAAACCATATCTAGGTGTGCTAGTTACAATCTCTAAAATTTGATCCTACTCCAATTTTATAGTGTTATAAACAAAACACGTTTATCGATGCGATTCAAAGTTATTAATTTAACGAGGTAAAAGTCAAGTTAACATTTTTATTGGAAAACTTCGCATTTTTCAATTATTTGGCAAAACTTTGTATTTTGTAATATATATATATATATATATATATATATATATATATATATATATATATATATATATATATATATATATATATATATATATATATATATATTTAGTTATTTTTCTTTTAATGAGAAAACATGAAATTGTCTAAGTTACAAACTTGAAATCTTATTATTATTAATGTGAGAAAACTCTTATTAATTTTTCTATAAAAATAAATATTCAGCTTACCATTTACGCGTTACCTACAAAACAACAATTCAGAAAAATAAAAGAAAAAACTACCTACTTATTACAGTTCCACAGAAAATAGAAAAGAAACTTGGACTTATGTCCTTACAATTTTTTTACATAAATTAATTTAATTTAAAGGCGAGCTCTGAATACCGCGAACGGTCCAACAGTAGGCCGAAGCCCTGCACCAAAATACTAACGGTCGTAACCCATTCTAAAAATAATAATAAATTAAAGATAATTATAAAATGCATCTCAGACTTGGTCATTCAAAAACTCATGTTTTAACTAATGCCTCAACGTCCGGGTTGGCCGGTTTCGTTTGCATTTAGTTAGGGCCCATGGACCAATATGGTCGTCGCCCGAAAAGATACAAAAATCCATTTTAAAACCAACACTCCAAAATGTAGTTTGTTTTGCAAAGATCGGGATTTGAAAATAGTTTTAAAATATATTTTTGAAAATTTGGGCAGCACTTCCTCTATAATTGGGACAACCCAATCCTGGAAAAATACCAACACCAACAATATTCTAAACCACAAAACATTTCCAACCATAAATTCCAATTTATCCAACCCAAGAGTAGGTTTATGTCAAAATCACAGAAAAATTTTCGAACTATAAAATTCGGAAAACCCGAAATATAACTCGAAAACCCGAAAAACCACAGAACCTCTCTAAGGAAAATGGTCACAGAGCCATTTTCGAAAAATCCGAACTTCTCTCGAAACTTCCGAAAAACTACAGAACCATCAAACAACAACATCCAAGCACAAAACCATTCCGAAACTAAATTCGAAAAAATCCAAAACCAACATCGTAATTATCGATGTTGAATCCCATGTCGGGATCGGGGACCGCATCATCATAGACATAATATGAGGGACCCTGGGACACGGAAGATACCTGGGGTGCTCGGCTAGAGCTCTCAGATGAATAAAGAAGGAAAAATTATCCGCAGACAATGGGAACGGAATGCGGATAGCAGCGGATCGAGTCCGAACAGCGCTGGAGTCACGCACAAAGGTTCTGGACAGCAGATCGGGACCGTTCAAAAACTGTGCCGAAAGCTGGCGTTGGGACAGCGCGCTGGAAGAGGGGTTGGCCGGGAAAACCGTGTAAGGGGGTTGGCCGGTAGCCGTCGGTCGGGATCGGCCTGGGCCGCAGGGCACCACGGCGGCGGAAAGCCGATGGTCTCGGGCGGAGGGGGCCGCTCGGGAAGTCGGCCGGGAAGCCGACGGGAACCGTTCGATCGGCCGAGAGTCGCCTGAAGGGCGCGGCTAGGGCTCGCCAAGAGGTCACGGCCGGCGTCGGACTCGGTAGGGCTTGGGAGAGTTTGGGAAAAATGGTGTGGAGAATGAAGAAGGGGTTTGAGAGGGTTCGGGATGGGTCAGGTCCAACATTCAAATTCCAGGATTAATATTTTTTCTAAAAATATGGTTTTTCATAAAAATGACAATAATTAATTTAGCAACAAATTATACAATTAAATAAAAATAAAATTTTACGAGTTTGACCAAACATTAAAATTTTTAGAAATATTAATTATAATAAATAAAAAAATAACACTGAATTAATTTATTAAAAATTACGGGTTTCACAGAACCACATTGGGTCGCATGACACTCTCTACTAACTGTTACACACACACCCATCTCTTTCACATCATAGGTTACACACAAAACTGAGAACCATGTTGGTTCACAGGAGACACTTGCACACACTTTTCTGAGAACCTAAGCCACTATCTACACTTACCCACACATGCCTATGCTCTATAACACACACACACATACCAAATCACATTCCCTGAGAACCTACACACAGGTCTCCTATTAAGTGTACACACACACTCTTTCACACATTAAGTTACACATCACTCTATTGTTTTCCTGTCACACATACACACACACATGTCTGTCTCTACATGTATATATGAATATGTTATCTAGTACCTATACCTATATAGCTACCCTATATGTGTATATATATATATATATATATATATATATATATATATATATATATATATATATGTGTGTGTGTGTGAATGTGATATATGTAATGTAATATAAATATTACATTTGCCTATATAAATGGTATGTATATAGATATATGAAATGGAGGTGTGTATTGCCTATAATATGTGAAATTAGCTCATGGCCTATGTGGTATAGCCTATGGCATATGGTGATGTATACATGAGTTGGGTTATATTAGACTTGTGTGACTTGAGAATGATGTGTGCTTGCTAGGAGAGACTGGTTAGGCCTAGTGAGACTTGATTGGGTCTAGGTTGACCTAGTTGACCTAGCATTGACTAGTTAGTTGACTGAAGTTGACCAGGGTTGACTTTATTCTAGAATTGACCCAATATCATGTAGAATGCATCATAGTAGCTCATTTTACCAATTTGGATATGTTGTGGCTTGTACTGTTCTGAATAGGAGCCATACACCACTCCTCAGGCAGTATTTCATTCAGACACTCAGGATATCAGGCGAGTACATTCTATGACCGTTTCATACTTGCTAGGACTATTTTTTTGCTCTAGATTATTTTAATTGATACTGACACGATGGAAACACGGATTAGTAATATATGGATCTTTTCATACGATGTTATCCCCCTCGGGAGCATCAGATACATCATGTCATGTGCGTTTCACATTTATCATGTATTCTTGTGCTTTTACCATTCATGTGCACTCTCGTGATTCATGTACTCTCATGTTCACGGAGCCCCCATGTTTATATTCATGTGCACCCATTTATGGGCCCCCATGTGAAATCATGTACAATAACATAACTTGAACGGATCCTTGTGTATTGATTAGGGTACGGGGGAGTATAAATAGTCATGTGGATAATTTGTAAAGTAGTGTAGCCATGTACAACCTCTCATGTTTATTATCAAGCCGTTCACATGTCTACCTTGTACTCTAAATTACTATTTACTGTAGTTTTTTACTTATAGTAGATATTTCATTACAGTCTTTTCTTTTACTCATGTATACTCTTCAGCGTTTTATGTATCTTACTCTATTGCCTGAATTATATTCCTGTCATGATATGAACTGTGTGAGATGTATTGTGCTCGTTCCAGTCCTGACTGGACCTGTTGAAATATTACAGATGACTTTGAGGAGCTGTGTCCCACTTATTACGGAGCAGGCCTAGAGACACATGTGAGCTGGACTCTCAGGAGGACCCAGCACTTGCAGACGACACTACCCCAGTAGACTAGGCTAGTTAGCTAGACTAGTTTCTATTATCATTCTGTCCTTGGATACATTGTATTTATTGCAGATTGTATTCCGGATTTGTGTTGTTGTTTATCTTAGACTTTTAGCACTCTCTTATCTGTATTTATCATCTGTAGATTCTGTGTTATCATCCATTTTATCTTACCGTACTTTCTTCCTTAGTTGTGATTGAGTTGTACTTTATTATGTCACCTCCATTTGGAGTGTATATACTGTACAGGTACCTTATAACTGTTAGATGTATGTGACCTAGGACAGCGTTCTACCGTCGACACTGCAGCGTAGACTGGACTTAACCACTTCTCGTGTCCCTACACTGGGTGCGGGTCGTGACAGGTAAACAAGGTTACGCCATGCACTTCTATAATTGAGCATCCAGGCCATAAAAGTCTTAGGGACGAAAAAAGGTATGCCAAAGTGAATATGATACATCGCAGATAATTCCATAAAGTTGATCTCGTCAGAAGATCCCCTTTTCAGAAGTAAAGCGGAGAATATAAAGCGATGCAATTCATAGAAGTTCTGATTCAAGTGTTTTGAATACACCCTACGTGGGACAGGACGAGGGTGACACATCAATGCTTTGTAGGAGTCATAGGTGACACCTTTTGGAAACTCTACGTGGTTAATATCCACCAAAGCTTCACCAATATCAGGAACGTGAAAATATTCACTGATATCAGTGGCACTGAACTCAAGTTCTTGTCCAGCAACACAAGAATAGAAATTGCCATTATCTTTTACTTGTAAGTTGCAGTAAAACATCCTAACGGAATTATCATAAATAAGAAATTTCAAAGAAGTCCCGAATTCCAAGTCGGTTAAAAGTAGGAGCATATTCAAAAAAATTATAAAATTTACACAAGCTCCAGTACAGATTATACGACCAAAGAAGGAAGTAAACCAAAGATCAAAAAATTCCTTGTCAAGGAATAAACCAGAGTCATAGTCGTCATTGTGAGAAGGACGAGCTGGACTAAAAACATTGATTGGAACATAGTCAGAAGAAGATGATCCTACTTGGGAGGTATTAATCCTTCTCTTTTGGGCTTTGGGTGCCATAGAAAGCAAAGAGAGAGGGTAGATGATTACCTTTGTAGGAAGGAAGAAGAAAATGAAGAGGATCACTTCAAAACTCCACAATACTTGAAGAGGAGGAGGAGGAGAACCTTCACTTAGGGTTTTAGAGAGGATTCTCGATGGGAAGATGAGAATAGAAGTGGAAATAGTGGGGTTTATAAGGACTAGGGACGGTTGTTCTGTTCTGGAAATCCGCACAGTTACCATCCGAACTCGGTCCGAGTTCGGCTGCTTGTATTTCCAATGTCATTAATGTTGTATAATTGATAAACTTCAATGTATAACATGAACACTTCTTCATTTAATAATTTTTATTACTTTGGGTTAGCTGTAGGGGCCGGATCCCAGCTAGCGGTAGTCCGAAGACTAGTATACCGTGTCGCTTCAGACTATTTACGCATGTATGATAGAAGGACCCTTTCGGCTTGTACCCAAAATAACGTCTATTAATAAAGGTTAAAGTTTTGAGTTATAAATTGATTTACTAATCATACTACATTATGAATCTAAAAATTCAAGTATGTGGAGCTCTCGACGCAGATTGTTAAAGCGGTCTTCAGCTAGTAGTTTTATGAAAATGTCTGCTATTTAATGATCCGTGTCAACATATTCTAAGCAAATATTCCTATGTTGTTGGTGATCACGTAAAAAGTGATGACGAATCTCTATGTACTTTGTGCTTGAATGACATATAGGATTCTTAGTCATGTTAATAGTGCTAGTGTTGTCACAATAAATAAGAATCTTAGTGTAGTACAGATTGTAGTCTTCTAAGGTTTGCTTCATCCACAAAATTTGAGCACAATATCGTCCTGCGGCGATATACTCAGCCTCAATAGTTGATAGTACTACAGAATTTTGTTTCTTGCTAAACCATGAGACTAAGGCTTTTCCTAGGAAATGACACGTACCGCTGGTACTTTTACGGTCTACTTTGCATCCAGTAAAATCTGCATCCGAGTAACCTATCAGGTTAAAGGATTTGGTTTTAGGATACCATAAGCCGACTGTTGAAGTTTCCTTAAGGTATCAAAAGATACGCTTAACGGCACATAAGTGTGATTCCTTAGGATTTGCCTGATATCGTGCACAAATGCAGACACTAAACATAATATCAGGGCGACTAGCAGTTAAATACAATAAACTACCAATTATATCTCGATACTTACGCTGGTCGACAGGTTTACCACTTTCAACAGTGTCAAGCTTTGTTGATGTAGCCATTGGAGTTCCGACTGGCTTTACATTGTCGAAGTCGTACTTTTTCAGTATATCTTTTGTATATTTAGCTTGATTGATGAATGTTCCTTTTGAGTGTTGTTTGATCTGAAGTCCTAGGAAGAAGTTCAGCTCTCCCATCATACTCATCTCAAATTCACTCTGTATACACTTAGCAAACTCTTGACAAAGTTTTTCATTAGTCGATCCGAATATGATGTCATCAACATATATTTGCACAGGAAGAATATCATCATCTAAAGACTTGATAAATAAAGTAGTATCAACTATTCCTTTTGAAAAACCATTTTCAAGTAAGAAGGCACTTAGGCGTTCATACCAAGCACGAGGTGCATGTTTGAGTCCATAGAGTGCTTTCTTAAGTTTGAAGACGTGATCAGATTTTTGAAAATCTTCAAAACCAGGGGGTTGTTTCACAAAAACTTCTTCTTTCAAAAATCCGTTTAAAAATGCACTTTTTACGTCCATTTGAAATAATTTAAAATCATTAAAACATGCATATGCATAAAACATATGGATAGCTTCTAGTCTAGCAACAGGAGCATATGTCTCGTCATAATCAATACCTTTTTCTTGATTATAACCTTGTGCCACTAGACGTGCTTTGTTGCGTAGAACTTGTCCATCTTCACTTAATTTATTTTAGAACACCTATTTAGTACCAATTATTGATTGACCAATAGGTTTAGGAACGAGTTCCCAAACTTGGTTTCTCTCAAATTGATTAAGTTCCTCTTGCATGGCATCAATTCAAAAAATATCATTAAAAGCATCTGCTACATTCTTAGGTTCTACTTGTGAAATGAATGCTACATTAGCTACCATTTCAGTATCTCTATATGAAGAGCATGTACTTACACCTTTTGATATATCACCTATAATGAGCGTCTATGGATGATCTAGCAAGAACTTCAATGATTTAAATCTATGAGTCAGATCTTCCACATGACTGTTATCGGTTCTGGCTTGTACATTTTCATCATCACTGTCGCTAGATCTGTGACTATTGAGCTCATCAAAAGTAACGTTAATGGATTCTTCAATAATCATAGATCTTTTATTGGAAATTCTATATCCCTTACCCTTAGCAGCATATCCGAGAAATATTCCTTCATCTACTTTAGAGTCGAACTTTCCCAAGTTGTCCTTGGTGTTCAGGATAAAATAGTGACATCCAAAAACTTTAAAATATGAATATTTGGAATTCTTCCAAACCAAAGTTCATAAGGTGTTTTCTTCGAGATAGGTCGAATTAACACCATATTCAAAATATGATAGGCTGTACTTACAGCTTCTGCCCAAAAGTATTTAGGAAGATTGTGCTGATTCAGTATGACTCTAACCATCTCGCTTAGAGTACGGTTCTTCCGCTCCATAACACCATTCTGTTGAGAAGTTCTAGGACAGGAAAACTCGTGGTAATATCCACTATCATCACAAAACTTTTTGAAATCAGTATTTATGAATTCGCCACCATGATCACTTCGGATACGAGTAATCATGAAGCATTTTTTGTTTTGTACCTTTTTACAAAATATCTGAAATTTAAAAATTGTATCACTTTTGTTTGATAAAAAGTAAACCCAGCTAAAGCAAGAGAAATCATCAACAATAATAAAGGCGTAGAGCTTACCGCCAAGACTAGCGACTCTACTAGGACCAAATAAATCTATATGTATCAACTGCAAAGGTCTAGAAGTACTTACAAACATTGATGGATTTAAATATAGACCTATATGCTTTGTTATTTTCACAGTCTGCACATACCATATCTCTCTTGAATGATATCTCAGGGAGTCCTTTTACCAACTTTTTAGTGCTTAGCCGTGAGATAGTGTTCATATTAGCATGTCCTAGCCTCATATGCCACAGCCAGCTTTCATCTAAGTTTGCTACTAGGCATCTTCCTGCATTATTAGTACTCTCTAGAAAGAAAACATAAATATTGTCTTCTCTAATCCCTTCATATACGAGATTACCAGATGACATATCATATATTGTACATTTATCTTTTACAAAATTGATGCCATAACCATTATCTGTCAAGTGACTTATGCTCAGTAGGTTATGTTTCAATTCCTTAACTAGACAAACATCTTTTATTACATGATAAGGAGATATACCAATAATGTCATTTCCAATGATATCACCTCTCAGGTTGTTTCCGAAGGAGACGTATCCTTCTTTCTTTATCGATAGCGTGGCGAATAAAGATGCATCACCAGTCATGTACCGTAAACATTCGCTATCGATGATCCACTTGTTTTTAGCATGAGAGGGTTGAGGGTCTACCTACAAAACAAGTAGATAAATCCTTTGGTACCCATTTACTGAAGGGTCCATGTTGATTAGTCTTAGGTCTCCAAATCAGTGTGTGATTGTCAACAAGCTTTCTTGCTAGACAATACTGTGATATGTGCCCATGAGTACCACAGTACGTGCAAGTAAGTTTTGAAAATGTGTTAGTTGATTTTGTGTTGACATGCATATGTGGTTTCTTTGAAAACCTATATGTGAAAGCATGGTGATATTCATTCACATGGTGATATTCATGTTTTTTACGTGCTTTCTATGTTTTAGTCCTCTTAGGTGTATGCTTAGCATTAGGACTAATTTTAGGCTGTGTCACAGGTATAACCTGTTTGCCTAACTTGATTTCTAACTTTTTAGAAACCGCATAAGACTCTTCATATTTAGCGGTCATATCAATGAGTCTTTGCTCTGTGACTAAGTGCTTCTTCTTCTCTATGTCATATAACTCTTGTATCTTGACATAGTCTCTTTCTTTCTTTTTAATTTTGAGGATAGCCTCATCATAGTCTACTTTAAACTTGGCTATCTCATCCGTGTTACCAGTAGTAGATGTCTCTCTAATATCTTTAATGATATTTGACAGTCTAGCTACTTCGGTTGTGCATGCCTTGAACTCTTTTCGAGATTGCTTATACTTGTCAAGCACATTTCTGTGTTCTTCAAGTAATTCACTGAAGACATTTTTTAGCTCATCGAAAGTAAAATCATCATATAAAGGATTTGAGGATACCTTATCAAAAGCCATGAAATAGACATTTACAGTACTGCAGGGTCTATCTTCTTCCTCTGATTCACTAGCATCACTTTCATGCTAGATACTTGTATTTGCATAAGTTCGACCAGTTGTTGTTCTTCGGCTTGATCTTGATCTATCATATGGACTACTTTTCTTTGGAGTTAGGCAGTCCTTCTTCATATGCCCTGACTTCTTGCATCAAACGCAGATTGTTTCTTCTTCATTGCTTCCATGGACATCTTTCTTCTTTCTATTTGATTTCTCAAACTTTAAGAATTTTGTAAAAATTTTCACTAGCAGGGCTTGTTCATCACCACTGGATGATTCTTCATCAGAATCTTTGCATGTTGATCTTCTGGCTTGAGCTTTGAAGGCGATAGATTTTTCTTTTGGGATTGCTTCTTCAAATTCTTGTAGGTCCAGCTCATGGGTTATTAGCTTGCACATAAGTATTTCCAGAGTTATTATGGTGAGATCGTTTCCTTCAATGATTGCAGTTGCCTTTGGGTTCCAGTTCTTGGTTAGAGCCCGTAGCACTTTTTTGATCTTCTCTTGATTACTGTAATCCTTACCAAGAGATTACAAAGATTAGTAATATCAAGGAAACGAGTGAACATCTGTGTAATTGACTCGTCGGGTTTCATTTTGAAAGATTCATATTCATGTGTTAGTCTGCTGATTTTGGATTTCTTCACTTGGGAGGTACCTTCATAAGTTACCTCAAAAAGTTTCCAAATCTCATGAGACGTCTTACAGGTTGAAACTCGATTGAACTCTGTCTTGTCAATTGCACAGAACAGTACGTTGATGGCACGTACATCTAGACTAGCCTTTGCTTTTTTTGCCTCCATATATTTATCATGAGACTTATCTGTAAGTACATCATCGACTACTGTAGGTGCCGGTTTATTATAACCGTCAATAACTATAGACCAAAGATCAAAGTCAAGAGACTTTAAGAAGAATGTCATTCGTGTTTCCAGTAAATATAGTTTGTTCCATCAAATAGTTGGGGTCTATTTGTAGATTGCCCTTCACCGTTGAATATTGATTTCACGGCTGCCATATATACTCTCTGAGATTATTATATTAGAATATAACCCGCTCTGATACCAATTGCAGGACCATTGAGCACCTCTAGAGGAGGGGTGAATAGAGTGAGTACGAGTGCAGCAGAAAATAATTACCAATTAAAAATTAAAAGTAGATAACTATGGCAGTGAATAAAGAGACAGTAAATAAATATAGCAAGAGATCAGAGAATCAAACTCAGTAGACACCACGATATATACTGGTTTCCCTCTTGGAGGACTAATCCAGTCGCAGGTATTCTTGCCTGCTGTTAATCTATTATTCATAAGCTAATTGAGAGCTTGCAGTCTCTTTACAACACCGTGCATGGTGACAAGGTGCTTGGTGACGAGCGCACGAACAGCTCCTAGAACAGAGATGATTTCTGAACTTGAACGACCTCTTTACAACTCTGAGAACCAAAGAACTATAAATCGAATCGATATTACTGGCTTTGGTGTCACGACCCCACCCGCTTTTTCGGATACGAGACGTGTTCAAGCCAGCCTACGCCGCAGAGTCGAGGTAGAACGTTGTCACGGCCAAGATGCTCAAAATCACAAAAATATAACATTTTTTGCTCATTCACCTTATTAAATTAAATCTACAATTATTACAAGATTTACATTTAAAGAAAAGTATAAAGTTCTTACAAGTAGTAAAAATAATATCACATCTATCTAATTTCTAGGTTTTGGTCTGCGAGTATACCCGTATCTTCCAATGCTAAGTGAAGCCACAGTTAATCTGAAAAATATTGGTTTTCAGTCAGGAATGGAATGAGTACATTCTCACAACAGAATCAATAAATGACGAAATCCATAAATCTGTAATAATACTGAGATACATGATAAGTGGACAAACAGAGAATCATGGTAGGAATCATGCGAGTAAAAGTAGGAAGACATGGTACACAAGAAAAACAATGACAAGAAATTGTAATGTAGCAAAACTATATCTAACAAGTGATTTGAAATACACTTTCGACATGTAAACGACTAAGGGGGTGTTGTAATGTAGCAAATCCGGCACCCCGCACGTGAATTATCCGACTGCTATCAGGCAAGAATAGACATTTTAGGATATTTTTTGGGTATATTTACATGTCTACTAATGTACTCCCCCGCCCGACTTGTACCCATGGATTCAAACAGGTCAAGAACACGAAAATATATTGGTCACGAACAACAAGCAAGAATCCATAACTACTATCTCGTGTGACAAGCATGTCAAGAATCAACATGATATCAATGTAAAACATTATTAAATATAGGAAGTATAGAGATAATCAAATATGAAAACTATTAAAGATGTACTCGTCTGAGGTCCTGTGCTGGTGAAACCGATAATACTATACCACTCAGTGAGCCATAACAGTCAACACATGCAAAAGTCTCCGGATGCTGAAATAAATATTACCCACATTTTCATAATAGTCAAATTAGCTAAAATTGTCTGTCCTTAAGTCCAATTCTGGACACAGGGACAAAACGGTAATTTTGGGTCAAAACGGTATCCGCTGTTGGACCCACTTTGCACCAAAAAGCGTACCAAAGTTTATGGTCTCTAAAGTCGTCAAACTATATGTCAACTGGTCCATTTTTTTGATACGAATCCAACCGTATGTCCAAAGATGGATTTCGGCAGACCGTGCACAAAATCGTCCATTGAGTCGGATCATGGGCCCCGCAAAACGGCGAACCGATCAACTGTCTCAGAATCGGACTAAACTTGGCATACAGGACCAAAAAAATTATACGGTCCTGTTGGCGTAAGTTTTGTCTTAGTTTAACGAACGCGCATAAAATAATTGAAAATTTTGCAAAGAGGTCGATATGGTGAATTTTGACGGATACGTACCAAATTTATCGCGCACACACAACCAATTTGAATTCCGTTAAAGCCCACACATCCACGAAGCCGATACGCATCTTTCGATGCTTTCGGTTCGCGACCACGATGCCCAGTTTGGCGGGGCGCACGTCGTATCGTAGAGGTTTTTCTAAAATTCTGTTTTTTTAAATACTATTTTTCTTAATTTTTGCAAATCAGTTTTCACGACGCATGGTTGACGAAATCATGATCTACAAAAGAAGTTATGAATCCCTATAGGTTGTCTAGAAGTCTTATTAGTTAGTTTTGGAAGAAGTTGACACAGTTGACGGGAAATGAACGCTAAACCTGGGTGTTTGGACACAGTCTCGAAGCTGTCAAATAGTTTTTTGGGGTTTTCGAGTCGATTTGTCGACTCGTAGGATCGACACCTCGAAGAACTACTAGGAGGGTAGTCTAGAGGGTCAGGTAGGCTCTACCCTGCATCTTGCTGTAGAAGCATAGAATTTCAGACGCATCCAAAGGCCAGAATTCCTATACGCCTAACATTACATACGCCAGGGAGCTCAGATGAAGTACTTGGCATAGCAGACAGCAAAAGCATAGACTTCAAAAGAAGATTTTTATTTCATATAAAAGACTATTACATGTCTAAAAACGGGCTTTACAAAGGAGAATTTTTACAAAAAGAAAGATCCTAAGACTACAGCCAGGCGCAGCAAACTGCCATGCGTCTTCCGTCAGGCGCATCATCTTCCAGGCGCATCACTTCAGCGTCTCAGTTAGGCTCATCTCTTCAGCATCTCAGTTAGGCACGTCTCTTCAGCGTCTCAGTTATGTGCATCATGAAGTCTCAGCATATGCGCTCCACTTCAAGTGCTTCGGCTAAAGGAGCAGCTTTCAGCACAACCAGAGTGGACAACACCCCACTCTAGCTGGAGGAAGAGCTCTCCAAAGTCCAAGGAAGATGGGGGCACCACAATTTTGATCTGTGGCTCTTTCGGAATAATGGAGACGGGGCTCGAGCATCCCGATCTTTGGATGCAACAGGGACCTTCCGCCTGCCTCAGAAGCCCGCATCCCCGACTTTTGGATGTAACAGTCACCTTCACGAGTGCATACGAAGACAACTCGTCGCATCTTCACCCTCGGGAGCATCTCATCAACAGAATGTACTCGAGCAAATAAGTTCATTCAGGAAGACGTGAGAGAACGAGAAGCAAACTCTCTCCTTGCTGCTATTTATAGGCCGGGCAAATCAAACCCATGCGCCAAGTGGCGGGCTCTCTGAATTTTATGCAATGAATTTGCATTTATGGTAATGAACCTGACGCTTCAAATTCGGCCAAGTCAAAACGGCTATTTAAAGCACTTGAAGAACTCAAAAGTCAGACCAATAAAGACGCGTCATGCAAACGGATGTGCCGGTCAGATACCGTGCATCGTACAGATGCATCCGTCAGTACCAAGCACCCCGTATGGATGCGTCTATCCATGCGTCCTAATCAATATGGACCCGTGCGCCCAATCGACGCATCACCCCATCAAGCAATTAATGCCAAAGTGACAGAGTTGGCAGCACGTCCCCCGAGGACTGAACAGTTGGCAGTTTTTTCAGAAGACGAAGTGTCGTCAACGTCAGCATCATCATTACTTTCCTCCGACGATTACAAACCCACGTGGTCGACCAACCACTCGCATGCGCTTCAGCAGCCATACGCCCGAAGACTCGCATGCGCCTCAAAAGCCGTACGTCCAGACCGGTTCATGACTCCTGAAGGTTGTGAGCCAAGGTCGTCTCATGCGTCCAATCCCAGGCGCATCCTATCAGATCACTCTCTACCAAATCCGAGATCTTTGAGCTATGGACGCACGCCACGTGTCCTTTGACTCAATTCAGCCTATAAAGGGGTGCTAATCATCCAAGATCTCAGCAACTGAAAGATCCTCTCCCCTGCTACGTGCCAGCCCACAAATGCAGCATGAAGGATTCAACCCACAAATGATGGTGCATCATCCATGCGCCTCCCGCAGCTTCAACCACGTGGCGTCCCCACGCACAGGCGCATCCTACATATGCGTGCATGAGCAGCCAGCCTGCAAGCTATAAATAGAGGGATCATTTTCTTCTTTCGGATACATACCTACACACACACATACAGAGGGATAGAAATACAGAGACACTTAACGTCTTCTTTCTCTCCTGAAGCTCCAGCACCCAGAGCAACTCAGACCTTCAGAGAATCGAAAATCGTCGTCAGATCATCAACGGAGTCAACGCATTACCATTCGCTCCATCGACACAGGGACCCAGATAAACAAAAGTGTACTCCTAGGACTACATCTAAGTCCTACATTGTAATACTGTTCTTGATTTTGCAAATCAGTTTTCACGACACATGGTTGACGAAATCATGATCTACAAAAGAAGTTATGAATCCCTATAGGTTGTCTAGAAGTCTTATCAGTTAGTTTTGGAAGAAGTTGACACAGTTGACGGGAAACGAACGCTAAACCTGGGTGTTTGGACACAGTCTTGAAGCTGTCAAATAGTTTTTTGGGTTTTTCGAGTCGATTTGTCGACTCGTAGGATCGATACCTCGAGGAACTACTAGGAGGGTAGTCTAGAGGGTCAGGTAGGCTCTGCCCTGCATCTTGCGAAATCGAAAAACATTAACGGTGCACGAGGAAATCGATTAGCGAAGAGATGTACCTGCTGCCGTCGCTGCTCTGCTTGTTCAGTCGCGCGCGCACGGATTGGCCGTGGTTTGGCCGGCCTGTGGCCGCGTACGACGGCGCCCAGGGCTGGAGAAGGTCGCCAGGGTGACAGGGGTGGTGGCACGTCTAGGGTTTTGCTTTTTAATTCACTTCTCTCCCTCTCGATCTCGTTTCGGTTATAAATGTAAACCGGACGGTGGGGGGAAGGCTCGGGTTCGGGCTGGGATTCCCTCTGCTTTGGTTTTTCTTTTCTTTTTTTTATTTATTTATCTATTTCTAATATGCAATATGTATATATATTTATACATACACACACACACACTTATATATATATATATATATATATATATATATATATATATATATAACAGAGATGTGGGCGTGGCTTCCGCTCGAAGGAGCTCTCCCGCTCCTCGGCCATGGCCGTTGGCCGGCTGCCCCTGGGCGTCTCTCTCCACGTCGAGCGCCTCCCTCTGGCCACCTCGGTCCTCCCAGTTGGCCGAGTCTCCCCTGGCCGCTCCTTCCGCGGGGAGCCCACCCCCTTTCTCCGTCCGGCGTATGCCCGACGTGCGGTGGCCCCTCCCCTTTCCTCTCTCATCCTCGGCGCAGCCGTCGCCCCCGGCGTCGTAGGCCTCGCCGTGCTCGGCGCCTTCGACCATCCCCGGATCCCTCCCTCCTCGGCCCTCCGCCAGCTCCCCTCGTCGCATCGCGTACTGTACGGCCCCTTCCCGTACAGGCGTCCCCCCGGCTGCCTTCTCAGTCGTTGGTCCGCCTCCCACTCCGATCGCGGCCCCAACCCCTGATCCCCCCTCCCTGAGGCAACCTCCCGTGCCGAATCCTCCTCCGCCCCCGGCTCTCGGCGTCCTTACGGCTCCGGGGGCCGGCTCAGACCCGTCTGGTTCGCCTCTTCATTCTCCGCCGGCCCAGGCGCCCCCGCCCTAGTAGCTGCCCTCCCATCATCGGCTGTGAGTTTCCCCTCAGCACCTCCTCATTTGGTGCCTACCCCCGCCCCGGCGGTGGACCTCCTCTCGGCGCCTTCCGCCTCGGCTGTAGACTCCCCTCCGGAGCTCTCCCCCGCTCCGGATGCGGGCTTCCTCCTCCCTTCCATCGACCTTAACGCTGCGCCCCCTCCCTCCTCGGCGGCGGCTTACCTCCAGACACCCACCTCTCTGCGGTGGTACTGGGTCCCTCCCTCTGCCCAGTCGGCGATGCCCTACTGATACGCCCCATCCCACGGCGGTGGTTCGAGTCTTCCTGCCGCTTCGTCGTGGTGCCGCTGTGGCCGCTGCCCTCCCCGTTGGCAGTAACGGCCCCCGCGGCTCTTTTCCCCTCCCACCGTCGGGACTTGGTCGCCGCCCCCCCTCCGTTTGGGACCGGCGGACTCCCTCTCCCCCTGAGCCGGTTCTCGTGCCCCCCGAGCCAACCCCTCTCCACCTCGTGTGCTCCCCTTGGCCGTCCCCTCCCCACAGCTGGTCTTCCCCACTTATCTGTGGCCCCTCCCTTTCCCTGCGGGCCCCCGAGCCTCCTACGGCGGGTCTGCGCCCCCTTCCCTCGGTCGGACCGCGCCGGCCTCCCCGCCTTCGGGATGAACCCCCTCTCCGGCTCCCCCTCCCGGCGGGTCAGAGCCCCCCCGCCGCCGGGACTCCGCGGTGGTCTTGTCCCTTCGCCGGATTGAGGCATCTCCTCGGATCCCACGCCCATTCTTCGGGCCCCGCGTCCTCTTCGGGCAGTGCCCCCTTCGGGCCTCGCGCCCCCTTGGGCTGCGTGCATCCTTGTACTTTTGTGTTTTGAATTTCGAAAGCGGTTGCCCGCTTGTGGGCCCCACTCCTTTGTTCCGTTGGTTGCTTTTTAATAAAATTTCCTTTTCGAAAATATATATATATATATATATTTATTTATATTTATATTTATATTTACATACACATATACACACACACACACACACACACACACACACATATATATATATTGGAAACACCCATTTTATTCATGAAGGCCGAAAGGTCGAACCATTACATGTATACCATGAGGCGCAAAATGTCGAAGCCTATACACGTATACTGACAAAAGAAGAAGGAAACAAGAAAGAGTAGAATCAACACGGCAGATCCGAGGAGAGGAGAGAGTTCCAGAATCCCGTCTCGCCATGATGGCAGAGGGATCTCCTTTTATGGCACTGGCGAATGGTTTCCCGGATTAGTTGGTTGACGTTGTACTGGCGGCCTTCATATCTAGCCTTGTTCCAATTTTTCCAGAGAACCCACGTGGCAGCCGCAGCGGCGATCTGGTGGCCATAAGATGCCGATCCCAGGTTGCCATAAGGTGGTGGAAGTTGTCGCCCCCATGAGACAATTCGCAACGATGGGAGAGAGCTCTCCGGACCTTGATCGGTAGATCCCCTTGACTGATGATGTGGTTGAGAGTTTTCGATTGATGACCTGTGCAGCATGTACAAGCGGAAGCAAGGCTGAACCCGATGGTATTGAGAGTGCCATCAGTGGGGAGGATATTGCGAAGGGCTCTCCAGATGAGGAAGGACCACTTTTTGGGGATGCAGGTCTGCCAGAAGGAGGCAATGGTAGGAGATGGAGCCGCATTGCCTAAGATCACTCTTCTGGCCGACTTAACCAAGAAAGCTCCGTTAACATCTGGCGACCACTCGAGCTTATCAGCGTCTGGTCCGATCTTTACTCTGCTACGGCGAATAAAATCGACCGCCTCAGACCCGGCCCAAACCCAAATTTTGATCCAATTCCAGGTGTTATTATAGGAAGGTCCCATAATTCCTTGATAGTGCTGTTCCTAGAGGCAGCAGAAATATTGGGCAGCAAGATATCGCCGACCCAGCGCTCCAGGAATGGTGATGCTTCGCCGTTGCCCACCTTAAGGCGAATCGCTGGTTCGGCTAGAGACCGCCCGATGAGAATGCGTCGCCAGGCCGCGGAGGATCTGCTGTTCGCGATGGCCGTCGACGGGTGGATGTGTTTGAAGTATCTGGCCTTCATGAACCTGGACCATAAGTTCTTACTCATGCGAAGTGTCCACCATAATTTTATTGAGAAAGCATTAACGATGTGGGAAAGTTTAGTGAATCCCAGGCCCCCCTCCTCTGTAGTACGAGCCATGGTATCCCAGCTGGCCAAATGGTGCTTGTCGTGACCGCCACTATGTCCCCAGAGAAAGTTGCTGAAGATGCTCTCGATGTAGAAAAGAACTTTCTTGGGAGGGGAGCAGGCAGCTAGGGTGTAGATGGGAATAGAAGAGAGGACATGTTTGATGAGGATCATCTTGCCTCGGGGAAAAGTGTGGCATTGTGCCAGCCCTCAAGCTTCTTCCTGATACGAGTGATCAGGTTTTCAAAAATCCCGACGTTAGATCTGCCGTAGACGAGGGGACATCCCAGGTAGTGGAATAGAGGATGCTGGATGGGGAATGAGGTGGTGGTAGCGATGCTCGCCGCTTGCTCTCTCTTGAGTTTATGGTGGGTGTAGATAACACTTTTATCCGGGTTGATCTTCTGCCCGGAGCACCTTTCGTATCTCTGAAGCGTATTGTGGATGACGTCCACGGATCCGGCGTCCCCGGAAGAGAATATGAGGATATCGTCTGTGAAGGCCAGGTGGGTGATGATCGAGCATCCGCTGGCAGTGTGGTAGTGCTGGAAGTTGGGGGACCTCGCCATCTTATTAAGGTTTCTGCTCAAAGCGTCTGCCGTGATGATGAAGATGGTGGAAGACAGAGGATCTCCTTGCCTAACCCTACGACTAGATTTGAAGAATCCGTTGGCATGGCCGTTAATAACTGTGGAGAACCATAAGTTGCTGATCGATCTCCACACGATGTTGGTCCAAGTTTCAAAAAATTCAAAGGCTCTGAAGACCCAGATCATGAATTGCCAATCCAGCCTGTCGTAGGCTTTTTCCATGTCTAATTTGATGGCTATGTTGCCCCCTCTTGCTGGGAGCTTCATGCAGGTGACTAACTCTTGGGCCAACATGATGTTATCTTGGATATTTCTCCCCCGAACGAAGCCACTCTAGTCCTCTAAGATGATCTTGGGAAGAAGGTCTGCCATGCGGGAAGCGATGATCTTGGATATGATCTTGTTGGTGAAGGGTGCAAAGACTGATAAAACGGAAGTCGCGGAATGTCTCTGGGTTGTCTTTCTTCGAAATTAAGATTAGGTTGGTGCTCGAGATGGCTCTGGGGTAAGTAGCTCCCTGGAGGAAGGCGGAGACCGCACTGTGAATATCTCCCTTGATGATGTTATACATACACATATATGAAGATATGTGCGTATAAATTATAAATCACAATATAACAATTAAATATAACAATTAAATATAACAATTATTGATTTATAAAAATAATAAATAGACCATTAAATAAACATGAAGTATGTATATAGCAATATACGATTAAATGTATATTGAATACCATTTGTACATTTACTCTATAAACCCAAATAAAATCTAGGCAATTATATTTAGAAAATGCTATCGTAATTCCAAAGTAGAATATTACTATAAATAACGATATTATATATAATTCATTTGCTAATGAATAATCAAATAAACGAATGCTATTGACATTATTTATGAACAATTACAATAATAACCATATAATAATAATAATACCAATAACACACTAAAATAACCAAAAGAGTCTTGGTGAACATATCTGGCCCTAGAAAATTGTACCAATATTCTAAAACTCTATTTAAATATTAATAATACCCATTTTGTATGAATAACCAAATATTTAGAAAATATTATTAAGTCCACCAAAAAGTTAGAAAATATTTGTACACACCTAAAAGTATGTCTACATAGGCTTGGACTTGGTTTGGGTCCAATCTGGACTAGTTTGGTACAACCGGATTCCCTAAAACTCAATAATATAATTAATAAATAAATAAATCTTCGGTAAGGGTTAAGTCGCAACTTGGCCTGGTTTTTCTAGTTAGGACATCACTATGGCTCGGCCTTCCCTACCAGGGCTAATACACTAGTCAAAGCATGCCATTGCACTATCCGTGCCATGATTTCTAGTCACCTTGTACTCTAACCCCTAACCATGACTAAAATTATCTACCGTAATAATTAACTAATTATTTATTTATAAAAAATCTAAAAATTACCATTTAAATAAAATAAATAATAGTAAAAATATTTCAAAATTTCTGGGAAGGGGAGCTACAAATCTACCCACCTTAAAAATAATTTCGTCCTCGAAATTATAATTCATAACTATTCCTTAAAATTCAAAAAGGAAGTCTATTATTATCTTAATCGTCTTAAATTTTAATTCCTCAAAATAGTTTATATACTCCTCCTAGCCATTTTGTAACTACATAACCTCTAAGACTTCTACCCAACTTTGGTCACACTACTCCTCAAACTAAAATCTTATAATCTTCTAACTAGTTGCTAACAATCATACCAACAGATATCTAGGGCATATGGCATCTATAATCCTCTCCTATCTATCAAGCAATCCAAAATTTTACAAGCGACAAATTTACACAAGTAGCTAAGAAATATTGATAAATTCTAATAGGCATGATCATTCGTCGCTCTGAAATAGGAAGGACATGGAGATAAGAAAGAATAATTGAGAGCAAATATGAAGTTTCAAGAGCGGTAGAGAGTATCCAATGATGCAGATAGAAAGGTAGTTTACGAACCATTGACTTATTTGCTAGATGGCGACTCTAGTCCAGTCACTTGCTACATCGAAGAACCCTTCATTTCTTAGAGGGGCTTGCAATCCGTGTAATATAGAAGTTTCGTTCTCGAAATTTTAAACAAGGTTCCATAATAGAACGGAATTTGAGAATCAAGATTGTGATCTTTTTCGTGATTATTTAAACACACGAGCAAGGGATATAGGTGCAATACAAGATCGCATCGCGACTTCCAGGTAGATGGAATAAGGGTTAGGAATGACTTCACATTCTAAGAGGTGGAGACTACATAGTAGGTTTAGGGATCTATTTCAAATAGTTCGGTTTTATAGTCCAAATACGGTGGTATGTATGGATGGGTTTTACTAGGTCTTAATGGGTTCTCTATTTGGACATCACTCGCTGGTTGGATGAACCTGGGATTTCAATCTGTATTGGTTGGACAAGATCCCAAGATAAATCTATTTCTACTAGGTTAGGGTAACCTAGAGTAGGTTTCCACCCAAGTGGTTGAGCTAGTTGCCAGTCAGGTTGGTCAGCTAGGTCCCTAAAGCCCCAAAATGTGCCTTCAGTGACTTTTATTTTTAAGTAGCACATGAGGCCTCAATTGGGTGGCACACTAGTGGCATGTGCACAGTGGACTTCGAGTAGACCACAACCATATATTGGGTCGAATGAATTGAGTTAAGGTTGAGGCTCTAGTGGAAGTCGAAAAGTATACCGGTATTATGGTAAGGGTTATACCTAGTCCTTTTGACCTGAAAGTCGTACCACAAAAATAGAGTACAAGGGAATGTATTTGAGTGGGTCATGATATGTTTACATAAAGGTAGAGTCGTCTATGTCTTGTATATGAAATTTATTGGGAGGTAACGGCTGGTCTCGTGCTCCGAATATTAATGACACGGCCGGGGACACAAAATGATCTAAATGGAAAGTGGGAGTCCATGGGGCACTAATTATCATCCTAATAGAAATTATTCTAATCAATCGATAATCCTCGTATATCCCAAAAAATTTAGAAGACTTACAGTCTACTCAACTTAGAAGCTAGGACGTGGTTTTAGGAATAATGAGGTTAGAAGAATTCCAAAGTCTGGATATTGTACCTCGACCCTTGTTAATAAAGAATAAGGCACGGCGTAACGGAACACGGTAAATATAAGTCAAGTCAAGGATCGTTCCTTAATAAATGGAAAACGAGTGTGTACAATGACACATAGTCGATAAAATAGAATGATCTACTCGTCCATAGTATACAAGAGTTATCTACGGGGTAACCAACTCTACGACACATCATATGAGGAGATTTCTAACAACTGAGTCGTGTATTTCTATTTGTGTCAAGCCTGCCAGACTAGTATCACAAGGGTTCTAGTGGTATGGGCTGAAGTGATCATGTATTGCTGTTGATAACTGGTAGATCATAATATGACAGGGTATTTAAGCTAGGGTATTGGCTAAGCTAGTGACTGTGGTGTTTCAATACTAGTTAGGTCCTAATAATAAAACTTACATAACTAGGGTAATATTTGTTGGAAACCAATCTCGGGATGGGTGTCTACCATAGTCATGGTAAATGATTGTCCTTACCTTTGTCTATTCATCTCATGTCTAAACTGTGGGCTTTGGTCGAGGAAAGGTTGGGTTAAGGCTTAAGGGTTGCTAGTTAAAGCAAGCTTCAAGCAAATAATTAGAGACTCGCAACATTTGGTTTCTTGAGAATAGATAGTCTCCTAGGTTGGCATTTTGACTAAGGATAAAATTCTAATCATTCTCAAATTCAGATGGCTAGAAGGTCCCAATAGTAGTTTGAGGGTCGAGAGGAGGACGAGTAACTCAAGGCAAGGTTCTAGTCACATAGCTGGCTGATGGTAGCTACACTTGTGTATATAGCCATGGGGATTCTCTGTATCTATCTATCAATTACGAGCTTTTGTCTTTCCAAATCAGTGAAAGACAAAAACAATAAAGAGTTCAAGAAAGATGTCACTGAATACAATTACGTGATTCAAGGCGAATGTATAATTCAAGAGGAATTGTCAACGTAGTCGCGGATGAGATCCTAGAGACATCTATATCTCAATCAACGTAGGTTAATCAGAGGGAGAGCAAACCGAGTGCACTAAGGTTGATCAGACCGTAATACATCGATTCTGATTAGACAATATGTTAGTAGGCGTCCCTAATAAATATATGTCTTGAACCAAGCCCGATAAAAGAGTAAGCTGGCAAAACTAGGCTGTAATAGCAGCATTGGTCAAGATAGTCAAAATACAAGCATGCGAAATTTTTTGAAAGGAGGCACAAGTAGTTCGAGTTTTGTGAGAATCAAAACCTTACCTGGTGTTATTGCTTATACAGTCATCCTACTATCTTCCTATCGATAAGGCCTTGGTCGACTAATGGGTTATGGACCTCTAAATTCCATATTCTAGGTAAACCTATTAGTGTCAGTCAATTACCTCGTTAATAGTTCACAAGGACCATGAAATGCTAGGTTGAGAGACATGATATCCAACTTACAGAACTTTCACTAGTTTTGGCTTTGGACCTTAGGGGACTTACAGGGCATTTTTCTATTCTCTATAGTATCCTAAACTTGTAATCACGTCTGAAGTCATTTTACCGAAAATTATGCCTCGCCTGTATACTCTAGCTATGGTAAACCCTTGGTTCCATGATTCAAATGTGATACGCTATCAGATACTCTACCTTATATTGACACAAGGTCTAAAGAGGTCAATAAAGGCATGGTTTTAGCAATGTTCCATAAACTATGATTCCTTGAAATAATTTCAACTCTATGGGTCGTGTCTCGCCAGTGCGCTGCTGTCTAGCCATCGCAGTCGTTAAATTACTCCAATTATAATCCTAAGAACTTCGAGGAGCTGCTAGAGATTCAAACTAGTTGACTACGATAGAAAGCGTAACATATGTCTATAAGTCTCAATCCTTAAAGTAAAAGACTGGCCGGGAAGGAAATAACTGAAGACAAGTAAAGTAAGAACATCCTAATCTTTATTTCATATGTATTTCAATTGGCTGAGGCAAAACTTTGAATCAAATCTTCCTTGAGATTCGTATATGAATAACAAAATCTGAAATTATAAGCTAATTCTTATGACAAAATAGGATTTTAAATAGGCAATTATAACTTATGATATAAGGTTTATATCTAATAGAGCAAAAGAAAATTGAACAGTTTATCAAGATTAGAGCCTTAATTCTAAGGAAAGCCTAACTTACCAAGTGAATAGTATATCCACATTGGATCATATCGTCATATCAAAAGTAATAGTGTATCTATAGAGATCTGGCAAGCTATCTAAATTTAATAATTCCTTATCTAAATTGTATGGCATATCTGACAACCTTAACTACCCAACGGTCAATTTGAACAAGGGACTCCTAGTCCTAGTCATCCTCTTAAATCAATTTAACTCTAAGTTGTGAATGAGCATCTCCGAGTCACAGGCTTGCAGTAGTACGACTAATATAGTACTACCACGAGTTCGCACAATTTACAAAAACTGACCTGCATGGGCCACCATAAAACTTGTCACGACCCGCATCCACTTTTTCGGATACGAGACGTGTCCAAGCCAGCCTACGCCGCAGAGTCGGCGGTAGAACGCCGTCACGGCCAAGATGATCAAAATCACAAAAACATAACATTTATTGCCCATTCACCTTATTAAATCAAATCTACAATTATTACAAGATTTACATTTAAAGAAAAGTACAAAGTTCTTACAAGTAATGAAAATAGTATCACATCTAATTTCTAGGTTTTGGTCTGCGAGTACACCCGTATCTCCCAATGCTAAGTGAAGCCACAGTTAACCTGAAAAATGTTCGTTTCCAGTCAGGAATGGAACGAGTACATTCTCACAACAGAATCAATAAATGACGAAATCCATAAATCTGTAATAATACTGAGATACATGATAAGTGGACAAACAGAGAATCATGGTAGGAATCATGCAAGTAAAAGCAGGAAGACATGGTACACAAGACAAGCAATGACAAGAAACTGTAATGTAGCAAGACTATATCTAACAAGTGATTTGAAATACACTTTCGACATGTAAACGGCTAAGGGGTAAATCCGGCACCCCGCACATGAATTGTGCGACTGCTATCAGGCAAGAATAGACATTTTAGAATATTTTTGGGTATGTTTACATGTCTACTAATGTACTCCCCCGCCCGACTAGTACCCATGGATTCAAACAGGTCACGAACACGAAAATATATTGGTCACGAACAACATACAAGAATCCATAACTACTATCTCGTGTGACAAGCGTGTCAAGAATCAACATGATATTAATGTAAAATATTATTAAATACAGGAAGTATAGAGATAATCAAATATAAAAACTATCAGAGATGTACTCGCCTGAGATCCTATGCTGGTGAAACCGATAGTACTATACCACTCAATGAGCCACAACAGTCAACACATGCAAAAGTCTCCGAATGCTAAAATAAATATTACCAACGTTTTTAGAATAGTCAAATTAGCTGGAATTGTCTGTCCTTAAGTCTAATTCTGGACACAGGGGCAAAACGGTAATTTTGGGTCAAAACGATATCCGCCGTTGGACCCACTTTGCACCAAAAAGTATGCCAAAGTCTATGGTCTCTAAAGTCATCAAACTATATGTTAACAGGTCCAGTTTTTCGATACGAACCCAACCGTATGTCCAAAGTTGGATTCCGACGGGTCGTACACAAAATCGCCCGTTGAGTCAGATCGTGGAGCCCGCAAAACGGTGATCCGGTCAACTGTCTCAGAATTGGACCAAACTTGGCGTATAGGACCAGAAAAAAGATACGGTCCTGTTGGCATAAGTTTCGTCTCGGTTTGACGAACATGTACAAAGTAATTGGAAAATTTACAAAGAGACCGATACGGTAAATTTTGACGGGTACGCACCAAATTCGTTGCGTACATGCAACCAATTTGAATTCCGTCAAAGCCCACACATCCACGAAGCCGATATGCACCTTTCGATGCTTTCGGTTCGCGATCACGTCGCCCGGTTTGGCGAGGCGAACGTCGTTTCGGAGAGGTTTTCCTAAAATTCTGTTTTTCTAAATACTATTTTTCTTGATTTTGCAAATCAGTTTTCACGACGCGTGGTTGACGAAATCAGGATCTACAAAAGAAGTTATGAAGCCCTATAGGTTGTCTAGAAGTCTCATCAGTTAGTTTTGGAAGAAGTTGACACAGTTGACAGAAAACGATCGCTAAACCTGGGTGTTTGGACACAGTCTCGAAGCTGTCAAAAATGGGTTTTTGGGTTTTTCGAGTCAATTTGTCGACTCGTAGGATCGATACCTTGAGGAACTACTAGGAGGGTAGTCTAGAGGGTCAGGTAGGCTCTACCATGCATCTTGCGGAATCGAAAAATATTAACGGTGCACGACGAAATCGATTAGCGAAGAGATGTACCTGCTGCCATCGCTGCTCTGCTTGTTCAGTCGCGCGCACACGAATTGGCCGTAGTTTGGCCGGCCTGTGGCCGCACGCGATGGCGCCCAGGGCTGGGGAAGGTCGCCAGGGTGACATGGGTGGTGGCGCGGCTAGGGTTTTGCTTTTTAATTCACTTCTCTCCCTCTCGATCTCGTTTCGGTTATAAATGTAAACCGAGCGGTGGGGGGAAGGCTCGGGTTCGGGCTGGGATTCCCTCTGCTTTGGTTTTTTTTTTTTTTTTTTATTTCTAATATGCAATATGTATATATATTTATACATACACACACACTTTTATATATATATATATATATATATATATATATATATATATATATATATATATATATATATATATATATATATATGATATGTGCGTATAAATTATAAATCACAATATAACAATTAAATATAACAATTATTGATTTATAAAAATAATAAATAAACCATTAAATAAACACGAAGTATGTATATAGCAATATACGATTCAATGTATATTGAATACCATTTGTACATTTACTTTATAAACCCAAATAAAATCCAGGCAATTATATTTAGAAAATGCTATCGTAATTCCAAAGTATAATATTACTATAAATAACGATATTATATATATATAATTCATTTGCTAATGAATAATCAAATAAATGAATGCTATTGACATTATTTACAAACAATTACAATAATAATCATATAATAATAATAATACCAATAACCCACTAAAATAACCAAAAGAGTCTTGGTGAACATATCTGGCCCTAGAAAATTGTACCAATATTCTAAAACTCTATTTAAATATTAATAATACCCATTTTGTATGAATAACCAAATATTTATAAAATATTATTAAGTCCACCAAAAAGTTAGGAAATATTTGTACACACCTAAAAGTATATCCACATAGGCTTGGGCTTGGTTTGGGTCCAATTTGGACTAGTTTGGTACAACCGGGTTCCCTAAAACTCAATAATATAATTAATAAATAAATAAATCTTCGGTAAGGGTTAAGTCGCAACTTGGCCTGGTTTTTCTAGTTAGGACATCACTATGGCTCGGCCTTCCCTACCAGGGCTAATACACTAGTCAAAGCAGGCCATTGCACTATCCGTGCCATGATTTCTAGTCACCTTTTACTCCAACCCCTAACCATGACTAAAATCATCTACCGTAATAATTAACTAATTAATTATTTATAATAAAAAATCTATAAATCACCATTTAAATAAAATAA
Organism: Iris pallida; assembly: GCA_029216955.1. NCBI lineage: Eukaryota > Viridiplantae > Streptophyta > Magnoliopsida > Asparagales > Iridaceae > Iris > Iris pallida. Next base: position 2,696,664 of record JANAVB010011000.1, on the reverse strand, counting down.
ATAATAGTAAAAATATTTTAAAATTTCCGGAAAGGGAAGCTACATTTGGCTAAGAGATGCATAGGTGGAGTATGAAAGCTTTTTAGAATACTGAAAAAACACTTTAGGAATAGATAAAGAGAAAAAATGATGAGTGATTTGAAAAGAAAATTTCTCTTCTATTTATAGGTGTTTTTGAGAAACGAACTCGGGCAGAGTTCGGATGCTAGGATTTCGCATACGAACGTTGGATGCAGATTTGGTGGAAACTGAATTTCAAATAACCTAGACCGAGCTCGGGCCGAACTCGGACCGAATTCGGTTAGAGTTTTGTCAGAGTTCTGCTTGGTCAGACCATTAAGGAATGAACCAAATTTGTATAGGTTTTGGGCTTTTTGGAATTGTGGAGTTTTGGGATAAGTAGGTAGGCTTATTTTTGTTTGTGGACTGTGAATAACCTAAGCCAGAAATACTCAGTCGATTTTACAATTTGTATTCTAGACTCAATAAAGGATAAAATACATAATAAACTGTAAAATAACTCAGACTGTTTCCAGTGCATAAAAGCTTCGGGATGATGATTTACATGCTTGCGGATGTTGTAGTTTGCTCTTTGATATTGATTTCACTTGACCTGAAATGTTAGCAGCAGTTTGTGTATTTTGTGTATTGACTTAAGTCGTTTGTTGATTTATCAAAATCGGGTGTGACCATTAGGAAATGGGCCAACAAATATGCTGACTTATTTTTATTCATAATCAGAGTTTCAAACCCACTGAATTCACCCTTCAGGTTATTTGTCCCGTCAAAGCATTGGCCCCGAATTTTCATCAAACTTAAACCATGATCAACATTTATCAATAACAAATTTTAGTAACAAAGCAAAAGTCTCCATCACATGAACAACACCAATGAACCTCTCTTTCACATTCCCGTTGGTGTCAACAAATCGCAAAATCATAGTCATTTGTTATTTGCCAGATACATCACTAGTCATCCACCATGAATGAAAAAAAAACATTTTGAAACTCTTTAAGTATATTTTGCACTATTTCTTGTGCAAAACAATGAGCAATATTTTTTTTTGAATGCCCGGAGCAACCATTTGATCATTTTGTGGAGCATTTGTAAGAACAACATTACGAACAGAATCATTTTGATCAGCAGTATACTTAATCATTTCAAGAAATTTTCTTTTTTTTTTAGAAGCTTCGATCTCATCATGGCCACGGAAAGATAACCCTTGGTGCAACAAAAATCTACAAGCATCAATTGAAGTATATAAACAAATCCGATATTCAATTTTCACAATATTTGATTGTCGATGAAGAGCAACCATAATTTATTGCTCGTCTCATTAGATCCTCACATCTCTTCCAATGACAAATTATGAGCACTATTAACCACACCAACATGGAAATCTAACCTCTATGTTTTATTCCAAGCAGAAAAACTATCGATTACAAAAGCTCCCCTACCACCTTGATTGCCAAATTGATCCCTAAACAATAGCAACACAAGCAATACGCTTTGTCTTCTTTTACACTATACTCTAGCCAGTTAGCATACTGATCAAACCAAATCGGATTAAATCGATGCCATTTATTTTCAATCAATTTTTTGGGAATCATGGCCACGGGGTTTATAAGGCCCTTTAGCAAGTAAGCTCTTCTAATTTCGTCAACTTGGTTTGGGTGATATTCAGAATTTTTTTTCTTTTCTGCCGAATCTGAAAGGGAGGCTATTGAATTCAACAATTTCTTTACTAGCAGAAAAAGATTGTTGAGGACTACTAGATGCACTCTCTCCTGAACTTCCAGTTGCATTTTGTTATGGCAATTTTATTTTAAAAATCTTTCCATATTCAGTCTTCCAATTTTAACAAATCAATTTTGCAAATACAAACATAGACATAATTTCTCAATTAGAGACTTCATAATTCACAAATGCACAAATTTAATTCACATCACATAAATAGAAACCTAACATCTCTAGTCCCTACAAATCATAGAAACATAAACATAATTAATTTTTTTATCTAAAATAATTTTGACCAAATTAATTTTGGCCTAATCTAATTGTGAAATTTACCTTTATAATTGCATGTTGCTTTCTTTCCAGAAGAGCTCTATGAACTCCGTCTGTCTCAGGACAGCTTTTTCTGGCATTCTTCAACTTTGCAACTTTTTTGTAGGCTGAAGAAAAAATGAAGTAGCCAAACTTGAAAGAAAAGAAGAAGAGGAAAAGAAAGAGAGAGCTTTTTTTGTTGGGTTGTATATGTGTATTGGAGGTTGGGCCCCACACGCTGGTATGTGCTTTCTTTTGTTCACTGCCCCCATACACACATTTTTTCTGCTTTTTTTTTTCTTTTCAATTTGTCTTTCACTGGGGTCCTACCCCCAGTGCAAACACAGGTCCACGACTCCACGTTGGGGAGAGCTGCTACTACCTTAATTTTTTTAAAAAATTTTTGGATTCATCTGGGTGCCCCGCCCCCAATTGCAATGTATATCCGTCCGCCTATGGAATTAATATAAAAAAAATACTTATACCGGAAAAGGGAAGTGACACCACATCTCCAATAAACATACACTTGTAACAATTATCCAAACAATGATTTGTTTTTTTCCTTTCACTTTCATTTTTTTTTTTAATTCTACCAACCAAGTAATTTTTAAAAAATTAAAATTTATGCATACGTATAATATATACAAATTTTATTTTTCTACTTTGGAACATTCATGCACTTTCGTACACTTTCATTCAACCAAACAGACCAAACAGACCCTTAACTAGAGCACATAATATTCATAGCACTACAACCACACTCGGTTTAGAAGATGGGGTCTTTTGTCAGAACCTTCACCGCGACCTCACCTCTTCCCATTCCCACCGCCATCGCTGCAGTTTCCCTCTATTCTTCTTCTTTCCAGTTCCCAAGGAAGGCCTATTTTTCTTTCTTTCCCTCACTCCGATCGGCTCCAAATCCCAGCACTTCGAGCCTCATAAAAACCCTAGACTACTCCCGCCCCGCTCTCCGCATGGATTCGCAGGCCGCCACCATCGCGAAGCCCGCCGCCGACGAGGTCCAGGCCGGGGTCCTGCCGGAGCTCATGGTACGTCGATTTGGTTTCTTCCTCGTTTTGCTCTGCTGCTGTTGATTTGGGAATGATGGAACTGATTGTGTATATATTGACTGGTAATGATTTTTGTGATCCGAGTTCTCGACTGGACATCTAGGGTGGATAGGTGCCCCGAAAATAGGTTCCGTGTCCGCGTCGCATTATTTCCGACACTTATTAGTCCGACACGGCATGTAGTCTCTCGTACATATACCGTACGACATACTGAAATGGATGCCGTGTCCGTGTCCTATTTGTATTAGTGTCCAGACGACGTACACGAGATTAAGTAGAGGCTGAAACTGATAGGTTTCGGCTGTTTCGGAACGGAATTGGAGTAGCCAAAACTGGCCAAAACTGATACCGAAACTGAGTTTTTGAGAGAACTTTTCAGAAATGTGCACATGCTTAAACTTAATAAGAACTGGAGACCAATTGTGCGTGGCGCTTAACATGTAGCAACGTATGAAGTGGTTTGGGGACTTCAACACCTTTCATAGTTTTAGCTACGAAGAACAAGGAGGAATCTTCTTTTGTTCAGTTTTTAGGCCTTCTGTATAATATCTGTTTTTCTTGTATTTAGGGATCTTACGAAAGTTATTGCTATGCGTGACATCCCAATAATTTCAGATTTGGTTATAAAGGGTGTATTTAGGGACATTGAGAGGGGCGTGGGGGGATGTCCATAAAAGAGAGTAGATTTCTTCTTTTCCAACGGTAGGTTTTTTGTTCTCAACGTTTTAGACTTTGATCATAAAACAGGACTAGTATTCTCTTTCAGGTTTTTAACTAATAGACAGTTTTCTAAATTTTGGCCTAGGCGGACGCTGGCTGCACCGATAACCCCCTAGGCGGCAGTCCTAGGCGGTCTACAGGCCTAGGCGGCCGCCTAGGCCGATTTATTTTCAAAAAAAAAATTCAAAAAAATGTTTTTTTTTTTTTTTTTTTTTTGATTTTTTGAGTACTTACCTCGGCCGCCTCCGCCTCCTCTGGCAACGTCTGCCTTCGTCGTCGCCGGCGTCGTCTCCTGCCACCGCTGCCGGCGGCGTCGCCTCCCGCTGCCGCTGTTGCTGCTGGAGTATGCTACTGGTGGTGGTGGTTGGTGGTGGTGGTGGTTGTTGCTGGTGGTGTGGTGGTTGTTGCTGCCACTACTGTTGGCGGCGACTGGTGGTGGTGGTGGTGGTACTTCGAGAGAGATGGAGAGGAGAGGAGTGGAGACGAGAGAGATGGAGAGCAGAGGAGAGATGATTGAGAGGAGAGGGAGAGGAGTTGTTGCTCTCTCTCTCTCTCCCCTCTCTTCTTTTATAAAAGAAAAAACCTGGAAAAAAAATCTTGAAAAAAACTAGGGTGGGATTCGAACCCAATACCACCCACCAAAACATAACTTATACACAGCGTGCTAGCCACAAGAGCACGTAAGCAAATGTGTTGATATGTTATATAGAATGTATTTATATGTATACATATTGAAAAAAAAATTTAAAAAAAAATTCAGCTGGGCGCCGCCTAGGCACTAGGCGCCCCTCCGGCGCATCGATTCCGCCTAGCGAAATTTAGAACATTGCTAATAGAATCACAAGTACTATTACTGCGAATAATTTGGTTGGCGTGCGGCAAAATATTCCCTTCAGAGTGAGTTCAGTTGAGTTGGAATATGTCCTAGGCCATTGGCTCTTTATCCTTAGTAATATTTTATTTCTTTTTCTTCTATAGGATCGATTATGAAACCCTCACAGCATACATGGACAGACGCTGGTATATTCTATTTATAGGTCAACCTGTATGGTTTAATTGATGTGAGAGGATCACATGTTGATTGCAAAGTGAAATATGACTAACAAGTGAAGTAGACCACATCTGCACTTCCTCTCATGCAGCCTGAGCATTTTTTGCTTGGATTTTCTTGCTAGTGATGCGTATACATCCCATTTGTCCAACAGAACAGCAATTGTACTCATAAAAATGGATGACACTTCTCATATTCTTGCCTGAAATCAGTTCTCCCTCCGGCTATCCGTAATAAAATGAAGCTATTTCATAAAATTCCTTTTAATGATTATGATAGCTCTTAAGACTTGTACAGAGGAATCACGACTCACATGATAGCTCCTAATTCTTGTAAATAAGTCTTTCTACTCATAAATAGAAAGCATTATCTTGATAATATTCCTATATAGTTTACAATTAAAACTCTGTCAAACCATGCTTCCTTAAATTGTGGATCAAAACAAACATTTATTTGCAACTTGCTATTAGTAGATGAAGTTCTTGACGGCAAATAATGTTATTTGAATTTGATATGACTGTCCAAATCTAAACCTTTTTCAAACTCTAATTTCATTTATCTTATAAATTCATAACATGCCTTCATTTTTATTGCACCTAATCACTCTTCAACCAGTTTATACTTGCATTTCTAGAATGAGAGCAATCTGCAGCTCCAATATACTTTTGGCAACCACAGAGGCTTCACTTGATTGAATGAGCATATTTTGATCTGTACTTTCAATTGGCAGTGATGTATATTTACTGGTTAATTAACTTTCTGAGGAAAAAGAAGACTCAATCTATGTTTCAAAGTTTTGAGTCATTTCGTACCCCTACAAAATTGTAAGCTCCTCTACTGTCTACAAAATGCAAACTTTCATTTGATCTATCCACAAATTGTAAATTTAGGGCTGTTATAGTGTAACCTATATCATATTCACCACCAAATGTAGGTTTTGCTACCATGATTACGTGCAAGGATATCCTTTCAAGTGTGAAGGCTAGGAGATGAGCGTCTTATAAATCACAAGTGACTCCATGTTAATAGTATGAACCATGATCATCTGTAGGTGGATTATAATGTTAATCAAAATAATCAGCACAGCGAGGCTATCTACTTCCAAGAATAAGATTCATACATCGTTAGAATTCTTTGCATCACTAGGGCATGCATCATGCAAATACGTAATAAGTCACAGATGCAACCCCTTCTTGTGCACCTTGCCCTTTATTTTGACCATTTGGATCATGATGTATTAGGCTATATGATGTAGTAAATGACTTGAGGTAGGGAGTCCAAGCTTCTATCATCAACTTGTCCTAAAAAGTCTTTTTGATCTGCCTATTCAATATGGATGATTACTTTGAGTGGTTTGACAAGGATCATTCCAGTCTTAACCTCTTTGGATTGCTAAACTAAGGCCCACAGTCTTGGGCATATATTACTGTAGTGTCACTGCTGAAAGTCAACACTGATACAATCGTCAGTACCCTGAGTGTATACTGAGATGACAGAGCATGTCAATGCTCAAATATTTGTCAATATCATAGGAGCATTTGGCAGATCGATTTTAAACATTTTTATGATGTCTGTGATTGACGCAGGCTACATGATTGGGAGTTTGATTGGGTTAAACCTTCTTCTGGTTGTTTTGTTGGAAAGTTGGAGTTGGCACAGCTGCATCAAATTCTCAGTCTATAGGAAAATAGCTGGTTAGGATAAGTTGGCCGGATAGACCTGGTCTAAAGCCCTCGTACTATTCAATCTTGAAAATCAAGTAGCAATGGATAAATAATTGATGTAACATTTAATGCCTCCATTTTACTTGAATTGAGTGAGACCTCAAATAGGATCTAGTCGGAGGTGTTTTTGAGTAGTTCTCTTTCATTATGAATGGAATGGAAGTACCTTTACCAACAACCAATGAAAAGTGGGCTGTCCGGGTAAGTTCATAGGACCAAGTGGGTAGACTAGACTTGGTTACCTTTGCAGCGGATTGCGTTCGAGAACGCACATTTTCATTCCACATTTCATCTACTGCTTTCCATTCCAGATGCAATTTTGAGGTTCAACCGATGTATCACATTCATGTTTTCGTTCTGTATTTTGAAGCATAACACGTTCCAAGTAACCATCGGTAGATAAGAAAGTGCAGCCCGGCTACGCTGGTATCTAGGTGCTTATTAGGCCTTGGTCTTTTAGTTGGGAGTTTTAGCTTGCATACATTGGTTGTCTCCCAGTCTTGAGGCAAATGAAGAATGCTTGCCCAAAAGAAGGGAATGAGATCAGCATAACCGGTCGCACTTAGGCCAGGTGTCACCAATATTTTAGGTAAAACGGTTTGATAGTTTCGTGAGGTTGCCATACCAATTCTTACAAAATTTTCCTAATCGTTGCAAACATCTGACTTCTTATGTCCTTTATATGGGACTCTTAAATGTTTCTTCTCCTGCTAAAATAGGTGGGAATGCTAATTATGGGGAACACATAATGTGGCTACTCTCAAATCATATTCTTAATCCTTATTTGACATTGCGTTGCTTTGTCGTTCGAGATTCTTCGTGCTGCTTAATGCTGATTGATGGTCAATATAGTCATAGGGGGGGTGTTAAGTATGTACAAGAACATGCATAGAAGTCACTGTTTGCGCATGTTAGATTACACCTCAAGGTTTACTGAACCCCTTATGAAAGGGGTTTGACCCTCTTTTTTGAGCCCTGTACTTCCTCCGTGAATCTTCAACCACACTGGGGTTAAATACTCTAGCTTCATCTATCTTTCAATGCGTCCTTTATTCCTCATCCTAAGTTTTTTTAGGGGTCAACTCGTAGGGGCAGCCCTCAACCATCCAGAACTATACCAACTAACTACAAGGCCCATACCACTAAGTAGTCGCGCCGGTTCGGGCTGCTTCTCCTAAGCTCAACCTGCAGGTGCGATACCCGACTCAACAACTGCTTGGTCCCCCAACCTAAAAGTGTCTTGCCCTAGGGACGAGGTATCGGCTAAAATACCCCCTGTCACATTCGTTTTTAGAACATTGGAATATTTTAATCAATACCTCAAGGTATGAGATGGGCCGGGCGGCCCGCAACCCGGTCTTGGTCCGGCCCGGTCAAAGCCGATCTGAGCCGGCCAGGACCCGGTCAATGGACCGGCCCGGTTCGGCCCACCACTTCAGCGGTCCGGACTGGGTTTGATTTTTTGGCACGAAAGTCCGGCCCGTCCCGACCCGGTTGAGAAACCGGTCCGAACAGGTTTAGCCTGCTAAGCCCGATCGGCCCGACCCGGCCCAACCCGATCTGCTGGCCCGGTTCAGACCCGGTTCAAACTATATTAAAAAAATGAACAAAAGAAAAAATGTATATGATACAATATATTGTATAAATTCGTTTAATATTCAAATCCGTTTAATATAACAATTAAACTTTGGACAATTAAATTCGTTTAACATTCAAATCATATCATTGGTTATTTTTAGTATATAACAATAAAATCCGTTGAAAAATAATAATTGATAGTCATTCAAATTATTAGCATATATGGTACTTATGTAAATCCGTTTAATTGATGCCATTCAAATTATTAGAATATATGGTAGTAAAGTGGTCCATTTCTAAGAAAACTTAAATTCAAAATAATATGGTCTTTTTTTCCTATATAGTCTATGGTTTGTCAACATAATCATAGGTTTTCTTTGCCAACTATGGATATGAAGTAAAGGTTAGCATATAAACATAATTAGTTGGTTACAATTTAGGAAACGGTAGGTTTTAAGGAAACTTAAATTCAAAATAAAATGTTCTTTTTTTTTCTATATATAGTCTAAGGTTTGTCAACATGATTTTTTTAATTGCCAACTATCGATATGAAGCAAAGGTTAACATATAAACGTAATTAGTTGGTTACAATTTAGGAAACAATAGGGTTTAAGAAACTTACATTCAAAATAAAACGGTCCTTTTTTTTCCCTATGTATAATAGCATATAAACGTAATTAGTTGGTTACAATATAGAAAAAAATAGGTTTTAAGGAAACTTAAAATCAAAATAAAACGGTCTTTTTCCCCTATATAGTCTTAGGTTTATCAACATAATCATAGGTTCTCTTTTTAATTGCTAACTATGGATACATTTATTATACTTGTACAAGTGTTTTTATAGAAAATTTCTAAACATTAATAATTTTTTTAAATTATATTAATTTAAATTATACTAACTATTATTTTCTAAATTTTTAATACTTTTTTTTTGATTTTTTTCAAAAAAATTGGGCCGGCCCGGTCCAACCCTGAATCGGCCCGGACCATCCGGTTCAACCCGGCCCACCCAAAACCGGGCCATGGGTCCGGGCTGGGTTCATATTTTTCAAGTCCGGCCCGGCCCGGACCGGCTCGTTCTTCATTCCGGGTTAAGCCCGGCCCGCCCCAGGCCCGGTCAAACCTGGGTCTGGGCCGGCCCAGTCCGGTCCACAGAACACCTTGATCAATACCTCATCCTAGTAGTCATTTTGGGGGCATTGTACCAACTACCCTCCATCCCCACAAAAAGTTGTTGGAAGGGGGTATTTTAATCATTTTTTTGACCTTTAAGATTTAGTTTGAATTTCTTCTAGAGTAAAATATTTAGAAAACACACAAGTGCCCCATGCCCAAATGGCCTTGCAGTTAAAATTTTGCTCCAGCCTGGCCCACAAGCTTAAATTCCCTGTTTTATTGGATTCTGGCTGACTACTCCAAACAAGTTGACACTACTAGGTTCTTCTAGGGCCTATTTAGTGGCCGGTTCTTTCAATTTATTGAGCTATGGTCTTGGTTGTTCTCGAGTCCTTCACCTTTTCTGCTTTCCAAGTTTTCTCATCTTTTGCTTTACCGTATCTGTCCTTTGAACCTAGAAATGCATTAACCAGTTACCAGTCCGAGTTAACAAAAACTTAGGTAGACCTAATGAGCTTGGGCTACTGTATCTTGGCTGGTTACAGATTTAGGGGGTGCTTATAAATGTTTATATTACTCAGGGTTCCCTCGTTAACGGGCACGAGTTTCCTACTTAAATGCACTCTTAGGGTCCATTGACCTGCATATTATCAAAATCAATGCTTTAGTAACAATTTAATTGCCTAGTTTCATCCTCTCTAGGAGAGTTAGTAGAACAGCTTCTAACTCTTGGGGATCGAGCATATGACCTTCTTTCCCTTATTGATAGGAAAGTATGCCTTTCTGTCTTGACCTTTTACTTTTCTTTTTCGCTCCAAGTCACCCTCATGCTCACAATGAGCGGTTATATGCTAGTTCTTGACATGGGTTAAAACTTTGTAGTGGTTCCCTGGTCCATAAGTGGACATAAATCTGGTAATCATTTACTTCCTAAGAAGAATCTCCTTTACCTACTATATGGAACCCCATTACCTTGAAATTGAGTAATCTACCATATTTCAGGGTTGTGCTTCAGATATGATCTGATAAGTTGGATGATCTAGATGAGCAAGATTCTCTCTCTAAGTGATTGATGATCGAGTCCATCATATCGGAGCATTGCATTTTCAACTTCGCATGATATGCATACAATGTTGTTATTGCATTTGTCTCGCATCTGAAGAATGATCTTCCTGCTCAAATTCGACCCTTTACATAGACTTGAATGTAAATAGACCATTTCCTTCATTGTGTGTTGAAAATAAAGGTAACTTTCAATCTTTTTGGAAGACCGTCATAATAAAAACAACTTTGTAAATAAGTTTATTAGGTATCATTACTTGTTAGATTTCATGCTAAACAAATCCACTTTGTTTTTTATGGTTGTCCAGTGGTTATGGGTTGAAGATTGAACTGTCGCATTATCTCAATTGTCAACCAGATGTGGTTTGTTACATATGTGCCATCCTCTCCTAGTCAATACAATAAGAATAATTCCTCTTTCAACATTTCTTCTCTCTCACGAAACACTAACATGATTAATGTGTACCAAAGTGTACCAAAGCTTTAGTGCTATAGAGGTTTGTTATAGCATTTCTCTTCTTTTTCTTCTTCCTATCTATTTTCTCCTAACCTCTCTTTTCTATTAAATCATTGGCTGCATCATGTTCTGCTCAAGTCTCTTGGATTTTATTAACTTAGCAGCTTTTCCGATTCACTATTTCTCAAGATGGTAGGTTTCTTGGTTTTGGATGCTTTAATATCATTGTTCATGAGAATTTATTTGATGATTTTGTGTGTGTGTGTGTGTGTGTGTGTGTGGGGCATTTGATGTTTGTACGAGTCCATCTATCATGTAGCTCGGTTCCAATAATTTTCAACTTTTCCTTAGATAATATCATGTGGAGGGAAGTCTGTGAATTATGGAAATCTTCGCATATGCCAGTTTCATAATTAAGTTATCTGATGTTCCAGTCATCTCATAGCTTGCTTCTGTAATGTAAAGTATCATGTGCCTACTCTTGTCTTTCATATGCAGACAGAGTTCATGGTGGATATGAAATGTGAAGGTTGCGTCTCATCTATGAAGAACAATCTGTTAAAACTCGATGGTATGAGATCTTTTACATCAAAATAGCGTTAACATTTAGCATTAGGTCTCATGATTTCTTTTATAAAATTGCCTATACTAATTGTTAAGACATTATTCTTCTAACATTCACAAGCTTATGGAAGCAGGAGTCAAAAACGTTGATGTGGACTTGAGCAATCAAGTAGTTAGAGTTTTGGGGTCTCTCCCTGTGAAGACCATGATAGATGCTTTGGAACAGACAGGTCGAAAAACCAAGCTGATTGGACAAGGCAACCCAAATGGTTGGTTTCTCATAGAGTATTGACATGTCTTTAATATCATTTGCAGGTTGCTGATGATCTTGCATAAGTTCATATTTTCTCTCTTCTTAGAACCCATTGTTCTTTGTATAGAATCTTCTTTCGATTCTTTTAACATATACAAACATGATTCTATCTTCTACTTTCACTTGCCATAGATGTTGTTCGAAATCTCACTCATTAAACATGTTATTATGTATTTGAGACATTCAGATTCCAATAGACACACCAACCATACTTCTTTTGTGGCAGATAAGAATGGCCTTTTTACTGCCACACTAGGTTGCTTGGATACTCTTCGAGAGGACAGTGTCCGCATCCGTATCTGACACTCATCCAGCAAGCATCCAACATGATACTTCCTCTACACTTGTTATATATAACTAACCCGTGCCTAGGCTCCAAAGGGATCCAAAATATGGTTGATTGTTATTTGACATGGCTGTGAATGTGACATAATTGATATATGAGATTGTAACATTTCTTGGATGTGAATCCTTTCTAGAACTTTTTGTAACATAGTTACTATCCAACCAGTGTTATAAATTTCGGTAGGCGGATTTGGTGCGGCAAAGGGGCGCCTAGCGCCTAGGCGGCCGCACAGTTTTTTTTTTTTTTTTGAAGTTTTGGGTTTTGACTTTTGAAAAATTTTGATATTTTTTTGAAATTTTTGAAATTTGAAATTTTATTTATTTATTATTAAATTTAATGATTTTTTTATTATTTTTTTAGAATCTGAATTTTTTTTGAATTTTCAAAACTGAAATTTCAAATTTCTGAAATTTCAAATTTCAAAATTCAAAAATTTTAATTTCCCGCTTTGGACGAACAGGCCGAACAGGGGCCGACTTGGCCGAACAGGCCCGCCTAGGGCCGAACAGGCGCCTAGGAGGCCGATTTGGGAGTTTTCGGTGTGGCAGGCGGCCGCCTAGCGCCTAGGCACCGCCTAGGCCGATTTTTAGAACACTGTATCCAACACACGCTTAAATACAGATATTATTAAGGTATAATATATAAAAGATGGCATATTTTTTTATGTGTATATATAATCTTATTCATATTCATGCAGTACCTGTATTCTAATTTTTCTAAAGTGACGTATTTTGAATCATTTTCTTGTCCATATTATTAGTGTCTATGTTTATGCAACCTAGGTACCATTATATATAACATATAACCTTCAGATAGTTCTTGAATACATGTATGTCATAGTTGTTAAAAGGCGCGCTCCATGGCGTCTGCCATAGTGCAACGCGAAGCACCCTTAGCGCCTCTCATGTGCATGGCACGCGAGTTTCAATAGGTGGGCCAAAGGCGCATAAAAGGCGCACCTTTTGATTTTTAAGTAAGAAAAAATCTCGTTTTGTATTAAAAAGTCCAATTAATAGTAGATAGAGAAGGGAAGATAGAGAGTCTAATGAGAAATTTAATTATGGAGTGATTTAATCACTGACACTTAAAATGAGTGAGAGAGTTAATAAGAGAATCAATTACTGCAGAGGGAGAGAGAGTTAATGAGCAAGAAAATTAATTGAGAGAGAGAGAGAGAGAGGAGAGAGAGAGAGAGAGAGATTATTACTGCAGTACTCTTCTCCGGGAATCAAAGCCTTTGGAAACATAAAATCGCATAGGAAGACTATATCTATGGTGCTTATTAACCAATTCTTGTAGAATGCTACAAATTAAATTAGACATAATAGAAGAGTAAGTCTAGATTAGGGAGTAGTGTAACTAATATGGTAGAAGAGTGTTCTACAAGTGTCATACTCACCAAGATTATTCAATAAAAGTGCACTTTCTCAAGGGCCTAGTAACTGCTGCTAATCGACAGGTTTTTGTTAGAGCTTGGGTGGTCAGGAACCACTCTTCCAAGCACCGAGGAGGTTATACTCGTGCACAGTCTGGGGTGTGAAGTCAGTTGGTCAAGGATCAACTCGATCCCAAGTCGAGCTATCGGGGATCGCTGTACGGGGTGTTGCATAATAGGGAGATTTCTATTATGCTCGTCTTGGATGGTGAAGCTACCTGGTCAGGGACTCAGCTTTCTTGGGTGTACTAAGGAATACCCAAGCCGTAATAGAGAATAAGCAGAGTCTTGAGAAGTGGAAAACTACTATGGTACGTGGCAGATTATCATGTAGTCATACTTGCGAGGGCGATGTCTATGGGAAGTTGTTGGCAGCAACAATATTACACAACCTCCACCTGCAGATAGTGAAGCATTCCAGTCTTGGCATTGTCAGGCTGGGAGAGGCATGTTTGGGCTCTTGACTACAATCGAAAAGTATATACTAGAGTATATCAAATACGCAATCACACGGAAAGTTGCATGGGATGTTATGACAATTCCTTTCTTGAGAGAGTAACATGATGTTGAAGCTACTCGAGAACCAACTTTTTTTGGCGAGACAACAAAATATGACAATGGGTTTTTAGATGTGATTTTAAATGATTTGTGTCAACTTTTTTGGACAACTCGACAAAATATGCAGTTGCACTTACTGAAGAGGGTCCAGTTCAAATTGCAATTTTAAACCTTTCGTTAGAGCTTTAATGGCTACATACTGAATTCCAAGTGACTGATGCACCTGTAATTGTAATGCGTTTTCAAATATCAATAAGCTTTTGGAGAAAGCGGTATATGTGGAAACGAATCGAATTAAGTTGCTTGTGATCTCTACTACTTCGTCCACTTATAAATACTTGTAGTAAGTGGCTGTTTGGTTGCTTGAAATTTGCCATTCATTGAAAGTGGGCTTTAAATGTCACTTCCAACGTTTGGTAAACATTGGAAGTGATTGGAAGTGGCCTTTCAGTGGCTTAGACTCTTAAAGCTTATTTTTCTCCTCCACATCTAAATTTCAAAAGCGGGCGTAGCCTTTAAATGCTTTTGAATCTTGAAATGACACATCTATGAACCACCTACAACATTTACCATATGGTTATTTGGATTTGCACTTTCCGGAAAGTGAAACTTATCCATGGAGGATTTAGACTTTTCACTTTCATGATCCACTTTCAAGCAACCAAATAGGCTCTAAGAAAACTACAAACACTTCACTTCAAAGGTTAGGCATTAAGAAGAAGATGATGAGTTCTTACGCTGGGTTTGGGATTGCTTATTGGAGGCTGCTTCTGCTTATTTTTCTTGGAAAGTGATCCAGGGTTGTCTGGCAACAACTTATCAAAAAGACTTTTGATAAGTCAGTTCAATTTTGAGACTGCTTTTGGCAGCAGCCTCCCACCTCCTGTCAAAAGCAGCTTATGCTGCCAATGTTTTCGAAAAACAGCAGCAATCCCAAAATATGAAGCCTTGTTGAAGCCCCTGAATTGAAGAAAATAAATCATTAAAATAGGAAGACCTACACTTGACAACTCATATGTAGGATGTTGTGTTCACCTTAGAGCACATGGGAATGCTTGAACTTTTGGGCTACTCTCCAAGACTTGAGCGAATCGTGAATGGTAGCATGGTTGTCAATTTTCTGAAGTACATATCATGGCATTTCTTAGGTAACTATAATTGAGTACCTTGACCTCTAAAGATTTTTTGTTGTCCATCCTTCTTCAAGCATAAATGAGTTCCAGTCACATTAATGTTAAGAACGATTAGATCCTACATTAACATAAGGTTAACCGACTAGGAATTAGAAACAAATGGGAAGTACGACGTATTATTGTCTATAACATATCTGGCACCGAAAGTAATTTTAGGGCTTTCCTGGTGTACATTGTTTATCAGTTTTTCTTATCCTGCTTTTATCACATTATTATTAATATAAAAAGTGATTAAAGAGCAACCTTCGAAGAAGATAAAGCAAAAAAGAAATAGGAAATAAAGTACATGTTAATTATTATACCTCCCATCTTAAATTGACTACTTCAAATAAGCTATTAACCTAGAGACATTTTCTGTTTTAAACCACTCACTACTGTTAGGCAAGAATGCATGTAGCCATCAGATCTCCAAAATTTATGGTTTAAAGTATCGGCCGATACAGACACGGTTTGGCATGTCCCGATCCGATACTGACCGATACCCGATACTGACCGATACCGATATTGGGCGTCTCTTTTTCGGTCAATTTGGCAAAGAAAATTAAACGAAAAAGACAAATCAGCAAGAGTTTAAAGCATAATAAGGTTATAAAAGCTTGTAAAAGAAAAAAAATCAATCTATTGTATGTAAATCAATCAGTTAAGGTGAGTACTATTTCATTTAATTTCAAAACTACTAAGAAATAACACCCAAATACTTAAAATTATACCTAAATATATAAAATATATGTTTTTAAATGTAAATAATTTATTAATCATTATTTGTTTTCCGATACCAAAAAATCCGATACTCCGATCCGAAACCGCCGATACTACCGATATCGCCGATACCAATACTCTAGGAATAGTCCGATACCGATACTGTGAACCTTGCTCAAAAATAGCTGCATGACAGGTATAAATCATTATAAGTGCAAGTATGTTGGGGACTTCTGATCTATTTTAGGTTCCAGAGCTGTCTGCAGCCTTAAATCGATGATATAACTTGTAATTTCCTGAAAAACGAAGGTTCAACAAGTCAACCCATTCCCTTTTAAAGAAAGTAAACAACTGTTTCTTCATCAAAGAAAAGGCCAACTAGGAGAAAACCTACAAGTGAATACCAGACATCAGCACTTTGGTGGATTCCATATCCTTCCGATAGCACTTCGGGTGGTGCCTTACCCCCATCACGAAATGCTGTTCAAAATGTACAGTGCATTCCTATTATGCCAAGATTATGTATCTTATAATTTTCAAGCAAATTTTAGTTCGACTACGAGGAAGCTCTCCAAGTTGTTAATAAAATGAAGTCTCTAACCCTAAACATTTTTCTTGTAGATTTTCTAGTTTCTGCAGCTGTCGCTGAGTTCAAAGGTCCCATTATATTTGGTGTTGTACGTTTGGCCCAAGTGAACATGGAATTGGCAAGAATTGAAGCAAGCTTTAGCGGCTTGTCTCCTGGTAAACATGGGTGGGCAATACATGAGTTTGGTGATTTGACCAGTGGAACAGTAAGCACTGGGAAAGTGTATAATCCAGCAGATCAATTATCTGAAGTGGTAAATTTCTGATGCTTTTCTACATTTGCATCTATGTTTATTGATACACAAGCTTTCTTTCTTCCGGATTCATTTGTTTACTAATAATGAAGACATATTTGTTTAGATTGAGAATGAGGTAACGTCCTAAAATGCGTTTAAATTGAGAATGAGGTAACGTCCTGAAATGAGATATCTCAATGTTTTTCTTATTAATCATTCAAAGAATGTCCATGCTTTTGATCTCTGGGCAATTATAGTTGGATTCTACTGAACATTGTATACATATCTAGCATATAACCTAGTGGCAGAAGGTGATCTAGAAAAAAACTCAAAGCAACTACTTAGCCACTCCACCATGTCTTTTCGTCGTTACATCAATCTTGCCAACCTTCCAATCTTAGTGTTATATTTTTATTTTGTTTACTGTAGACTAAGATTTCATGGTGGCTTCTACTCCAGTTGTATTATTAATCTTTGCAACATTCTATATAACAGACCATCTAACAACATCTTTGTTCGGAGTTGATGTTAGCCACTGTTGTACATTTCCACATGCTCTATTAAAGTGGATTGTTATCTTCATAGAATTTTGGTCAGACGAAAGTAGATTATGTTCTATAGTCAGTTTTATGCTGTAGATAGCCTGTATCTTTGCATTTGCTTGTTTTCAATGTACATCAGATGGTAACATATTCTTCAATGCATTTGTTTGTCCCATACTAGTTACACTAACAAGTGTTCTTTAACAATCTTTAGCCACTGGGTGACCTGGGAACACTAGAGGCTCAGGAGAATGGTGAAGCCAACTTCTCTGGTGCTAAACAGATGCTTAGAGTTGCAGATCTTATTGGACGCTCCATCGTGGTATATGGATCTGCAGATAAATCAGATAGTGGAATTGCAGCTGCAGTCATTGCGCGAAGTGCAGGAGTCGGGGAGAACTACAAGAAGCTCTGCACCTGCGATGGCGTGACCATCTGGGAGTCCAGTTAGATCTTTCTCAGTTTTTTGTTATGAGGTTTATGTGTATTTTGTTCTGACTTTTATGTTTCTGTCAGTAAAAATCCTACTTTTTTCTTTTCCTCTTATTTTCTCCTTTCCTGTGATTGTTCAATTTGAACCCTGCAAGTTATGAAACTCGGTCAGTGCAACTCCCGAAAGCCATACATAGACTAAACTATTCTGTTGCTCAAGTCAATGAGGAGACTGAGCTCCAGAGTTTAGGCTTGAGACTAGCCTAGAATACCTCTCATCAATGAAAGAGATCTTTCTTATTGGGGAATCTGCAGGGATCTGATTGATGAATTAACTTACTTACCAAATTGTGCTGCAACATCCAGAAGGTAATGAAGAATTAGAGTGCATAGTTTAAATCATCCTCCATTAATCATTGAATTAAGTCTTCTTACATCATCGCCTGCTTGTATTTTTTTTTTAATATTCTCCATATCATTTCTTACAGTCGCTTAAGAGTCCATTTTTGTTCATCCACCAACACTAGTGGGGATGTAAACCATTTCACTCAAAGGTTGTCATGTGTGGTCAAAACTGGTGATATGTTCACCAAACCGCTCCCAAAGTGGTTTTAGATTAGTTGAAAATGGCAGGTTTCCAAAGTGGTTTTAGATTAGTTGAAAATGGTAGGTGACAACCTTTGGGTGGTAGGTAAACATTACCACTATAGTTTTGGTATATATATATATATATATATATATGGAAAATGGTAAATTTTATTCCAAAAAACATATAATCATACACTCATACACTCCGAGTGAGTGTCCCGCTCATCAGTTATTCATCGATTTTACATCAAATTCAATGTTATGGAGGATGCCTACAGGAGGGGTGATAAATTTTTCGAAGATGCTACGGTTTCGTTCCCTCCATACATGTCAGACATCAGTAGTCAGTCGAACTCTAGCGGTCTTAAATCAGTCCTGCCCTCTCCCTCTTCTGTCCCGAATCTCAGTGATAATATCACCGATCCACTTTTCCGAGTCTCACACACACACACACACACACACACACATATATATATATATATATATATATATATATATATATATATATATATATATATATATATATATATATATATAAAC